>JAFIDM010000007.1:36409472-36419665 GCA_023159025.1 Thereuonema tuberculata | reverse complement strand
ACTATGCTGAAACAAAGCTTCCAGATTTGTACTATGCTGAAACAAAGTTTCCAGTTTTGTACCATGCTGAAGCAAAGCTTCTAGATTTGTATTTTACCGAAAAAAGTTTTACAGTTTTGTACTCTGTTGAAAGAAAGCTTATAGTGAAAAAAAAATTACTTTTCTAGTTCGTAGTTTCCGAAAAAAAAAATTGCCATCGAAAAGAAGTGTTCAGTTTTTGTACATTTAAAAGAAATTTTATACTTTTTCTATAGCACCAAAAGAAGTTTACACTTTCTCTACTTGAGAAAGAACTTTTGATACTACAGAAAAACTATAACAGAAGTTTTACACTTTCTCTATTTGAGAAAAAACTTTTATAGTTTTCTACAGTGCCGTAAGATATTTTATAGTTTAATCGTATTATCGAAACACTTTTTTGCAGTTTTTATTACGAAGATCTTCATTTGCATTTCTAGTAAAGTTGTTATTTTACCTGATTGCTATATAAGAATTACTTCTGCAAAGACATCAATCTTCCATCTCCATTGGGTTTGTGGATTCTAAATTCCAAAACTATTCCATAACTTTTTATTAGCCAATCATAATACAACTTAGTTTTCTTTTCTTTTTTCTTTTATACCCTACACTTGCAGTCTATATTCTTCTCAAGTTCTATTTAGAAAACTAACTGAAAAGACGTTCATGTATCCTTCCTCCAGAAAGGAGAATCTGCAAGTCACTACGTATTTCTTTCTGTCTCATTTGCTGTTCTGTTTCACAATAGTAATTAGATGACGTTACACGTATTTATTTTCGTGATTAAAATAAATTCCCAGTTTTGATTTGTTTCAATAATTTAAGGAATGTAAGACAATCGAGTAGTATCTGGGTTTTTTTCCTTGAAATTGCTTATAATTATATCTTATACAGTATATCTTTCTAAAGATATAATATAGATATAATTAAAAAAACAATACTTCCAAGTAACAATTGATGGGAATTTCCAAAATAAGTAGACAGACATCCCTCGACTTACGTTAAAGCGTTACATTCCCTTCGGCAGAACGCAAGTAGAACGCAGCTGAAGTCGATACATTAAATCCACAGAGTTACAGGAGTTAGGAACTTAACTGTCATTACTATCCCTGACACTATGTATTTCACTGATATTCGATTGGTATCAATTATTATTGCTAAAAAACAATAACATTAGTAAAGATGAAAGACAGAAGAGGAGACCTTAATACTCACAAAGACTGTAGCTTTAGATTAGAAAAAGACCTTGTCGTTGCCTCGTCAGCAGATCCTTCCAAAGCCTTTACGGTTTTATTCTTATTGTTCAAAATGGTCGTCACTGTAGAATGAGACCATCCGAAGTCAAGTGCGATCACATTGACGGGCTTATCAGCTTCATGTTACTTTGTAACTTGCAAGATCAATTGCTCGCCTCTTTTTCTGTGATTCTTCACTAGGTTTTATGATTGGCGTGTAGGGGACATGCTGCACAATATATCGCGAAATATTTCACGAATAAATACACAAATAACACGTGAAGACATGTGCCGATTGCCGACTGCCGAGGGAAGTTGCCGCTGAATGCACTGTTGTCACTGCGCATGATACATTGTTGATAAATAAAAACCTTTTTACTTTAAGCTCGCTTGCATCTTGTTCGAAAGTATGGTCGGAAATGTTATTCATTCCCTTACGAGATAACGAACGCATCTTCGAACGGACGTTATTCGAGCGGATATAAGTCGAGAGATTACTGTATATAAAAGTACTTATAAGTGTATGTAAGCATATATTTGTAATATTTGACAGAATATAATATTAAAACTGCAAATCTCAAATTTCAATTAATTTTATTCAAAACGAAGCATGCGCAAATTTAAAAGACTTATCTGCAGCTTTTGCCCTCAGAAATAAATAAATAAATAAATAAATAAATAAATAAATAAAAATCAGTGACAATCAAATGCTTCCAAATAATGAATTTTTCAAGCTTCAGGGAAAAATTTAAAATGTAGAAGATAGATCTTGTCGTTTTAATAGTTAATGGGAGGGGGACGCAGATATATTGGTTTTTAGAAGTCTATATTTTCAAAAATGATCTTCTTTTTTTTAATAAAACCGGACAAGTAACAAAATGGCCTCGGAAATTTGCCTTGAAGGATATATAGATGTTATATAAAGAATATAAATAAAATGTTATTTAAATAAAACGAAATTGGATAATTTTCTTTTTTTTTTATTTGAAAAAAAAAAAAAAAAAATAAACAATAAAATTATCTTATTTAATTTGAATTAATTTTCTTCTTTTATTTCAATTACGAATACGTTCGAGTGCCGAAGAGCCTGTTTTAAAGTCTCCGTAATTTAGGCCTAAACGTATTACTTATTAATGGGCGGTCGACATTTTGGGTGCATAAAAGCCATTCAAGCAGACAGAGCAAACAGGGATTACAAAAACAGAATAGCGCGCGGTGGTGCTCGCGGCGTGATCAATGCACTTCCGGCGACGCGGGCTCCGCCTCGCAGCGCACTCGTGCAGGTCAGCGGGTGCTTCATTGGCAGTTCAGTCGCTCGCGTTCACTCGCCCAGCGAACACAGGCTGCTAGACGAACCGCGCGATCTGCCAACGATGAGTTTTTTCAAAAGTAAGTTCAATTCTATGTACTTTACAAGAGTCAGCAACAGGGAACTAGTCCTTATTTTCACAAGAAATTCCACCGTCATTTTTACAAATTTCATTCGTTACAATTTTATTTTTTTTAATTGAAAATCAATTATTATGTTAAATTCAAAACAACAACCAAATACAGTAGTAGAATATTAATAATAATCGGCTAATTTAATTTTCCAATAGTGGATTATTAAGCTAGTATGAATTTTACTATTACTATTCAAAAATCCGAGTAAAAATAAATATTAAACAAAATTATATCTATTTATTACGTATCATATTTAGTGAAATAAAGATATTTGCAACTGTCAGTAAATATTAGTAAATATTTATTTATAAATGTCTTGGATATTATAACTCTAAATTGACGTTTTTATTCTCGATATTTAAACTAGTGATTTATTCAGAATAGGAAACACAATAATTACAAAGAAAAAAATGGAAAGAAATATTCCATTTTCTGCAAAAATGGAAAAAAAAAATCGCGTTTTTATTTTTTTTAATATTTTTTTTTTTAATTTTTCCCAGAAAAATATTGATCAAATTTTAATTTCTTTTTTTAAATTTAAAAATATATTGTAAATTTTAACAATTTATTTTTAAAATTCAGTAATATTTTACAAATATGATTTTAAATATTCAGTACTTAAAATGATATATTTAGATTTATAATAAAAGCCTTCATAAAAATAATCGAAAAAAAAAAACCCAGACAAATCGTAAAAAGAATTTAAAATTATTTTTTTTAATATATTATAATCAATAATGTTTATTTTTATTTTGTCTCTGAGATCTTTTGTACATTTTTTTTTTCTTTTTTTAATTAATAATATTTACGGAGCTTCATCTGAAGAACAATAGGATAAGAATTAATAATAAGTTATTGATAAACAATTTATTTTATTTATTTTATCTTTATTTATATATTCCAGCATTTAATCTCTGCGTTTATCACTGTGTTCTGTATTGTTTAGTTACTTAACCTCGCATTCTTTTCAATAAAATTTTTATTTACATGTTTTTATTTATTTCAAATGACAATTGATTGATCCGTGTTTTTCATTCTTTATTTTCAGAGTATGAATATTGCTTTCTGTTTGGGCCTTGGATATTAAAATGAGTTCAGAGCGGGCACGAGTCAGATTAGCGTTCGTCGTCTCAGATTCCAGCCGGGCAATTCGACGTTGCTCACGTAGCAAGACAATGCGAGCGACGTCAGCCTGCCCTCAGTGCGCGTCGGTTGGCGTGACAGCGGTGACAATTTAAAAATATGGGATACGATAGCTTCAAAATGCTGAATCGGCCTCTACGGAAGAAACGAGTAATAATGCAGTAATAGTGCCCGGAGAAAACAGAACTTGGACTGAACTGACTTTATCGTTACACTTGTTGTCACATATTTCCTCGGCTATATACATCGTGTGCGGATACAACGTTACTGTGAAAACCCACCCCGTATCTTGTTATAGTGAAGTGTTTCTGGAATTTGCTCTATGATTTGCTGAATTCCTTTTTTTTTTCCTTACTTCAATCCCTTTATTGGAAAACGGACGTGTCGTCACGCATCAAAGGTATGAAACAATTGTTCTCTCTCTCTCGAGTTCGTGTACAGTCGGAATCAAAAAGTAAAGGCTCACATAAACAAATCGCTTCACTGCTAAACAACTTCTATCCATTACAATCTTCTGATTACAATCTTCTGATTTATTATTAAGAGAAAAAAAGGTTCAGTAACGAGATTTAAATCTAAAAGAAAAATATAAACGAGATAATAATTAAGCAATTCGTGAATATCAAAAACTTTATTAACTTTGCTGATGAAGGATCACACTTCCGAAACAGTTTAATCAGCATCCATGTAATTTTAAAAAAAAGAAAATCGAAAAATTAGTTTGAAATTAAATAGCACATTGGATATAAATTATATTAAGTTTTTATCAGTTTTACTGATTTTTTGATTATTTTTTTTTTACGGCATAATAACGTACATATATATTTGTAAATGTAGGGAGCAGTATAGATACATATATTTTTGTATTATAAAGTTGTGATGCTGCCGATATAGGAAAACACTATCAAGCTCACAGTCGACATAAAAACAAAAAATCTATAATACTCTTAAGTGAGAATTGAGATTATTACGTACTTTTCATACTCTAAGGCCTGTGAAATTAACTCTAGTATTTCCAGGTGCTAATAACTTTGACTCCGACTGTGCATTGAACCATTTCCAGTGCCTTAAATGCTCATTTATTGAATTGATGAGAATTTTCGTCAATTCACTTGAGTCACGAAAAAAAAAAAAGTTTACATTTTAGGATACCTGAACATTTAGCGATTTTATACATTCCCTTAAAATTACAGGAATCCGAAAGCTTCTTATATTTGTAGCAAAACTGAACAATTACAATAGATACGTCATATTGTGGGTTTCCTTCCAATCGTCAAGATATTGTGGTCGAACTGTAGTCAAATTTCTGTACTTTTTTCTGTTATAAAACAATTTTATTTTAAAATCTGAAATATGATTATTCCCTATCCTATATTTACCAATATTAAATATAAGCCTATACTTTTTTTTAAATAAGGCATTTTACTTTTTATAACTTTTTGCAACTTAGAATTCGATACTAAATAAACTTGGAATTATTTTAAAACATATGTATTACAATTATCAAAATTATAAAATATACGTAAAAATACATTTTAATTCACGTAAAGTATGCATTTTTTAATAATGTCTATATAAAATATTAATGTTGTAGACCTTTAATATTAATTTTTTTTATTTTTAATAAAATATTAGAAATATTTTGACTTTCAATAGAGTTTTATAAAATGTTAATATTAAATTTTTATCGAGAACGAGAATAATTTCTATTTTTACATTTCTATATTTTTTATAAAGCAACATATTTTTTTTTCTTTAGCTTTGTAGCAAATGCAGATTATAATGTGTATTTTTATAAGGAATTTTTATGGATATTTTATATAATTACATATAAAAATATATATTCAATATAAAGATTTTCAAATTTTTCGTGCGCTCACGATTTAAAGTAAAACAACTTTAGGCAAAATAAATATTTTTCATAAGAAAAAAATATTTTTTTCTTTTTAGGCGTTACGTTTCAAGAGATTTAGGCAAAAATATTTTTGGAAAATTTTTATTCCATTTTGAGAATAAATGAGAATTTTTGAAAAAAAAAAATATATACAAAAAATAAAATATACTATAAACATATACTGTAGGGCCATAATGTCGTGTATTGGAGTGCAAATATTTGAATAAAGAAGAGATTTATAATTGAAAGATTTTTTTTTTTTTTTTTTAAGATTAGAACTTAAAAAATTTTTAGTCAACCTCGTTTAGCACAAAAAAAAAGAAGCTTTTGTAAATATTAGCAAAAATAATTAAGTTAAAAAGGGAATGATGGCTTTTCTTTCTTTAATAAGGAAAATGGAAGGGGAGTTGGGGAATAAATGGGGGAAGAATCTTCCCATTCCCTCTTTCAACTGAAATGAGGGAAGAAATAGTAATTAGACATATTATTTACGATATTCTCGTATCTTAGGATTTTGTTGTTCTAGAGGCCTTAATAGAAAAGAGAACCGACACAAAGAGAATAGGGGCATTACAGCCCACCCCCACTTCTCCAGTTGTTGTTATGTAGGGGACAACATGTGGAAAACTCGCAAAACGCTGGGATATTGCCTCATAAAAACCCTACAAAGAATAACTCATCTATAACAAGTTGATCTTCGATGTCATTATGTAATTTATAGGATATATTTATATGAAAACAGAAAATGAAAAAAAAGTTCAATCTCGAAGTTTTCAGTGACTTTATAAAATAAAAATACAAATAAAAAGAGATGTAAAAGGAAAAATTGAAAGATTTCTTTTGCTATGCTAATAATAATGCTATAACCTAAATAAAAACAAATTGTAAAAATAGTTCTAAATTTCGAATAAAACAGCTGGGATGCAAATATGAAAACATTTATTTATTTATTTATTTATTTATTTATTTATTTATTTATTTATTTATTAAAAATATTCGTCATTTGTGTTAGAATAAGTTTTACTGCCCTGCTAATAAGTGGTTTTTTTTTTTGTTTTGTTTTGTTTTGTTTTTTTTATCTTGATTTAGTTATAGTGCAAAAAGTTACGTAATAACATAATAGTCTTTTACGTGTAGTGAACATATTCTAATAATCAGTAATAAGACACCGGTACATCTGATTACTCTTAATGAATTTAACGTACAATATAAAACACAAACAAACCACAACCTCGGTTTCTACTTCAACGAGAAGTCTTTTTCAAGTCCATTTAGTAGATATTGCAATAGAATTATAAATGTAGATATATCATTTTTCGACAAATAAGTTAAGAAATGAAATAGTAATTAAAAGATATCTGACCTTTCATCGGTGATTGTTTGGGACGGCCGTTTCGTTCTTTTTGTGGACTCGTCATCCACTCACCACCAGCTGAAACCAGTTGGATGCGAAAGTGGTTTTTCTTATTATTTCTATCTGAGCGTTTCATCTAGTGAGTGGGTTTGGCTGACGAAACGGCCGTCCCAAACTCTCACGGATAAAAGCTCAGATATTTTTTAATTTCTATGTCATTTCTTCACTTGTTTGTATTAATTTGGTGGCACGTTAAACCTTATGTAGGTTGTTTTTCTCTTTTTCACCATATAAAAAAAAAATAAAGAAATAAATTTGAAGAATAAATTACATTTTAAGAATGTAACTTCTTTCAAACTTAGTGTTTAAAAGGCTATTTTAAAGAGGAAGGTACCTCACTTGTCTGTGATCTACGTAGCTCATTAACGTTATTGATCCTAGGAAGCTGAGCTTTGACTGTTAAAGGTAGTTGTTACAAGAAAGATCACAAATGACGTTGTCACAGTTACGACCAAAAGATTCAGCAATAGACCAATGGATCCAAAAAAATAAGCTTCAAAATTCTTTGGAACACCTTGTATATCTCACATTAAAGTCGTCATAACAATACAAGAACTAGTTCCACGCGAAATATTCTTTAAATAATGTTAAGGACGTTGTTTTTCCTTAAGACAGCCATCGCTGTTCCTTTCGAGCTGTGGCTTAAAGACAAGAGGAATACAAAAGAGAATGTATGAAAAGTGCTAAGTTAAAGTACACTTAACACGCGCTTCTATTTCAAATAAAGTTGTAGGCACAGTTGGGTTTCTACATTTATTTAGAGATTTGGTCTAACGTCTGAAACACGAGAGGGTAAAAAAAAAAAGTTTAAAAAAATGCAAATTTAACTTCAAATATGCATCATCGGAATCGCAGTCAAAAGAAAACATGAGCAATAAAAAAACTCACTAATGGAATATTAGTAAGAAAATTCATTCAGCAGTCCACCACCGGCCGCGATGAATTTTTTTAAAGCATAAAAACTTTAATCTGCGCATTTGAATTATTAATAAACAACAATGGATGAGACCAAATTGTTTACCAAGTGACATCCTGGAACAGCTGTTTCACGCTGTTTGGCGATCATCAGCTATGAGCAGTCACAATTGAGTAAATTGAGTTAATGTATTGAGTAAAACAAGGAGGTCTCCGTACTGTGGATAACAGGAGTGATCGCCAAAGAGCGTGAAACAGCTGTTCCAGGATGTCACTTGGGAAACAATTTGGTGTCACCCATTGCTGTTAAAATATGCACAGATGAGTCAAACTATATATCTTAGGATGCTGCAATTTTAAAAATAGGTTCAGGAATATCGATTGGTTTTGGTACATTTCAAATCATAAGGAAGGAGCTAGGATTTGTAAAAAAAAAAAAGCGACAAAATACGCTGCCGATAACCACAGTAATTATTGTAATGGAAAAATTAATTATCTGAGAAAGATGAAATTTTAATCAGTATGTGAGATCCAAAGTCCGAAATACTGACGATTCAGAAAGGATTGAAACAGATTCCGATAGATAGAGAAAGAAAATGGATACATTTCAGATCAAACACAAATAAGCAAAAATTGTAAATTTACTTTGATATCCCTTTCTTTTTAATTCAATATTTTCTGAAAGTAATACAAAACTAAGATATAGTTGGCGTACACACTTTCGAAGATTTGCATGGTAAGATTAAAAAAAAACAATAATTGTAGACATTAAAGTATTTCTCTGCACTTTTATATTTATTTATCGTTACAATAGCTCATATCGGAGCTTTAGTTTTCCAATGGTTTTCGCTTTTTAGGTCCTATTTCTGTCAATATCAGAGACGATTAAATTTGGTAGCATTTATTAATATCTATTATTTTATACTATAAATCTTGTTACTATTCCTCAGTCTCGTGAGTGCAAAACAATATATGTCATTCTCTTCAGACTCTATCTTGCTACGTACAGCCTGAAGATATCGTTGTGTCAATAAGAGACGGAGGAATGTAAGAAAATTTGAAGTAGAGGATTGTATATTAATGAATATATCTCACGCGCAATTTTAATTTGGAAACATTTACAATTGGGTAACATTATGTTTACCATTACAAAGTCCGCTTGCAATGATAAGTAATTAGACTGAATAGATCCTTGTCTGAGAAATTTTTCCACCCCGGGGTGAAGTTTAGTCGATATTCTTCAGGAGATGTAGAGTAATTATATAACTTATGGCGCATTTTTAACAACTTCAATTGTTAGTTTCTCGGCTAAGGGGCTAAACGCACTCCTCCGTCTTACGTTATGTTTCCGTAACGTAATTGCTTTAGTGACGTAGTTACGTATTCAAGATCAGCAGGATTGAGTCTCATAAGACGTATCGGAGATCTTGAAATCGACGAACATAGCCGTCATATTTATTCAAATGTTCGTCCATTTGAAGATCTCCGTTACGTCTTAAGAGGCTCAATTCTTGTGACCCTTAATACGTAACTACGTCACTAATGCAATTACGTTACGGAAACATAACGTAAGACGTTTAGCGTTAGTGCGTTTAGCCCTTTAGTTGTTTTCGTGGCCTGCTTTCCGCGCCACACTTTATGTAACTAATCTACATCTAAAGAAGGACCAAGGCGTCGGACCGAAATATCGAGTAAACCTAACCCCGGAGTGAGAATAATCCCTCAGACATGGATCTATCCAGTATCAAGTCCCACTCCTCCTTCAGAATAAATCGGCAAGTAATTTTATTTATTTTTTTTTTTTGAATAGTCGCGATTTTTGTTTTTTAACGAAAACCCATTTTGGCAACTTGTTTCATTTAGTGCTTTGCATTTACATCAAAATTAGGAATGACAATCAACATTTAACTGTAAAATTTCAGCTTCCTAGGATGTTTATGAGGTATTTTTTTTTTTTTAATGGACGCTCTTAGTTTGACTTAAGATTGCATTCTAACCCCTTCTGTCTCCGACTTGAATTAAGTGTTTTTACTTAAGATATCACAAATCTTTATTAAAACTCCAAAATACTGCACCACAGACCAATATTTCGTCTTATTTTTCAAAGACTTCCTCAAGGTTTTTTGGTAAC
>JAFIDM010000007.1:36390552-36405811 GCA_023159025.1 Thereuonema tuberculata | reverse complement strand
TATATCTACAGTCCCTACGCTGAATAAAGATCCTCCCAGAATGCAACGTAGCTTATAGATTGAGCTTTCCTGGCCGACCGCTAACATTGAAAGAGAAGAGGTCGCTTCTCTTCTCTTTCAATGTTAGCGGTCGGCCAGGAAAGCTCAATCTATAAGCTACGCTGCATTCTGGGAGGATCTTTATTCAGCGTAGGGACTGTACATTGCACTGCAATCGTGATCTACGCGCAGTGAAAATCAAAGATGTCGAACTGTACTCGAAGTTATTTATTTTAATCCCAAGAAATAGAGAAAATGAGACTTATGAAAAGTTTAATAAACAAATGTTTGTGAAAAATGCAACACCAAGAAAGAATGAATTCTATTGAAATGAAATTTATGTCACACATTACTCATGTTACATTAGATACTAACTGAATTTATTTGTAGAGCTATACAAGATTTTTGTCGCTTTAAAATTCAGTATTGTGTGAAGCCATCTCGAGTAGCAATAACAGATCGTATGCAGCGTAGCCTTTGAAATAGTCCTGGGGAATAGTTTGTGTTCTATGTAAGTCCAGAGTTCATTTGTAGTGGATGATGGAGGCGACTACTTGACTACTTTGTTCCAGACTTGTTGGGTCAGGGATATATCGGGCGAACGGGCAGGCCAGATAAGAAGCATTATCTGCCGTGCATGGAAGAGGTCTTGGATATTCTGGCCCACATTTACATGAACATTGTCCTGCTGGAGTTTAGCGCCAGGACAACTCTGTAGGAAGTGTATCACCTAAAACATCCCTGACGTATCGTTTGAGAATTCAGGTGAGATCGAGAATTGAACTCAATGGAACCCAACGATCCATGGTTCTTGGCGTTGGGTCGATACGACGTTGCACAATTCACGCTGCAAGCTTGCATTCACTACGATGTCTGCAAAAACTTAAGCGACGATCTTGGTCCAGTAAAAACGATCTGTTAAATCGTGATTCGTCAGAAAACACGACATGTTTCCAATCAGCACGTCAAATGTTTATTTTCGAGACCTCATTGCAGCATCAGGCGTCTGTGATTGAGGGTCAAAGGAATTCGAAGCAATGGGCTGCAATCGACCAATCCTCTATTAAACAAATGACGTTGAACTGTGCTGGAGGACAAAGCCTGACCTGTGACAGTGCTCCACTGCTGTGCTATCGGTCACTGCCATGATATCTATCATCCCGTCAGTGGACGATTTTGCGGTCCAGTTTCCGGATTTCTGTATGTCTAATCTCATCTGCCCATTGACGCCACATTCGAATCACCCTACAGGCATTTCATCCTATTCAAGGAGCAATTTCACTTTAAGAAAATCCAACTTCATTCATTCCAACAATCCTTTCTTGCTCAAAGTTCATCAGCTGTTCGTAATACAATTTTCTTCGATGACGGGACATACTGAGACATAAGAAGCACTCTTTCGACCTAATGTCGGCTCTTCACTGATTGCAAATCTCATCTGAGCCCCTTATTTATAGCTGAGATCGGAAAGTTCGGAGGGCGCTGTTCCGCATTTTCACTAACATTGTAATCCTTTTCAAGTCGCAACCTGATGTGCATATCCTGTACGTTTCAAGCTAACATCATCAGCCCTTACAGTAGTATATAATTTCATTGAGTCTAAACGCAGTGGAATGCAGTGTTTACCGTGTTGGACGCTGAAGTGGTAGCGTCATGTCGCAAAAGTGTGTATTGACGGATCAGTTGGTTCAAATTCGGAGAATGATGCAATTCGAAACTGTAGCAAAGCGGAATATAACTAAAAAAATTCTCTGAATTAGTTTGGTGTTGGGCGCTGGCCTTTTCAAACTTTTAAATTACATATATATGACTGAAAAATGAATTACAGATGCAGGATTTTTTAATTCTATTTTCAAAATTATTCTGACTACGAATCTTCCACATCACCCACGAAACCTAATTATTCCTCTGTTCTGTCATTTAATTACTAATAATTGCAAATATCAAATATTCTAATTCCTTTTCTTCGATCTGTTTTCCTTTTGACGTCTTTGGTTCCTAATTACGCCACAAATTCAATTAAGTCTAATGCAATTGGAAGAAAGTGGTCTGTCTTAAAAATAACAAGGGAAAAAATTGCCTTAATAAATTTTTGAGAAAATGCGGTTGTCTCAGAAATTAAATTTCAATTTCAAAATTTTCTTTTTATTTAAAATAAATCCATTAAGATTCATAGGCCTACTTAAGGGAAGTCTTACAACGAAGAGATAAATAAACTAATAGTTTTTTGCTTGTATTTCATTTATTTATTTATTTACTTGTGACAGGCATATTGTATTCATAATTAGCCGTATGATAATATTTTTATGTTCATAAGATTTTAATTTTTTTGTAATAAAATTATAACTAGAACACTTCGTTATTTATATTCAAATTTATATCGTAGACTAGAAATACTGTATTCATTCTGCAATTTCTAACAGTACTTTATAAAAAAATAAAACTCTTAATACAAATATCTAAATAAATACTTTCAATTGCTTTAAGTAATTTCTATAAAAAACGATTCAGTATACGAAGACATAAGTTTCTTATTGGTTGTTCGTTTGTCATTTCTGAATTGTATCTTCTTCTGTCCTTGGATATTTTAGGTGAAGGAAGTACGTCTTGGTTTTGCGGAATTGAAACAGTGTGATTTCTCTCCTTTTTAATTATTATTTATTTATTCAGTATTTTTAACAAAAAAAATAAAAATAAAATGTCATTTATATACGACTGCTGTTATTCGTAGTTGGGGGTCAATATATTGTTGTTAGATAGTTTTTTTGCTGCTAATTCTACTTACAATTCTGAGTTCACAGAGTTATATCAATATTGATAGGTAATGTACCAGTAGCTTCTGTAGCTCAAAACAATTTAATTAAGAAGTTCGAAGAAATTAAAGTGTACTTAAAAATATTATTTCTTTTGTTATTTTAATCAAACTGTACAAAAAGCCTTTGTTTATTCTCAATTTCTAAAATCTACTAAATACAAATACCACAGTATCCCTACACACCAGTTGACGCTCAAAATGGCCGACGCTATCGTGGGTTTGTATATTTTGGTTAATTTCAGTTTTAATAAAAATTTAGAACGATGAATGGTTGATATAAGCATAGGCTAAGCAAAAAATATTTATTGGACAAGAATGGCACGTACGCAGTGAATCTAGTACCATGCAACATAATCAAACAGCGAATTGAGAAAAGCTCCGCTGTTTGATTATGTTGTGTGGTATTAGATTCACTGCATACTTGCCTATTCTTGTCCAATAAATATTTTTTGCGTAACCTATGCTTATAGCAATCTTTTCATCGTTCTGTTGAGTATCACAACAACTGCAATATAAATACATGCCGTGTGTACGTCACCATCTTGGTTGACGGTATTAACCTGCTCTCTCGATGGTTGATGTACTAATAGTTGATCCACCAGCGCCATCCGAGTTATGTGAACCGGCATATCCAAACGACTTGTTATATTCGATAGGCTAGTTGATCCAGCCGTCAAAAGTATGCTTTTCATTATTTTTATATATTTAATTTGCAAAAGCAATCCAAAGATTGTGCTTACAAAACTTTTTAATTGTTCTGCAGTTTTTTATTAACATTTATAAAAAAACTTAGTCTCATAATTATTTACTTGAATAAATGATTATATTTCGAGA
This sequence comes from Thereuonema tuberculata, assembly GCA_023159025.1. Taxonomy (NCBI): domain Eukaryota; kingdom Metazoa; phylum Arthropoda; class Chilopoda; order Scutigeromorpha; family Scutigeridae; genus Thereuonema; species Thereuonema tuberculata. Next base: position 36,402,123 of record JAFIDM010000007.1, on the reverse strand, counting down.
ATTCTGTCTGTTAAATAAAAATTATAAACTTATATAAATAAAAAATAAGTTATAGGTTATATACTAAAAAAAAGATAAATCACTTCATTTCGCTCATCGTATTTAATATCGTAATATTTTTATTAATATTAACTGAATTTTGGATCATTAGTTTGATCCGAATTTGTTAAAATTTTCAATTATTTATTTTATTTATTAATATTCGTTTTTATTAATATTAATTTGAAATCTATATTACTAAAATCTTTTATTTCTCTGTCTGTCCGGTGCAATTGTTGGGATTTGTGAAAATAGAAATAATTTCTACAAGTTCGCTACGGGAATCGAATATGAAACCTTCTCCGAAGTTAGACGTCTTAGCCATTAGGCCACGGGAACTACATTCTAAACTCTACAAAAAAAATAAAAATATTTGAAAATTTTTTACGTGTGTGAGAAAGGTTTCAATTGGAAAAAGGCCAAACGCACAGTTTCTAAAAATTAACTTCATAAAAATAAAAATATGTCATAGACGCACTCGATGGTTCTAAAAGGAGTCGTGGGTTGGAAGAATCCACTTTTATCGAGTAGTTGAGAGAAAGCAGTCGCACGTTGGGAGAATCCACTTTTCCCGGGCTGCTAGTAGTATCAGGAAAGTACTTAAAAACAATTCTTAAGAACGCTATAAGAATTACAATAAAACAATCCTAAGATAAAATAGATCAATAATGTTTAAAATTAAGCAATAAGATATAATGTAGCAATACTTAACAAAAAATATAAAAGTTTATAGCGTAAATAAGAGATTGATGATGTATTGAAAACTGTTAAATATTGCTATTTTCTACTGTATAATATTTATTTTTCATAAAGACATGCCGATGTACTAGTTCAGCGGTTCCCAACCTGGGGTACGCGAACCCTTGGGGATACGGAGAAGGACATTCGGGGATACGCGAAAAAAAATCGAGTAATGGCGGAAAAAGGCCCATATGTCAACAGTGTAAGACAAAAGACAAGGTAAAAGTTTTCAGAATAATCCAATGCTTCGGTGAGGAGTGGTTATTTCGTTATTTGACCTTGAGAAAAGCTCTCTTTATCCCTCCCTAAACAGTGTTTTACGACACTGTAAGTATATACACATTGTTTGTTCAAATCCTTATTTAAATCCCATTATTTATTTCAGTTACAGCATATAAAAGTGACATAACAGCAACTACATTAATTACAAACATCTTACTAATATTTTGGGTATGTTTATTAAAATTGGCTGTCAATGGTTAAGAAAGTGAAAAAAGGTTGGAACCACTGTATTAGTTCGAAATATTAAATATCATGATGTGTATGATTTGTTCTAAGTAATTATGAGAATTACACGAGGAGAAATCTGGGGGCACGGCAGTGCCCCCGCCAAGACGAGCCGAAGGCAGGAAGGGCACTACGTACCTTTACTGGAAGTGTTTCGTCGTATTTTCGAACCCTCATAGCTTCGGCCTGGATAATACTAGAGAGCTCAAATTTTCAGGATATGATGCAGTAAGCAGACTAATGAAATACGCTAAGTTTCATTTATTTAGCTTTTATACTTTGGATTTTATTAATACCTAAAATACGTCGATTTCGTCACTGACTCACACACTCATGATCATCAAAACCTATAGGGTACTTCCTGAAGTCCTAGAAAGCTGAAATTTGGTATGCAGGCTAGGATTAGCACACAAACAACAAAAAAATTAAGAAATCCGTAACTTTCACCTTCCAACCCCTCAAAAGGGGTGGGTCTGGTTATGTATTATCGAACCCTCATAGCTTCGGCCTGGATAATACTAGAGAGCTCAAATTTTCAGGATAAGATGCAGTTACCATACTAATGAAATACGCTAAGTTTCATTTATCTAGCTTTTATACTTTGGATTTTATTAAGATCTGAAATGCGTCGTACCCTCAATGCTTCGGCCTAAATAATATTGTGTAATAATGTGATTTCTTACAAAAGTGCAAACAGCTTGTATATACAAGTTGACCAATAGAAAAACAGAAAAGTAGGGTATTGAAAAAAAATCCATTTTTTAAATAATCTTAAAACTAAATTTAGTTGTAATAGATAATCCCACCCAAAACATTTCATGTAAAATAAGTTGCCAAGACTCACATGCTCATAACGCTTTCACTGTTAAAAAGTTATCAGATCTCATCTTACAAAAAGAAATGAAATCCCACCCAAAACATTTCATGTAAAATAAGGGGTTGCCAAGACTCGCATGCTCATAACGCTTTCACTGTTAAAAAGTTATCAGATCTCATCCTACAAAAAGAAATGAAATCCCACCCAAAACACTTCGTGTAAAAATAAGTTGCCAAGACTCACATGCTCATAATGCTTTCACTGTTAAAAAGATATGAGATCTCATGTAGAGCCAAGCCCCTAACTCAACGAGGCCTAACTCTACAAGCCCTAACTCTAAAAACCTTATATCTTGGTCAAAAAGTATGGCTTGGCCGTTTCATGGAACTATTTCATCTCACCCAAAACATTTCATGTAAAATACGTTGCCAAGATGCTCATAACGCTTTCAATGTTAAAAAGTTATCAGATTTCATATAGTGCCAAGCCCCTCACTATACATGCCTAACTCTAAAAACCCTAATATCTTGGTCAAAAAGTGTGCCTTGGCATACTCCATATCCTTTACATAACTCCATGGGATTGGCAGTGTGACAGCCACGAAACGGCCAAGGCATACTTTTTGACCAAGATATAAGGTTTGTAGAGTTAGGGCTTGTAGAGTTAGGCCTCGTAGAGTTAGGGGCTTGGCTCTACATGAGATCTCATATCTTTTTAACAGTGAAAGCATTATGAGCATGTGAGTCTTGGCAACTTATTTTACACGAAGTGTTTTGGGTGGGATTTGTTGTTCTTCAAATCAATGGAATCTCCTATGACTATCTGTCTGTCTTTCCTTCTATCCGTCCCAAGAATGGGAATTATCTGGATAGAGGTGTTCTTCCTTGAATGCTAATCCCTTCGGCCATCACTTACTCTGTACGAGAATATCGTCTACATGAGATGAGACGGAAGTGTAATGGCTGCCATTTCCCAATTGCAGTCAGTTTAGAAAATAATAATAATATTAATAAAAAAGAAAACATTAAAAAAATAATAAAAAAGACAAACTGGCGTCACTAATGCAATAATCCAACAAAAAGAATAGTTTAATGCAGTGATTCCACAAGTGTTGAACCATTAACTATTGGTTGTTGATTTTATAGTTACAATACGTCTCGCAGTCCTGTGGGCTATTGTTAGATAGTTAACAATGTCGTTGATGTCTACTTTCTTCCAGCTAGATCATGATAACATGAATTCATTAGCACTCTTCATAGTATCGTCGACCTAATAAACAGAAAGCCAGAAACAGTCAATTGCCTTTACACCAGAACATCATTTTTCTTGAAAATCATCTTCTTTATTATTAACAATATTTTATTTCTTTTAATAAGAAACTTTTTCCGGTTATATATGAGTCTTCCTCCTCTAAGACTCCATAATTCGTTATGAATACAAATTTGAAACTTAAAATTTACAATAATAATATAATATCTGATCTCGTGCTTAATTAATACACAAATTTGCCTTCGTTTGATCGGAAGCTACAGCGATGCATCTCAATTACGAGAACACGACGAGAAAAGACGAGACATTAAAATTGAACACTAGAAAAGTATATTTTACAGTTATGATAGTTTTTTACATCTTTATTTTGTGATTCCCGCTGTAATTTGAAAAGTTATTATTAGCACTCGTGTATTTCACAACTCGTATATTTTCCGTTTCCATTTCATATAAATACTACTTGGAATTTTATGAGCCCAGTAATATAGAATTTGGTTTACATATCAATACATCTTCACATGCTTCCTGAAGTTATAGAGAATAGTTAACGATATATTTTTACATAGTCTGCTGAGCCTGGAATGGAAAAGTTAAGTCTTTGTTTTTTGTTAGAAATAAAATGACAAAAACTTTTTAAAAGTCGTATTTGTATCATTTCTTGATAACATTTCTGAATTCTTTGGTGATATTTTATATTTCTTTCTGACTTATAAGTCCATGCACATACCTAAAAATATTAGTCATTCTTATCATAAAGAAAAATATCAGTTTTGTAAATTAAAAAAAGAAGTTAGATTTATGTTTTTAATGACGTCATAAAAGTTTTAAAACTTTTAAATTGTAATTTTTAATCTTATAGTACAGATTTTAAAAAAGACCAAGCACAATAATTAAAAAAAAACAACATAAGAACATATTAAAATCTCGACCAGGTTTCGATCGGACATGCCGATCTTTTTACTTGAAACATCAGCTCATAGGTATTTAACGTAAATCATATAACTTTTTCTTTGAAAAAAAAAAGTGTTACTTTAAAAAATAAATAAATAAATAAATAAATAAGTAAATAATAATTGGAAATCTACAAGCGCACCCGACAATGGGCTCCAACAAAATCTAACAAGAAAAGAAATTGCCTGTACATCACAGGATTTCTAAAAACAACCCTCACACTTTCAGGCACAAGTGGCTTTTAATTATAAAAGAAAGTGACACAAATATATGAGTAAATCCTGTGTTACTGCAGGCAATTTCTTCTTATTTGTTTTTTGTTGGAACCAATTGCCGGGAGGTGTTGTGCGTTTCATAATGTTTTATGCTTCTGATCTTTTCATTGAGGGATAAATCTGCTGAAGACTCATAATAATGATGAAACAGCTGTTCCAGATTCCCCATCAATGACAAAATTAGAGCATGAATTGGTTCTTGTTTGTATTGGTGCATGATGGGAATTTTTCCCGATTTCCAACTATTTGTCTACACGTTAAAGTACATTTATTATAAGTAAATAATAAGTTAAAATGTTAAAATAAAGTGGTTAAATAAAAACGACGTCGGGGACTAATTTTGGCAATAATATCGTGGCAGTGAACTTGCACTAAACTAAATGTCAGTTTTCTAGAGTTGAAGTTTTCTAGAGTTTTGATTCATAGTTTAAAATACTCCAATATATTTATAATTTTTATATTTATAATTTTGTACATTAGAAAGTTTTTGTATGTTCTACAAAACAAATCGCGAACCAAAAAAGTTTGACAACTACTGCTTTAGTTCGTTAATTTTAAAGTTATTTTCATATGCACTTTAAGTAATGAAATAACAAAAGAAAATTACAGCTTTGAAAATGATATAATACAGATACAAAAATCCTCTTATACTCTTTAAAGATTTATATTTTATTAATTACATTACGCCTGAAATATCATAGATTAATAACATAGAAGAATTAAAAATTCAGTAGAAAAAAAACACTTTTACTGTTTAGCATCGTCACGAATAAAAATATAAATTAAATTAGAAAATTTCTTTGAATTAAAATACTCATATTAACGGCATGTTGGTACAGGCAACAATTTAGCTAGTTGAACAAACCCAAATTGATGAATGTGGAGATACGTACATAGGAATACGTATTTGTAAAGTTTACAGTTGTTATTTGAAGTGTAAAGAAAAGCTACCAGAAATTAAAATCGTTTTTACTTTCTTCCTTCTGTGTTAAGAGACGGGACTTTTTTTAACTAATGTTTATGGTTGTTTTATCCATTCGAAGTTTTGGCATTTGTCTTGAAAGCGTTCACCTTCAATAGAGTTTGAAATTCAACAACTCATCCTGAAGATGACTGGTCTGTTGGAAGACAATTTCCGTTTTCCAAATTCTTCATTTACGTCATTCGAATGATTCCACTCAAAATGACAAATAGAACTTATTCCTGGACCTAAAATAAAACTGCCATTAGATCTGTATACAGAATAAGATAAAAATCGGTAGGATCGGAATAAACTAAAAAAAAACATATTCCACGTTGAAGACATTCTGTTTATTTGTATGTCACAGACGAGCTGTAGGAGACAATTTATTGTTCGTGTCTATCGCAGTCTTGCCTTTCCCCCCCCCCTCCACCCCCCGTCATTTTATTACCCCAGGGGCTTCCGCACCTTCGCGAAAAATCCCCCTGCCTGGAACGCGATCCATCAAATTTGGGTCCAACAGTATTTGAACCGACCACAAACATATAAAAAAAAGAAGAAAAAAAAACCAGTAAGAAATTGGCCTACCTTGCACCAATTGTTCGCCGGTAGTTTTTGAGGCGTGGACTGCTTTTCCCGCTGCCGAGCCAGGGTCGCCATCCGCCGGCACCTCAGCGGGGCATCCGTGCACGAAATCGGAGAATACAAGTACGCCTTGGCCGCTTATAGACGGAGTGCGATGCTTATGTGTGTGCGCGGCACTCCTCTGTGGCTCGGCGTGTGTCTGCCGTTTGCTGCTGCCAGCCAGGGAGAAATCAATATCAACAAAGCGTACCGCTTCGATAGCAGTGGGCGGCGGCGGGGAAGATACCTTACAGAAAGAGTTGGGGGCATAAATCTTTAGCTCGTGCTATATTCAGTGACTAAGATAAGCACCTGATATCGACAAAAATGACCCCATTGTCAGCTTTTCAGCAATTGCGAGACGAAATTTATATGTTAAAGAATTTGCTTGATTCCGTTACGATCTAAACTTACAGATGAATTATTATTTGGTAACAGGCAATTCAAAAATTGTTCAACCCAAAGATTTCGTTTAGAAATGGTAAACTATCTGTTTGGATTTAAGCTCATAGATTTAAAACAAATTTCATCATTAGGCCTAAAGAAATAAAAATGATTTATAAAAAACTTGTAAATAATAACAACAAGTGGGATAAACTGTAAAATTGAAGTATTGCATCATATGCATATTGACAGCTTCAAGCATTCCTACATCACATTAACGAATCGCTACAGAATGTTAAAACACTATCGATATAATTAATATTTAATGTGTAATTAATTACAGTAGGATATTTATTGCTTATTGTTATTCTCACATACAAATTTTGGCTTCTCCATGCTGATTTAATTTTGCAAAATTCTAAATGTTGATTATAATTAGATGGTACTGAATTATTGGCTTACATTTCGAGGTTACTTTAATCAGACATCACTATTCCGGAAAAATCGCTGACCCTGCTCATCTGAGGGCCTGCTGATGCTGAAGTAGTGATCGTTAACTTCTTAACAGCAACTCTCGTTCGGTGTTCGGGATCATTGGGACCTTAGCGGTGCCGGATTAGCGATTTTTTCCGGTTTACTAATGGTATGCTTAAAATCCTGTAAATAAATACCCTTATTTGCTTTGGTGACATTATAATCAATATTTGATTCCGTAACAATAAAATAGAAACGATAGTATATTTAAAAGCAATTGTAATTGTAATGAATTAGGTACAAGTTGTAAATTGTTGCTTTTACCTTTGTAAGAATAAATTCGCATAACGCTCACTATTACTAGCGCCAAAAAGAAAAAAAAAAGTCAACATGATAATTAGCTTAGCGTTTTTAGTTCGTACATTTTGAAATTTCGCTAGAGTCAACTTATGAAGGATTAGCAAAATACCTGTTCTTCGTATGGGTTACAAACATATGGATGAGAAAGAAACTGTAATTGTGAGATCACTTCGAATCTTTCCCAGTTGGTACAAAGATCACGTGATAGGTACAAAGTAATGTTATATTGTAATTTTCATAACTCGAGATCGGAGAATATAAGACTTCTCACTTCTTTCTCCCTTTCTTTACACTCCTATAACTTCAAACCTTCCCCAGTTCATAAAAAAATCATGTGATCATTGTAAATCTATATCTATTCCAAAAAGCCGTAGAAGTATTCTTTATCTATGTTTGCCCATTCCCTCACCGCCCTCCCATGTACATCCCATAATTCGAAGTTTTTCCTCTTGGTTAATATGTGGCGTTATTATGCACAACAGTTTTAGTTCCTATTGTTGTCATTAGGTTAATCTGTGGCGCTACTATACACAATATTTTAGTTCGAATTGTTGAACAGCAATATTTTGTAGCTCCAAATGTCGCCTCCAGGTGCATATGTAGTGCTTAAATTGACCCTCTCACCTTTGCACATCCTGTTTACACCTCCTACAGGTCTTTTTTGATTTTGACAAAGAACACTCATGTTAAATTTCATGCTTCTAGCTCAAATCGTTTCCGAGGTAAGCATAACCTTCAAGAAACTTCAATCCTCCCCCTGTTTATACCTCTTGGGAGGGGGGGGGGGGTTAAAAGCCTCTCTTAGTGAGCGCCAACGTCATAAGGGGAACCCTTCCCGTGGGTTCCTCTTTTAAAAAAATAGATATTCAGTTCTTTCATGAACTTCTTATTGCAAATATAAGTAATTTCATAAAGAAGGAATCAAAATGGTTAAAGTATTTGTAAAGTATCTTTATTTAAGAGCAAGAAATTTTTGATAATATTACTACTATATAAGAAACTTAATAATAACTCAAATATTGATTTCCGCTAGTTCAGGAACTTTGAACCGCCCTGAATTCGTTTGACTGTTTTCTGTGTAGGTGTCCGTCTGTGTGAATGTCAATCCACGATGAAATCGACTCGGATACAATAGTTCAACGAACAAGGCATTGCTGTATATCATATTCCCAATTCCGCATTGTCTGGATCTGATTAGATTTCTGTTTATCTAGGTCAGTTTTAAGAGGTAATTCACGCATGAAGCTAACCTCGTGGGCAAATAATTCAGTGATCTTGTTTCTAAATTATCGGAATTTTGCAACGATTGCTGTCTGGCTTGTTTTTTCTGATTAGGACAAATGCACAGTATGTAGCACAATATACATTTAAGTACATATGTACAGTTCACTATAATTGTAAAGGCTGTTTTCAAAATCCTACTGACTTAAGCAAAACCCCAATGGTATTGTGAGGATAGATTGAACAAATAAAAAGCTTTCTTACAATTGTGGGTATTTTAACGCACAATGAGTGGAAATTAGTAAATGAAGACACAAAGCTTGCGGTACTGATATCTATGTACGGCAAAACCTATTCACTCACTCACTCACTCACTCATCAATGCACAACCGAAACTGCTAAACCTGGTAACTTAAAATTTTCGGATGGGTTCCTCTTACGACGTGGGCCCTTATTAAGAAAGGATTTTTAAAAATATCATTCCTAAGGGGCGTAAACGGGGGAAGGGGGAAGGAAGTTTCCTGAAGGTTATGCATATCTTGGAAATCGTTTTATCTAGAAACCCGAAATTTGACATGAGCATTCTTTGTCAAAATCAAAAAGATCTGTATTCGACGAATTTTCGATATTAGCGTCCTAAGGGGTGTAAATGGGGAAGGTAGGAGGCAGCAACTTTCTTGAAAGCGTCACATTTGCAACTGGAGGCAAAATTTGGAAGTATAAAAATATTGTTGTTCAACAATTGGAACTAAAATATTGTTGTGTATAACAGCACCACAGATTAACCTAACGGCGACATTTGGAACTAAAACATTGTTGTGTATAATAACGCCACATATTAACTTGGAGGCAAAAACTAGAACTATGGTATGTAAACGGGAGGGCGGTGACGGAATGGGCAAACACAGCTGTAGGATACTATTAAGGGGTTTTCGGGATAGATATAGATTTGTAATGATTACATGGGTTTTTATGAACTGGGAATGGTTTGAAGTGATAGGGGTGGGGAGATAGGGAGAAAGCGATGGGAAGTCTTACTTTCTCCGATCTTGATATTAATTTCATATCTAGGGATCTCGAGTTACAAAATTAAAATATAACATTACTTTGTACCTATAACGTGATTTTTATACCAACTGGGAAAGTTTCGAAATGATCTCATAATCTCTGTTTCTTTCTCATCCATATCATTTTAACCCGTACGAAGGACGAGTAGTATGCTAATAGATATACATGAAAACATAATTAATATACCATCTACAGTTTTGATCTCCTACGGGAGACCATCTTCAAGGTGTGAACATGACACAAGACAAGGGAATGACACTAACCAAAGCTTCCAGGGTAATTTCCATTATCACGGAAAATTTACACTTGGTCAATTGCCAAAGAAGAATTTGATCATTGTAAATTAATGCCATCACATCTATGTTTAGCTTACAATAATAAGATATGATTTGTATATAAAAATCATTTATTCAATGCATCAGAATAGACGATAGAAATGTTTTTAATGAACTAAAATAGGAAATGTAAACGGTATTGTATTTCTTCGCTTTGAATTTCGACATTTTTCGTTAAATCTCGACTAGCGATGATATGCTTACGAGAATTCAATCCCCTGCCATTTCAAATCGGCTGGAATTCTGTTGTGAATTTTGGTTTATAATGTAGTGCTTTCTGGAAGCATCCAGAAAACCACTCAGTAAAGATGATGTCAATGAAGATAAACTCTGTTCGTGAATATAATTTTGTAATCGGTAATTAAATGGTATGGAGGCTACAATTCGACACAAGATCCACTGGTATCAGATTGCTTGTACACATGGACAGCAACTGTGGCAACAAATAGAGCCTGTTCTATTGACAGCAAAGAGAGTAATCTTCTGACCATATCTCGATTGCAGCATGAAGATTGCCTAATTCAATGGCAAGTCTAAACTGCTCTTAAAGGAATGATTCAATTAAAACTCTGGCATTAAGTTAAAATGAATTTAAAATCAATTACCACAGTAGCTGTATTGTATTGTTAATTTATGCATTTTTACACAAGGGATGATAAAAATAAAACTTAGAAGGATATTATATATTTGGCCTAACTTTGTATAGTACTACACCCTATTAATTTTTTTTTTACTTGAACCCAATAGGAGCCGAACCGTTTACACAGAAAAGGTCCAAAACCACCGATTAACAAATAAGTATTAATTGTTTAGAAAAGCTGGATACCCTTGATTTAGGAACAATTATTAGACACATAGACAACCGAAAGTTGGAACGCCAACTACACTTTTTTTGTTAATTGTTTTACTTCACCTTAATTTATTTTAGAATGATTAAAATAAAGCATAGTAATAGTACAACAGCGCGTAAACATCCAATCGTAACTATGTTATGAACAACAACAACCTCATATCTTGAAAGTCAAAATACTGTTTCAAGAAATATTTCAATATTATAAAGTGAATAAACTACTTTATATTTTACTCATATATATTTCAATATTTACTAGAATTAAATTCGGAAATTTTAAAACTACTTATTTGCTCTGGCTAATATTATAGATTGAAAAAGGGAATATTCCATTTGATTGTGAAGAAGGAATGCTGTAATAAGAGCAGGCGTAGTTGGGGGAAAGTCCGTGACTGAGCCGCGTATATCATAGCAACGAAATCTGAAATTATAATAGGAAAGTCATACAATCTCGTTTATTTGAAAAATTCCCTCAAATTTTTCGATAATCAGACCCGAGCTTTTCTCTAATTGGTTTTCGCATTCGAAATCCTGCAAATTTATCTTCAAAGTTTTAACGAATAATATAATATTTATTAATAAATGATAAATGGAATACAAGTGTTTTAATATAAGGCTTATTATAATATATATATAAAATATTGCACAATATATATATATATATATATATATATATATATATATATATATATATA
>JAFIDM010000007.1:36369679-36385070 GCA_023159025.1 Thereuonema tuberculata | reverse complement strand
CAAATTCTAAATAAATGTTCTACAGTGTAAATAAATTCTAAATAAATGTTCTATAGAGTAAATAAATTCTAAATAAATGTTCTACTGAATAAATAAATTCTGAATAAATGTTCTACAGAGCAGCAAAAATATGGGAAGCTTGTTTGATTTACATGTCAATTGAATTGCTGGGAAGTAACTTTACAGACGTATTCATTCTAAAACTCAAAATAAACAACGGTAAGCAAAGAAAATAAAAATTCAGGCATATTATTAGGCAAAGAATTTCTATTCAAATGCATAGATAAAATAATAAAGTTTTAAAGTGAAAAGCTAACAACTAAAGTTTATATTTGTGTTTACATTTTTTAGGTAAAAAAGTGGGCTTTTTACATTTTTAGCCCACTAGTAACTCGGTCTTTTTAGGCCTAATATGCTAGAAATGCTAGAAATTCAGAATAAGCCACAGACAGCTGAAAGAGGAAACGAGAAGAATCAGACACACACAGAAAATTAAAGGATGCATCCATGCCGCTCTGGGATTTAAACCCAGCTTCAGATGCATGAGTCCCGTAGCAGGTCGTCCTTTTTTCGTATGGTTGTGCATGAACGGGTATATTTTTACTTTTTTCAAAATTTCATAGTTGAATAGTCTTCTATGACATCTCACCTGTGGAATTAACGTTAATTTCTTTTATTTTTTTTTGAACGAAACAATTCTTAAATACGTACTAGGCATGAAATTGATGGAAAACTGAGGCTTTTTTTTTGTACTTTTTATGAAAATTAGACATTTTCTTGTGACTCTTTTGCTGGCGGCGGATGTACACAAGAGGTTGTAGCGTCGCTGTAGCAGGCAACAAATAATATCTGACGGATACAATTTTTCGTTTCTAAATAAAACAGCAAACATTTTCCATGCAGCTAACTGTAGGTTAGGTTAAGTGAGGTATCGTAGTTTCCAGGATTTATCCTTTGGAAAAAAAAAAAAACAAAACAAAAAAAAAAAAACTTTTTCTGTTTCGTTAGGACCATTGATTTTGCAATGATTCTAAGACCGCCATTTTCCTTATTTTGAACGGCTGCTTCCGCAAAAGAGTCCGACTTCAATTTCTAATTTTCATTAAAAAAATACACAAAAAAACCGGACTTTTCCGACAGTTTCATTCCTAGTATGTATTAACGAATCGTTTTTTTCGAAAACAAATTCAATAAAACGCAGAGGAGATATTCGTAGAATATTATCCATAGTTGATTGACTATTTAGCGGACTACTGGAGTTCTTTTGAGGTTAGTCGTTTAATAAAAAAGACTATTTTATAGTGCTTATACCAAAATGACTTGACGGTTTTCCTTAAAATTTGTATATAACTTATTTGTGGTTCAACCTTGTCGATCTACTTGTAAGGTCAGTGGCAATGCGCTTCTCTACAGTATGGAGGAGCCGGGTTCAATCCCAACACCGAAGGGTTTTCTACGCGGAATTCTCCTTCAGATGGGTCCTACGGTAATGAGTATCGGGTTTCTTTCCCAGAGGCGGACGACCTGAACTTAGTCCCGTTGGCCAGGAAACGCCGGAGAAGTTATACTCAAGTGTGATATGTAATACTTTAACTTACTTTTTATAATATATTTCAAAACCTGTTACATTCTATTTAGATTATATAATACTACACCATTTTAACCTTCTTCCTTCTATATTCCGGCGATATTTCGCGAGACCATGTCGTTTCGCTTTTTCAAGCCTTTTTCTTTTCCAAAAATAACTTTGAGTTTATCTCATTACTAGTTTGAGATAAACTCAAAGTTATTTTTGGAAAAGAAAAAGGCTTGAAAAAGCGAAACGATATGGTTTCGCGAAATATCGCCGGAATATAGAAGGAAGAAGGTTAAAATGGTGTAGTATTACTTTTTATAACTTTAAGTATGGTCCAACTTGAACATATACATTTCTTTTGGGTTCAAAAAATGAACCCGAACTCTCTCGTTAAAAAGGGGTGGACCTACTCCACCCAATTTTGATACAATGTTTATTTATGTAATAAGCACTATTATTTAGGTCTCAACCATACATACACCGTCCTCACAATTGACACTCCCACAGCTCTGCATACTCAGTCTCCACTAGGCGATTTTTATACCTTAATATATAAAAATGAATGTTTCTTTGTTTGTTTGTCCCCTATGCGTTCCTATACCATTCATCAGATTGCGATGAAACTTTGGTGAGTTGTTGTGCGCACGCCCGCGAAGGTTTCTGAATTAGTAGAACCATTTTACAATATCTGGTGCGCGAGTTGTTGCAACTAATGAGTGTATTTCCGGTTTCAACATTTGCAGTTTCCGGTGTGACTCGCATTTGTAATGACCATCAACAAAGCACAGGGACAATCGCTAAATTTGGAAAATCCATGCTTCACACATGGACAGCTGTATGTGGCGCTCTCACGCGTCGGAAAACCTTCTCATTTATTCGTGTATGCATCAGACGGAAAAACAAAAAATATTGTGTATCTAAAAATAATAAACTTCAATAAACAGAATTGAAGCACAAACACTTTCTTTCTCAGAGTGGCATTGCAACGCATGCCGGGTACAGCTAGTAGTAAATAAAAGGATAAACACCCTGTATAAATAAAATGATCTGCAATTATATAAGGTATTTTAAAAAAAAATATTACATAGTTTTACAGCAGAAAAAATTGACCAAAACAAAAAAAAAAAAGGTCTACGGAACGTAAGTCCTGAAACAAATACTTGTTGAGATAAGGACAGTGTTCATCGTCATTACAGGAGGTGCTCTCTGTGGTTCCCATTCATTACCACACGTCCTTCAATCCTATGTTTTAGAGAATTATTCACTCTTACGAACACATCTGGTTGCTCTCGGATTTGCTGGCACGTATTGAATACACAACTGCAGTGACTGAACGTCAGGAAGGGTATTTGTTACAAAGTTTCCATAAGCACTAAAGCTCGCATTTCCTTTATATATTGTGTTTCTAAATATTAATCTATTTAAAGTAATGTTTTAAGATTTCTTTTAAACTGCACAATAATGGCGGCATCTCTTTTATTTCTCTACTTCCGTTGCTGTAATGATCTGATTTATATAAATATATGCAAAGGATCTATCTCTTAATAATAATCGGAGAGTAGAGCTTCAAATTATTGAAATTTCAGCTTCGTAGGATAGTTATTTTTTTTACATTGATCACAAGAGGATGTCAGAATGGATTCCATTTACATTTTGAATTAAATCTGCATTTTTAAATATCTTTAGCTTATTTCCCATTGAAATGTGAGGCTTAGTCAGTGTGTGTTTGTAAGTATTTTATCCGCTGTATGGATCATCTTGGAATTTGGTCTGCCTATTCGAGGACTAGGAACGATCTGAGTTTGATATTTGAAATCTTTTCCATGTGAATCGTTGTCAAGAAATTCGATGTAACTGCCCTATGTTGCCTGTCTTGTGCTTCCACCTATCAATCGGTTTTTGAGTTAGGGTTGGATGAGTCTATTTTCCATTGAAAGTGCCATAAATTTAGGTTTTTGGGTCCACCATTTTGAAATTAGTTGACGGATTCAATTCATATTGACACACATGGTAGTCATGTATGCAAGTAACATAAATGCGTTGGAATTTTTATTCTATCTCAATTTGTTAAAAGTTATAACAAATTAAAGTTTTTACGCCCCCATGCGGATATCTCGAAAACTATTAACCGGAGATGAAAATGAATATCAAATGCGGACTCAGCGTTGAAAATTCTATAAAGTGACCCATAAACCAATATCAAATTCAGAGTAACACTTCGCGGACATCCCTTGTTAGTAGGCTGTAAGTTAGGCCTATTGTTTACTGATTTACTGTTTATTGCTGTAAGTTTTTTACTGGTGATTACTCCCAGCTGATGAGCGCCAATAAAGCGGGAAACAGTCGTTCTGGGATGTCACCTAGCAAACATTTAGTCTCACCCATTGCTATTTAGGATGTACGTACTTAGAACTTCTTACTTAAAATCCGTGCTCGCTCTGAAATAGAAAAAGATGTTACAAATGTTACCACACCTGTAATAGTACATAGAGTAATGCATATTGGTATGTAAAAAAAAATCGGCTTTATACCAGATTTTCATTCAGAATTGACTGCTTTATCTGTTTCAGTTCGTTGGAGACTCTATTGTCTGATTTTCCTTCGCAAACCTATCCCTTGTCAATTGGTCAGTTTTCCCACGAGACGAAAGTAAAACCAACCTACAAAAAAGAAGAACCACCTCGATTTTCTTTTTCTACTTTTCTCCGTTATTCAGTTTTCTTGCTTTCTTGTTTATGGCGTCTTGAAGAAAACAAATTACACTCAGAGCCCCTTCATCTCTTCACTGTGAAATCTATACAATGTCCCCCCCCCTTCGGGCTTTTGAAACCTGCTTTTCCTTTCTTTCTGTTTTTCGTTCCACTTCACCGTTGCAGCTAGGGAATAGATCGCCTCAAGTGGCTCGACTGTCTTTTCCCGCCAAACGGTCCCCGAGACGCAGGAGGAAATCTCGTGATAAATAGACCGATACCTCAAAACGGTCAGGTGATTCAATCTACGTCATTTCCGGAGACTAAAGGACTTCATTTCACCAGAGGTCAAAGTGGAGCTCAAAGAAGGATTAAATCCATCTACAGTTTATCCACCTTTAAAATATGTAAGAGGGTCCAAATTGAATAAAAGAGAAATTACCATAATAGAACCCGTGTCTACAAGTAGGAGTTTCTTATTAAGAAAACTTCACTTTTTTTTTCAGTTTTTCTCAATCGTGGACTATTGATTGCTAACATTTAAAATTCTTTAGCAATGTTAAAGAGTGCCCACAAAATCTAGCCTTCATTTCGTGGGAATGAGTCAAGAAGAAATTAATGACTTCATTATTTTTTTGTATATCCGCATTGTAGCTAACTGTCGTAAAGTATTAAAGATTTACTAAAGTATATAGTAATGGCTCCTTATGGCTACTTTAAACGCTCTAGAACCGGCAAGTGGCTCAAAAACCCACAATTGCTCTAAAAATCTGCCAGTTGCTCTAAATACAAGGAGTTTTAAATTCAAGCAAATATTAGAAATGAGAAAATTTATTTAAAAACTACGACGTGTTAACTTCAGGCTGAAATCTGAATATTCTTTGCTCGTGGCTTCAGTCCATGGCTTCATTCACCACATTCTCTTCCTCTGGGATTTCTTTTTCCTCTTTTTCTTTATCGCTGCCGTGAAATGACTTGAGAATTAATAGCAAAACTAAGCTGCAAAATGAACTTGTTTGTCGCTTCGCAGACCGGTATTTTTAATCGCGATCTCAAAGAGAGCAAAACGAGATTTGCCACTCGCACATGTAGGGATTTTCCTTAAGCTGCAACTGGCAAATGGCAAGTTTTCGAGAGCGTTTGAGGTAAGTTTTCGGTAGAATGTAACGCAGATCTTTAGTTCTGATCGAAGATTAAAAATGTGCAGAACAAGAAAGTTTTGAAATGTCATTTTTAAGTTGAAGTACGCATGTCCATTCATCGGTTGTGATGACAGGAAGCTGTGCTTCTTAAACAATAAAAAGCTGACATTTTAGAGCTTGAAAATCTTACAATCGTTACTGGTCCTATTTAGACATCTCTTGAAAATCTTTGGAGATGCCTAATTTTTTTGGCCTAAACAATTTTGGGTTACAACCGTAACGATTTTGATAAGACAATCGTAGGTAAGCAGCTACTGGCCGAAAACCGTGAAGGTAAGTGATAACTGGAGAACCATACATTAGATTTTTATCTCTAAAAACCCTTACCATTTAACCTAAAACAATTGACAGTCTAACTATCGAAAACAAAAAGAAAAAAATAGAGCCATTATAGAATTTACCCAGCGAATCCGCTACCTTTTAAAACCCATTTTTGCTACCTTTAAAAAAACACCCTGTGTAATGTATGTACGTTTTATATTTTCATAATTTTTTTATTATTTAACTTTTCTTCTTCTGAGCATAATAAGATGACTTATCTTTTTATACTTAGTAATTTCTTTCATAGAGACAGACACGGTGATTAACTGAGTCGTCCTTTCGTCCTGAAAGTAAGCTAAAAAAGTTATTCATGTTCTCTTTAAGATCTATACTAATACGTAAGATTTTTCAGAGGAATTAAATGAAGTCTATTTATATCAACTCCTTCCAGGAAGCGTTTGTTGATAATCGCAACCAGAGAGAAAGAGAGATGAAATTCGAAGAAAACCACATTATAATCAATAGAAAGCAATGCCAGGAATGTTTATGGCATTTGAGTTTCAGAGTTTGAAGGGCTTGTACTGTAAGAAAATCGCTTGAAATTATGTAAGGTTTAACAGATCCATAAAAAAAGGAAAAATGCTAAACGCTAAAGTCATAATGGAAACCTTTTTACAAACAGAATTGTATAACACATGATGAATTTGTAGCGTATATGAAGTTTTGAAACAAGCTAATGTAGATTTTTCATTCGAAGAATATCGTAATAATGTTTACCAAATACAAAAGGCTCTTGCTTTATTTTGCTTTCTTGACTTTGAAACGAAACCGAAGAAAACAAACAAAAAAAGTAACATTTAATTGAAAATAGGTTTCAAAATCTTCCAGAAACTTCTTTTGATAAATTGTTCTACTAGCAACTTTTTATCAAAATGCCAGCTGAATTTTATTTACAAGTATCAACTCAACCTAAGTTTGTAAATAACACTATATCTTTGTTTAAATTATATATCTTCTCTTGAAATTGTAAATTACTTAGAAAGATTCAGTGAGTCTTCAGTGGTTCTTCACCTTCTTGGATAAAAGTAAAGAAATAAATCAGACTTTAGTAATGTTCAGCGAAATATGCAACGTATTAGGCTTATTTTTTTTTTTCTGATTTGCATTTCATATTCACTTACGAATATATGTCTTGTCATCACATATAGATTTACTTTCTCGTTCTGGAAATTGTGACAGCCTGCTTTGATCTGTATAATGGTTTTGAAATGAAACCAATTCAATTCATGTTCACTTGAACCCTGAGTATCAGGTAACGGACCCTAAGTACTAGACGATACATCCCCGAATGCCAAGATTGTTTGGTATTAGAAGGGACGCAATAATTTAGGTGATGGGCCCTCAGTACAGAACAGAGCCCTAAAAGGATTACAGAGCTTTGGATGTCCCGAAACCTCAAAATATGTAGAGTAAGTCCTATTTGAATGAGAGGTTGAAGGAATTTTTCCCCTCCCCCTCTCGAATTACGAAATCAGTTTTTGTTTTGTTTTGGTTGTTGCTGCTCAGTTCCCTTACGTGGTCCTGACAGGAATAAAATCCTGTTTATGCCCCTAAAGGTACACGTTTACAGATAAATTATGATTTGTAATTGGGCTTTAAATGCTATTTCTAATAAAATATGGACTACATTTCTATTATTACTACAATGTAGTGGTTACGAATAAGAAAAATAAATTCGTAGTAAAAAGAATGTTTCATGCCCTACCCTTTGATACTTGCAAACAAAACAAAGAATCCATCCAGGGCCTTCTAAGTGGAATCACTACGATCTGTTTTTTTTTTTTAATATGAGGTAAAGAGTCTCTATGTAGATCCCTGAAAGATGATAAGATATTTTGCTTCACTTTAAAAGCATCCGGAAGCGGAAGTTACAGGGATAATCAGGTGACATATGTTGTTACAAAATACTTAATGACTTAATCTTTTTTTTGACGAGTTAAATCCGAGAAAAATGTTTAATTAAAAAAAATAACTTACACGATGTAAAATTCATTTTGAAGATATTTTCATCAAGTTCTCGATTCCATGCCTGCAAAAACTAGGCCTGTAAAATTTCTGTGTTTTGTCCGAGCAAATCTGAAATCTTTAGGAATTTAAAATTTATAAATCTTTTAATGCTTTTTTAAATTACTGTTATTATTGATTTATTTTAGTTATTTTTATTATTATTATAATTTTTATTATTATAACAACAACAACAACAATAATTAATAATTACATTCTTGTAAGGTAAGTTTGTATTTACTTGTTTGATGTTAGTTAATGTATTAAAACAAAATATGAAAGTTACATTTACAAAAGAAAATGAAAATAAAGACCATGATAGATTATTAATAGAGCTAATTATTAAAGACAAATATTAAGTAGTTTAAAGCAAATTAATACCAATATTATATACTAAATAATATTAAAAATAACATACATGTATTCATGTGGATAATACATGACACAGTAAACTAATAGGTCTGACACATACTTTAGCAAAAGTTCAGCAAGACAATCATCAATACAAATATTGCTATTTTATTTAATAAATACAATAAAATATAGCAAAATATAATGTGCGTGAAATCTATAAAACAAGAAAAATAAATAAATAAACAATAAAAATAAATAAATCTATAATATAAAAGGGAAATTTGTGTGTATGAGGTCGAAATGTTTGGTATACTTCCCAGCATGCTACAACTTGAAATTTGCACGTCTACAACGGTGGCAAATGGCTGGAGAGCATGATGGCCAGTTCATGTGATGAATTTTGCCTCAGTCTCGAGAAGTGTTCTGTCAACAGTGTTTAAATAAACAGTACAGTGTTTATTTTATATGAAGCTGTAGTACATTTAATATTTTGTTTAGACATTTTTAAAAAAAAACTATGTTATCAATGCCCTACAGTATATTCCAAAATCTCGAGAGATTTTATTTGAATATTTGAAATACAAATTGGAGCATATCATTTAAATACTATCTCAAAAAATTATAAAATGAAAATTTCGGAATTAAAAACAAAATCCATGGCAATGTGTGGAAAACAAATACAAAGAGTGAAAATTGTAATTAATGGAAAAATAATAGAACAAGTATCAGAATTTAAATATTTAGGAAACATAATTTCATGTTATAACGATGAGGCAAGCCTGATATCAAACATACAGACATACAACAGAATGAATGGAATAATTAGAAGAAGATTTGGAAAACAAATGACGAAAGAAACACTACTAAGATTACATAATATTACAGCCAAAGCAGCAATTAAATACGGGAGTGAAACCTGGATACTAAAACAAAGAAACAAAGATTGGAAACTGCACAAATGAAATTTCTGAGACCTTTATTAGGATTTACACGTCTCGACAAAAAGAAAAGTTATGATATTCGAGCCCAACTTAAAACTCCAAGTTTAATTCAAGAAATTCAAAATTACCAAAAAAATTGGCTTAACCATGTAAAAAGGCTATCTAACGACAAGATTCCAAATTTGATTTTGAAATATCAGCCCAAAGGAAAAAGAGACAGAGGACGACCAAAACTACGATGGAAAGACCAAAATCATCTTCAGAGCTAGGAACAGACAATCGTTGTCTATACCTAAGATGTTCAAGACAAGACAAGAAATACATTAAACTTATTAAAATTTACAATACTTCAAGATTTCTCTACGAATAAGTGCATTAATAAATACAGCTTTTATATGCATCTTCGTTTGTCTTTACTTTATATTTCACTTATTTTTGCCTAAAACTTTGGTTTTCACAGTTAATGGGATTTTCCCCCAATAAAAATTCACTTCCTCAAATTTGCAGAAGATCAGATTCTCTCTTTCGGAGACAGTTTCTTCGACGAAATCCTTTTATATGAAAGGAGGACATTTTTTCCCTTTGCAATCCTCTCATCTCCATCTTCGTAAAAGGACTTCGACCGTTCCCATATCAACAAACGGTTTTTATTTGAAAGTTTTGGCCTCAAGCTCTGAATAAACACAATCGGAAACCGATATCAGGTCAAAAACGTACTGAAACAGTGAGATTTCTTTCACGATGCTATTAGACACTAAAAGAACTGCTCTCACAACCGTCAAATACCATTTGGGGCGTTTTCCTGTAAGCGGATTGGAGAGAGAATGGATCAACTCAGTGACTTTCAAATAGAATTGGAACGAAACAGCCTAGAATAAAAACAAATTCAGTGGATATTAATATTTACAATGCAATAGCCGTAGGCAAAGATAAAGCGAAGCTCGATAGAAAAACTAACATATACATTTGTTCAGTAGTCATAAAAAAAATTCTTAAATAAAATTGGCAGTTTTAAAAACATGGAAATTACCGTTGGCATGTCAACTTCTGAATTTCCGCAACATAAGACCCGAAATAAAGATAAGGATAGTAGTTACAGTATGAGTATAAGCCAGCTTTGCGGTCGTGGGAGGAAAGGGTTCCGGCGTTCCGCGACCAACGGGAACTATATTGAGGTCGGGTGGTCATCCCGCCGCCCGTCCCTGAAATGACGGGTACCATTCTTCAGAGGTCTGACTAGACTCGTCTGGAAGAAAATTCAGCGTGGATAAATCACCGACCTCCGCCGGGGCAGGGGTTTGAGCGCTGCTCGTTCAGGCAGCAATCAAACGTTTTACCACTTGACTACCAGATCCATCTAGCGATAGTATTAAGATACTACTAAATTTTAAGTTTTCTAAGTCGTTGCACATTGATTTAGCATACTAAAAGTCCTTTAAACAGATAGGTGCAGTCAAAATTACTAAAAAATACCTCGTATGTGCATACATCCGCAACAATTGAAGTTCACACTCTCATTGCCAGGCAACAAGAGGATTGTTGCACGGTCAAATCAACTGCGCACATTTCCGACTGTTACAAATGAATTTCAATATTGTATTGTACGTAATTTTTAGAATTTAAAGTTTAATTTAGTTTTAGTTTTACTTTGTTGTTTACTTGATGTAATTTATATTTTTGAATAAATAAAATATTATTTTCCGTTACATATTCGAGACTTTCGAAGCGATGCGATGGTAAACGTCTAGTTTTGTGTGGAACTAACTAGATCTGTAATGATAAGGGCTGCATTCAGACTAACATTGCATTTATTGATAGAAGACTTAACTCTCAAAGGTACCAGGAATAAAATTTCTGGTGCAATAATATTATTCTAATTGATCCATTGATTTGTGGCATCTCGTGGATTTTTCAGGAAGACAGTGCCTCTTGCCATGTTTCAAAATCAACTAAGAAGTGGTTTGCAGATAAGAAAAGTGATGTGATGGATTGGCCAGCATTGAGCCCTGATATAAATCCCATATAGAATCTTTGGGCTCAATTTGCATGCCAGATATATTGCATAAATCATCCATTTAACTCTGTTGGAGAATCTAAATTAGCTATTCTAGATACTTGGGATGAAAATTACAATTCCTGAGATGGAGGCTTTAGTAAATCAATGACACAGCATGGGTTCGATCTAGTTACAAAACAAAGAGGCTATACAAAGTAACAGTCATTATTTTGTATTATTTTGGGGTAAATTGGAGGTGATTCCGTGGCAGTGTTATAGAGCTAGAAATGGAATTATTTGCTTTCTGAAAACCAACAAAATGTGTTGTAATGAAATTGTATGTGGAAGTTCCATTACCATCTGTATTATTGATACAATATTTCGTAAAGATCTGTGAAATATTAACCGAAATTCAAAAAAAAAATATTTGCCTGATTCCATAGAAAGATTACAGACTTTATTACTAAGCCATGAACTTATCCTTCTTGTTTACATCTAAAGTATTTCGAAATGACTTTTTTTTAACAAAATTTTCAAGAAAAGTTCCTGATTCGTATCACAGTATTATTTACATTTCCCATCCATCTTATATAGTTATTTCCATTGACTCTTTAAAATCTCAAATTCACAATGTTAATGTATTTTTTTTTTACTTATTTACGTACTCAGAAAAAATGGAAGGTGCATTTGACTTTCCACCTGACTGCTCATATTTAAGCTTTTTAGCATAATTTCATTTTTTTAAGCAAAAAAATAAAAAGTGAACAACAATATCGCGTGATTTCTTTACCTAACTGACTCTTTACTGAAACTCGTCACTGCCTAAATAAAATTAGCGGCTTTCTCCCCTTTCTTTCTTTCGTTCTTTTTTTTCCTCCATTCTTCCCCTCTCCAAATTTAATTTACTGGCTTTTTTTTTTTTTGACAGGTGTAGCAGTTTGCAAAATTACCATAGCGTTCAATAATGTAATCGTTTTTCGACACCTTGACTTCTGACAAAGACTCCCTAATTATCATTGCTAAATCTACGCCTTACGTTGGCGGGAAAAGGTCACAGAACGTAAATATTGAAAGGAATATTCGTTCGTAATATGATCTATTTATTTAGCTGCTTGTTCTTCCAATTGTAATTATTATTCATTATTTTTTCTGGGTAGATTTATTACAAAATAAACAAAGGAGAATTAAAAAAAGAAAGAAAAAAAAAAGAACACAACGAGTTCTTGAAGGAATTTGAAGCCTGTTTTGATTACAGTATTGCGGTTCTTTTATTGTCCTTTGTTTATAGAAGCAATATAAGGGAAAAGTCTCTGTAGATTTGCGAATTGCAATCTTTCTTATGTGGGCCAAATGATAATGCTCTTGATTGCTGGAGCAGCCGGATTGAATTCCCAACCTCGGCGGATGTCCGGAATTTTTCAATGGGTAAATTCTTTTTCAGACGGTCCTAGGGTCCACCCAGCCCTCTGAAGAATGGGTTTTTCTTCCGAGGGTAAAAAGGAGGAGGGCTTCGATCCTTAACTTAGTCCCGTTGGTCAGGAGACTTACATCCCGCCCCAAAGGCATGAACTGATATACTTTTACTGTTAATATATTTGTAATTTTCCGTTTAACTCATAAATAGGTACTTTAAGCTGTCAAAATCCGATAAACTTACTTATAGAAACTTAAACCCCCACAAGCAGATTACGAAACGGACCAATCAGTATCCAAAGGTACAAGCCTCCAAAGATATCCAATATTATATTATTGTTTCGTTCTGATGATTTTTTTTTTGGAGGGGAGGGGTGATTACGTCACACTCACGCGCAAATTTCTCGGCAAAGACTCACACGGAAAAGTGTAAATGTACAAACAGTTTCATTCAGACGGAAACAGAAGTTATTAGGATAGAAACTGATTATTTTTTTTCATCGCAAATTGGTCAGACATGTAACGCTATGTTCGACAAAGAGCACTACATCAGAATCTTGCGAATCCGGCCATTCCTTGAAAAAAGGGATACAGTGAAACCTGTCAAGTTGACCACCTTTATAAGTTGACCACCTGTCTAAGTTGACCTAATTGACCAAGAACGGAATGGCTTCATTACTTTAACATTGAGTGAACCCTTTATAAGTTGACCACCTGTCTAACTTGTATGTTGACCAGGTAATTAAGTAGAATTTGTCACAAAGCATAGCTCAAAACCTTTCTAAGTTGACCACTTCCAGAATATTTTCTGTCTTTCTAACAACTTTTATACTGTATTTTTTTCTAATTTTCTAAAGAAAGAATTGTTAAGGAGCGTTTTAACGTCCATTCCACAGACGAAACCTACTTTGAATTTCGCCGACAACTAGGGGAAAGTATAAATGTACAGTATGTGTGAAGTACAAAACCCTTAATACATATACTAAGTTTATTATACCTATGCAAAATGTATTACTGTAATAATAAATTGAGTTTCATAATTAAATAAACTTGTTTCTGTTCAACTTACTACTGTAGTACATACAGTAGTAACTATGACAATATCCTATAATTAATACGTATGTATAATTAATGTTTAACCCTAATAAGCAATATTATTCCTATTCTGTATCATTCTGATTTCATATTTTGTATAATTTTGTAATACTATACTATGTACATGTATAGTAGTAGTACGTAGATGAAAAAAATATGAAAATCAAAAAGTAAGTGTTGTACCCTTGGTACGTTGACCACCTGTCTAAGTTGACCACGAAAACGTGGAACCACTGGGTGTCAACTTAGCAGGTTTCACTGTATCAGATAGCGAGAGCGCACAAAAAGTTTGTTTAATTCTTCATTAAATTAAATGTTACAAGTTTACTTTATGTAAATACATTAAAAAAATAAAATAAGAACATAATTAAGAGACAAGAATATGATAATGTTACAAAAACACGATCAGTACATACTATGCTGACTCATTTATAAAAATGAAATGCTCTTTTCATCTCAGTACAGTAAAGTACAATATATGTACAACGCACAGTACGAATAAAACCTTGCATCTTCTATTATGTGCGAAACATGTCACGGATTTTTGTCTGCTTTAACGAAGATGCCATGCTTTGCCACGCAATCGCTTTACAAAGTATTACGTTGAAACTGCAAGTATTTGTTGCATTACACACTACAGTACGATGTGGACAACTTCGTGCTTTCTGTCTCTGCGGTGCTTTCCTCCTCTTCATCACTTTCATCTTCTTCTTCTTCTTGCTCACTTTTGATGATTTCTTCATCTGTTAAAGCCTGGTCACGTGGCCATCACAGCGTCGTCTCTTTTACAAACAGTCTAAAAATGACCTCGCCTCTTTTATGTCATGGTCGAAGCCAGAGTCCGGATTATTAAGATATCAGATTAGCAAGAATCTACTCCATTTTTATGTTACTTCCTTTCGTGAACGCGAATGACGAATTGTAGAATGCTGTAAACCCAGACCAATGGAGATCAAC
The DNA here is from genome assembly GCA_023159025.1 of Thereuonema tuberculata. NCBI lineage: Eukaryota > Metazoa > Arthropoda > Chilopoda > Scutigeromorpha > Scutigeridae > Thereuonema > Thereuonema tuberculata. The sequence continues at coordinate 36,370,521 of JAFIDM010000007.1, read as the reverse complement.
TAACAACTTGCAAACTTCCGCATTGTTATTATTATTATCTATCTAATTAGCAAAGAGAGATAAGTCTAGACTTTTCTTTTCATAAAGTATTTCAGAAAATAATACATCTACTGCATTAGTAAGAGAACAGCTGATTAACTTTAGCTCTCATATTGCATTTATTACTTTGCAAGTAAAGTAAACACCGCATTCTTTTATAAACTTCTTGTTCAGTTTCTTTTGAGAAAAATGAATTTGCTTATTAATTTATTTGTAATTTTGTTTTCTTTTTCATGCAGAATTTTCTGAATCATATTTTATCCGTTTTTTTCTTTTTTATTATTACTTTCATCAACATCCTTTTTTTTTTTTGTTCAATTCAATTATTTGCTCTCCGTCATTGTTATTTTAAATTTCCTTTGTTACATTTTAAAATTTATTAATTTTCTTTGTTTTATTTCTACAGTTTCACAGTAGAATCTTTGTTTTATACCACAGTCTTTTTCATTGTCATATTCCACAATTTCTTGTTAAATTTCATAGTCTTTCATTGTTATTCTTTATAGTCTTTCATTTCTTTGTTATATTCCATACTCATTGTTATCTTTCACAGTTTCTTTGTTACATTTTGTAGTCCTCTTTCATTGTTATCTTTCACAGTTTCTTTGTTACATTTTGTAGTCCTCTTTCATTGTTATCTTTTACATTTCTTTGTTATATTTCGTAGTCTCTTTCATTGTTATCTTTCACAGTTTCTTTGTTACATTTTATGATCCTCTTTCATTGTTATCTTTCACAGTTTCTTTGTTACATTTTGTAGTCTCTTTCATTGTTATCTTTCACATTTCTTTGTTATATTTCGT
>JAFIDM010000007.1:36317401-36369669 GCA_023159025.1 Thereuonema tuberculata | reverse complement strand
TTCGTAGTCTCTTTCATTGTTATCTTTCACATTTCTTTGTTTTTTACTGTAATCTCTCTCATGTTATATTCCGTAGTTTCATAGTTTCTTTTATTGTTGCTTTATTCTTTAGTTGTTTCTTTCATCGTAGTCTTTCATTGTTTTACTTCAAAGTTTATATTTTTCATAGTTGTGTCTTGTGTTTTTGTATTATATTTCGCAATCTCTTTCATTGTTATCTTTAAACTATTATATTTATTTGGTGTTTTTCATTATTATGTTTCGTGGAGTCATTGTTAGTATTACAATTCAAATCTGTTTCACTGTAATGTTTTACAGTTCTTTATTCATTTCCATTCATTTTATAATATTTCCATAATTTTGTTTCATTTTAACTCCTCGGAATTATTGTAGAAACTAATCGGAATCATTAACCCTTGTCAAATGACTTGATGTTATTTTCCCATGACTCATCAGCAACATGATCTTTGATTCCCTCAGTGTAATGAATGTTTTATAGATACCAATCTTCAAAGTATTAATTTTGCTACTGAATTAATAGAAGACCATTAAAGATACGACCACTAAATTTGGACGACAACCATTAAATTACAGACACGACAGAGAGGAAATATTGCCATCCGTAAATAAAAGATGTCATTGCTGATGGATGAGTGTCTCCTAATAAAGATGGTAAACGCGCAGATGATTGAGTTATCGAAGAGAAATATTAGTTACAAGTAGAGACATGTCTCCACTGAGGAATAACGGTGTCTCATTGAATTGCAGAACAAAAAGACCAATAATTTTGTTGTTCTTCTTATTGCTGTGTAAAAGTTTTACGATCTTAAGAGAACAGAGATGTAGAAGTAGTGGATTAGTTCTTGCCAATTTATTCCTCAGTAACTTTTATTAAATAAGGAGTTTATTTTAGTCTTCGTTCTCAACCTTGAAGCGTCGTGAGTTTTGTATCACCTGTAAATACTTCAGGACAGATCTATGACGTCATTCGAAAAATTCGGAAGGAGTTGTTTACGTAACTTCATAATTCGGAATTGATTTGTATTATCTAAACAAAATTACAGAAATGGTAACTATTTAAATATCAGTTAGAGGTTAGATATCAATATCGTTCATAAGCGCTGTTTAATTTTTTTTTATTCTGGCGTACATTTCTTAAGAACAACCCGATTTCAGATTTTTTTTTTTTTAAACCATCCGTGATCCCTAAATACAGGCCAGTGTGTTATGTTGTAGTTCCTGAGTTCTTCTGTATCCGGCAAGGTTTTTGGTTTTACTGCGATTGTTGTTCAAAGACATGCAGGATGTCCGATTTTGTGTTTTAAAAGTAATCTACCCTAATGGACCTTAATTTGGCACAAATATCAGGGGCATCGGTAGTGTAGTTGTTTAGATCGAGCTTCGTTACCGTTTCTTATTTACTCCAAAGATACAATGTAAGGCGTTCTGATTTTTAAACTCTATAGAGAATCTCCTTTTTAAGAAGCGAATATTTTAGCATTTTACAAGAAATTAAAGATAGAAAAAATATATTCTATTAAAATATCCCACTATAGTCAAAAGGTATTCCTTGGGAGATAAGGCTCCCAGCGTTTCCTGACCAACGGGAGTAAGTTGAGGTCGGATGGTCAGCCCTACATTAGCTTCTCTTTTGTAAAGAAACCAGTGTGAAAAAATCCTCGACCTCCACAGGGACATTCAATGCGGCTACTCTTGCTCGCAGTCAAGAGACCATTTGACTTCCCGGCCATACAATCGTTTGCATTCGATGGTTATCCGACGTCGCTTGTAAGTTTAAAATATTGAAAATGAATCTACCATCAAAAACCAAGTTTTAAAAAAAAATATTGTAACTATTCATGCTTCCTTTTTTGGAATTTATCTATAATTTTAGTATGTAGATCTAAAAGCCAGCAAAAAAAAAGCATTCATAGTAGACTATTATAATATTAAAATTATTTTATAAATTGGAAAACCAACAGAAAAAGAACAAATGTTGTAAATGACCTAGAATTTACATTTCACAAAATATTGTATTATAAAGACTGAATACAGTCAGAAAAGAAAGAAATATCTGAAATGGAAATCCTAGAATTAGAAATTTTTATTTATAAATAAAGATAATAATTATTTCGTTTCTGATTTAGAAAAGCTTTTGATTAATGAAGCATCATTAAAATTTTATTAAAAACACTTTACATTAATAATGTGACCAATAACTATTTAATACGATGACATGTTTCGAGATGCCCGAAGTAAATGGCTCTCTTCCTCAGATACAAAAGACCAATAAAGGAACTTGTCAGAATCAATTTAAACATAAAAGAATTAACATTTATAGCCAATCAGAGCATGGTATATTCAATTGGCTGAAAGGGAAAGGCGAAGTCTAAAGCAGTGGGATGAGTACAATACAATGAGGGAACGATAAAATAAATAAAAAGTAAAAATAAAAACATTTATGATGATTGTTAAAAATTGGTTAAAAATAAATAAATGAAACAGTGGGGATGTCGTAATGAACAAATAAATAAATACAATGGAGATATACATGTTGTTAATGAAATACAACATTGGATGAAATAAATAAGTAAATAACTAACAAAATAAATAAATACATAAAAAAAATTACGACTTATTGATAACTAAGGAAATAAAAACAAAATAGAAATAATTCTTATTGAAATAGAACATAGGATAAAAAGAGTGATAAATAAATAAATAAACAAAAGCAGCCAGGGTACTTAACATTGTTCGTAATCGGTTCACGTTGATTTAAAATCATTATAATAATGATGAGATTGCATTGCAAATTAAAATTTTCAAATCAAGCATTATGTTAAAAGCTGTTGACGATACGTATGAAACAAGTTTGTTTGAAAATAAAAAATTATACAAATCATATTAATGAAAATATTTGCATATGTATCGTTATTTTCGATTTATTTATTTATGAAAATATTTATCTCGTTTTTATCGTTGAAATTCTTTGGAAAGGTTAAAACCTCCAGCTTTTATTCTCTTCGGTAGTGCAGGAGGTCATAACGAGGTGGAAATAGTTAACTTTTAACTATAGCTATCAAACCTGGTATCTATTTGACAGAGGGCAACCTCTCGAGAAGACACAATACGGGAAAAATTTCCCTCTTCTGTCTGGAATTGAACCAGGCTGCTTCTACCAAGAGACAAGCACTTTAGCAATTGAGTTACATGGTATGTGATAGTTTCAAGTCAATTCTTCTTAGTCTAGTCAAATTAGGATGTAAAAAAAATAGGTATTATAGAAAATTCTAAAGCTTGTAAGATTTATCCCGTCTCGTTTGTCTTGGAATAAAAAAATATATGTTTTTATTTTCCAATCCAGTTATTAAAAATCGTTTTATTGATAACGAATTCTGATCATGTACAGCATGTAGCAATAATTTGGATGAATGAAAAATGACCCAAAACTGATCATAGATGGCGCTAACGCAGTTGTCAATGAGTGGATTTAAAATATTCCCAAAACTGGTGATAGATGGCTCCCACGCCGTTTTAAATCGCGCCACGGATTTGAATAAATATACAATATTACGAATTAATAAGTTGGATTTCAATATTGTACTGCATGTATTGTTTAAAATTTAAACTTTAATGTAGTGTCAGTTCTAAGTTGCGTTTTTTACTTTTCTTGATGTTTTTCGAATAACTAGCAAGGCTTCCTGAGCGAAGCGAGGGGTAGCCTGCTAGTTTATAATAAAAATGAAGTATTTCCAATTATGCGAACTCAAACTTTTATTTCTTTTATATATCTCTTTTTTCAATGCACCTCAAATTCTCAAAATTTAAATATGAACTTGTGAAGCATCTGAGAATTCTATTTTCTTGTTTCTAATTACAGAATTAATTAAATTAAAATTCAAAAATTGTTAATTCAATTATACTCTATTTCTTCAAAACAAATGCTTCAAAACAAAATTATTTTTGGAATCAAATAGCGTCAAATGAATTGGCATGATATTTAAAAAGCCTTTAATGAAAACATTTTTTATTATGATTATTTGAAAAAAATAATTTAATCTCAAACAATTTTAAAAAAGACAATTTTATTTTTTTTAAAAATTAACTATTGTACTAACAATAAATATTTTAAATACAAGTCAAAAATTCTTTATCAAGCCAAAAACTCAAAATAAAATGCCAAAACCAAAAGAAAAAATGAATACGTAACAAAAAACGACATAGCATTAATGAGAAATACATGTGAACAGTTTTAAAGGAAAATAAATAACAATTACAATAATATAACTGCCTACTAAAACTTGATACAATGTTGTGTGTTATTTAAATGACGAATTGCCTTTCTTGATATAAAGATATCATAGTAAAACCTTGATTTCTATTAATGCAATCCGAATAAATAATTGTCTCTTTTCATCAACAGTTTCAAAATAAAGAATTTGAACTTCCTTTATAGGATTAAGATAAATGTTAAACAATGTTCCACCAATTTAGATCTGTCACAATTCCTTTTAAAATATCCTCGGTGGCTCAGAAAGACGTTCTGAAATGCATCTCCCCAATATACGAACCTTTCTTACAATTGACACAAATGATGTTTTAAGTTATCTTCTATTTGTAAAAATATTTTTAAGTATTACATTTTGGTTTCTGTTAAAAAGTTAAAGTATTTCTACTACAGGCCTGTATTGTTCCTTGGGATCGCGGGAGGTTAAGAATAAGTTGCAGTTGGGAGGAGGTCAGTCCGACGCGCGGCTACCTTTAAGCCTATACCTGGGAAAGAAACCAGATACATAGAGTCGGATGGACTTTAATACCCATGTGGCGGAGAATTCACAGTGGAAAAAATCCCCGACGTTTGACGGAGATTAAACCCGGCTTCTCCAGCCCTCAGTCACGAGTGTTACCAGTTGGGTAGATGGCTCACAGAGCAAATGTATAACCTTCTTAATTAAGACATCTTTTCTCTTTCTAGGATACGTTGCTAGGATAGTGAGGCCCTTAAAATTAGTCAAACTATGTTTGAATGTTTTTGCGTGTGTCTGTATATTCCCTATTAATGTTTGAACTGCTGACAATCTTCTTGAAAATTGACATGCCTACTGCTGGGCAGGAGACTATCTAACTTTTTTATTTGAAAATTACTATGTAGAGGTCCTTATGTAGTTTTATTAACATCATCAGGCAGCTGCCCTACAGAGACCCTTTGACTTTAGTTCATGATATAATCAGGCGACCTGCAAAACAAATACTGAAAAATGCTTGGCAGTACGAGAAGAACTCAGAGACTGTTTTTATATTATCTACTTTAGATTCTTCTTTTACAATAATACCATTTCATCTCTTCATATTCCGATTTCTGCTTCCCTAAGAATATGTAGTATTGTGTTGGCCAAAAAGTTCGTTCGGTTTTTAAGTAAAAATAAAAGACACATTTTTCATTGTCACCAATAATTTTATTGAATAACTTCTTCAACGGTTTATTCCACTATATTCTGCCATCTTTCAGAAAACTTCAAAATTCCATCATCACAAAGCTTTTATCTTTTTGAGCAAATAAATGTTCCGGGTGCCTTTGGTGTCTTCCAGGGATTGATTTTTTTTCCATTAAAAGAATTTTGTAAAGACCGAAATCAATGGAAATCCGAAGGTGCAATGTCTAGTGAATACGGAGGATGAATCAGAACTTCCCAGCCAAGCTGTAACAGTTTTTGTCTAGTCATCAAAGAAATATGCGGTCTTGCGTGCTTATTGACTTCCATCTTCAATATTAAATTGGCGACATAAAATTCACCAATATTGATCAGTTTTTGTTTTAAATGGACGCTGATATGATACAATACAATCTAACAAAATGGTATCGAATGACGTTAAAGACACTTTAGCTAGAGCCAACTTACATAAAAAAAATGAACTTTTTGGCCAACCCCCCAATAGTTTATGTACGCAAGAAATGGAAATAGAATCATAAAGGTTCTATTTCATTTGTTTAATTATTTTTATTGTTTGTTTTACAGGCAATCACTTCTTGCACGTAGCTTTTAGATGATTTATTGAATCTGTATCATTTGTTTTTCATATGTTATTTTCTTGTATCTAAAATTAAGCCATTCTGAGATTGAGACACTTTAAATTGTAGAAGTTCCAGCTCTAACTTCGACGCTGCTAAACGCAATAGTTGAAGGTTGGAAGAAACAAATTAAGGAGCAATAAAAAAAGCTCATTTCCAGAACAATCCAGAACATTCGATCGTATCCCTAATTAAATGAAGAGTCCCCTATCGCCCACGATATCTGTAATCTGGAACAGCCATTGACAAGTGGAACCGAGACAATTTTTCCTTTTAGTACGTGAGGAAAATGGGAACATATCTCCTCTTCCTTTTTTCTCACCAGCAGTCATCCGTCACCCACCAAACTACAATGAACTATTCTCGTTGGATCTAAATGAATCTTTCCCCCACCCACCCCCAACTCTTGTTAGGCTGCTTCAAATGCGGGGGTTGTTTCGCTACTTTCTTTGTCCCATTTTTTTTCCTTCCAATTCTAAAAGGTCTTTTATTCCATCGTAACGGAGGGAGTTTATCTGGCTCATTGCAGCTGAGACTATTAAAACATTTTAAACTTCTCTTCCCAGAATATTATGGAAATAACTTTCTCTAGAAGTTTCTAAGGATTTTTTTTATTTGGTTTTCATCTGATATTTCTTCCGAATTGGATCTGACTTACAAAGGATCGTATTTCGAGTTTCTAAAACATTTAATTATCGTGACAATAATTTTAGAATCGAAAATTACTAGGCACAGAATCAGGTTTTTTTTGGGGGGGGAATGAGGAAGTTTAAAGAAATCTAGACACTTGAGTTTCACTATGGTATAGAATGGAAAAAGAATTTGGACCTTCCTTGCCTTAAATGCAGAAATTTAACGGGTGTAAAATTAATGGTCTAGTTTAAAAAAAAAAAAGTCCAGAGACACAATAATTAAAAAAAAGCATAAGAACACATTAAAATCTCGAGCAGGTTTCGACCGGACCTTATGATCTTTTTCAAGTTAACTTTGAGCAGAGTCCGATTGAAACCTGGTCGAGATTTTAATGCGTTTTTATGTTTTTTAATTATTGTGACTCTGGCCTTTTTTTTTTGTAATACTTGCCTTAAAATTTTTCTACTTTTTTTTTCCTGCATCGTTTTGGTAAATTAGCCAATCAACTCCCAGTTTTCCATTTCCTGTTTTTTGGTCAACTTCAGACATAGATTCTCCTTCACACATATCGAAACGGGAAAATTTGAGATTGATAAAGGTGGGTTACGTTCCTGAAAACGTAGTTATTTAATTAATTTCTAATACAAGTTTTTTTTTGTTTTTTTTAATACTCTGTTAAGAAACCTTAAACGACTTACATTAGTTTTCAAGTGATTTTTTGTCAAATAGACCGCTAGTGCTAATTTTCCAAAATTTTATATTAGGCAGCAACATAATTTAAAAGTAAAAATAATTTTCTGATTTAATTCTGTAAAAGTTTGTATAATGAAGTTACCTACGTTTAGCTTATTTTTATCGAGTAAAATAAGAAGTAATAATCATATATTGTAAGTTATAATATCTTTTATTTCTCTGTCTGTCTGTTCGGCGCAATTGTTGTGATTTGTGAAAATAGAAATAATTTATACAAGTTCGGTACGGGAATCGAAACTGCAACCTTCGGATTCGAAGTTAGACGTCTTGTCCATTAGGCCACGGGGACTACATTCTAATCCCTCCCTATAAAAAACACAAATATGTCATAGACGCACTCGCTGGTTCTAAAAGAGAATCAACTCTTTTCCTCTTTTCAACTTTAGCTAGTTAACATTAAAGACATTGGAAACTTACAAAATTAAACAAAATAATGTGTTAAGGTAAAACATACAGAATTTATAATAACAATGAAAACATTGGACACTAGAAATTCACTCTAATTACATTTTATCAGCCACTTTTTTAATAGTTTCTTTACATTGGATATCCTTCCATTTTTTATCAATATATATATATATTCCTTTTTCATCTATATTGTTGAATATATTTTTAATTACATAGTTAAAATTCCTCTTTCCATAATCATTGTATATAAGAGGATAGGAAAGACGGATTATATGAGGATTTTTTTTTCTTTCTTGTGCTCAAAGATTTTATAATTAGTATATTGTATATGAATTTTTGTTTGGGATTTAGTATACTATATTGAAGCTTTATATTTAACATTTTACTTTTATCATTTACATTTTAACTTTAAAGTTAAAGAAGAAAATTAACTTTAAAATTTTATTTTGCAGATTAATTATAGGTTTTAAACAACTGTGATTGGTGTTGGCCCAAATTTTAGCAGCGAATAAAGCATTATGTAATAATATTATAATCCGCGTTAGAAGTATGTCACCCAGTTAAGTTGTTGTCACCCAAAACCTGAAACAGCCTATCTTGGATTCCCAGTATCAACAATTCCAAAAGCGCACCAGTGATTTTTAGTTGTGGGCGTTTTTATAATTGTTAATTGTTGTCACGCATGTTAATTCTTCCATTAGTTTTAATATACTATTGTTTCCTTTTCGCGCTAATTCGTCGGAGGGTTCTTACACGGAAAAATTTCCTAATACGAAACTTAGTTTGACTCTTGTGCGTAAATAGTCATGTCAAGTATCAAGAAGAGCCGCATAGATCCACGTACCTCAGAAACGTTAGATACCAACACCTTTATATGCACGAATAATTCAAGTGTAAATTAATGTATTTTAGAAACCAACAATAAAGATGAAACAATGTTTAGGATGCAAAAGACGAAATGAAGTGACAGGATTTCAATGTGCTTTAGAGAAATATCGATGCACGTGTCATCACTTATTGAAATTGAATTGAAAAGCAGAGAGGCGTTATTGGAAAATGCTCATAACGAGATAATTTTTCCTGTAGGTCAGTTCCGTTTTATTGCAGAAAATTTGAGTAAACTATGAATTTTTAATATATTATTTCGCATTTTATATTACTCCTGTAAATAATTTATTTTGATGAGTTTTCAGCCGCCTATTAATAAGTTCATTAAAATAAATTTCCATATTAGCCGTTGAGCAAAATTCACAGAACTTATATAAATTTAATGACACATAAATTATCCTTATTTAAACGTATTCCCATTGTCCTTAAATAATGTGAATGTAAAGTGTAATTTCCTTGATCTTTTTATTTGTATAATATTTTTGTTTTTTTCATTGTAACTTGGGTTTTCTTTGCCATTATAATGCTCTAAATTATTCAAACTGCGGTTACAACTGCCCTGTAAGTTTTTTATTTATTTATTTATTTATTTATAATCAGTGCTAGAAAGCGTTACGCATAACGTAACGCAATGATTTTTGATTAATATAACGAAAAACGTTAATGAAACGTTTTTCAAATAGTATTAACAGGAAACTATTAAGTAAACGAAAAGATAAATTTTGTTTTTTCGTTAAAAGATGATACATTGTTTCTATTTTTAGTGGCGTTTCAAAGAAAACTGGAAGGACTCCTGCTTCTCCTGCGCGTTTTATCACCTTTGACGAATATTTCAGTGTCATTTTTTCTCCCGTTTTTTTGCCAATTGGGGAATGTGTGGAAGGGTCTAGATGGAAAAAAAGATGCAAAATAAATAAATAAAAATAAAAAAACAATTTCCATAAGATAATTATGAATCAGTAACATTATTAGAATTTGATTAATATTATTATTATTATAACAGTAACCCTCATTAAAACTTTACTTCACCAAAAAAAATTACAAAGGGATAAATTTTCAAAGATCCTACGTTGACTTCGTTATCAAACTAAAAATTCAAAATAAAAATGCCAAAAAGTAAAGAAAAAAGAATAAATTGAAGAATATTTTATGTCTTAAATTGCACAGAAGTGAAAATAGGTATTATATGGGTATGTGTATAAAATAGAACGTCTAAAATGTGGAGGGTTCTGTATTGGAGAGAGTAAAAGAACAGTGAAAGAGAGAGTATATGAACAAGCCAATTACAGTAAAAACAAGCAGAAAGATAAATCGGAGTTGGCAGAACATTGATGTAATTTCAATCATAGCATGAGTACGGAAGTGAAAATATTGTATGGTGAAAAAGATAAGAAAACCAAGGAAAATTATTGAAAGTTTGTTTGTAAGAAATATTACGTAACAGAAAACAGTAACGCACATAACTAAACAAAAATTCACTGAGCTAATTTTGGTTTTTGTACTGGGAATCGGAGATGGTACCGTTTCGAGTTTCAATTGTAAATTTAGTTTCTTTTGTAAGGAATACGAAAAATGAAAATATAAATAGGAATGAAGGGTTAGAAATAAATAAAGAATCTGTAAAATTGGCAAAAGATATAATGTTATCTAGTATAATTATCTTGTATAAGCAGAAAATTGTAAAGTTTAAAGAATTGGGGATTTTTAAAGAATGGATAACATTGTTGAAATTATGATAATGGAAAGTGTTGTCATGTGAAAGAGATATTATTATGTTTCTTAAATTGTAACAAAGTCCAGGATTTCCTCTTTTTTTTAATGTCCTTTTGGGTGTTTTTTTTCTTAATTTCATAACGTTTTTTCATTTTTTTTTAACTAACTTTTTTTTTAATGTACTTTTTTTGTTTATTTATTTTAAAATGTTTTTATATGATCATGGTCGCTCTTAAATTTATGCTTTAGCACAAAATTATATTCACTTGTTTTAATGCTGTGATGTCATAAGCATTTTATGTTTATGTGCAAAATTGGGGAGCGGGGGAGGATTACTACTTAGCCAAATTCTTGATGCATTTTCGTTGTTTGCCTTTTGAGTTTATGCTGCAGAAATTGAAATATCTTATTATATTTCATCCTCTGGTTCTCTTTAAAAATTGTAAAAATAGTCTATTGCAGACAATTTGTCTGTTTATCCGTCCATATTGAATAAATAACTCAACTCCTACTGGGCGTTCGAGAAGTGTCGATTGTCAAGGAGGAGGGTCTGCTGCTGTGCTTGAACCTAGATACGAATCCTGGCCTGAACTTGGAAGTTTCCTTCTTACTTCTGTGTCTGTTTCTCTTCGTTGTTCTCAATTTCAAAACCTTCTTCTTGGCGCTGTTTAGCCTCTGCCGCTCTTGTGCCATTAAATCGAACACTGAAATATGTGCATGATCAACGAAACAAGCAAAGAAGCTTGTTATTAAAATGTAAATTAAGAATGATTTACTTATACTCAATAATGTCAACAATTTTTGTTTTAGGTTATTGCGGGGTAAGTTCCTTTTTTAAGTACCAACGAATTCAATAATATTTGGATGAAATTAATAATCTAATATTTATTCTTTTATATATTTCTTTAAAGTTTTACTAAGCTAAGTAATATTTATTAATTCTAATATCTGCCAAAGTTCAAAAGTTCTCAATTCTATGTTTAATGAATGTTATTATTCATCATAGAATTCTCTTGAATTAACTTCACTCCTAAGTAATTTCTCAACTTTAAATAACTTCGAAGCATTAACCTTAAGTTGAACTTGTAAGTTGAATTCGTTAGCTGGTTACATAACTAGAATTCACTACTATCTTCACTATAATCTATCGTCGCATTCTTTATAACTTCTATAGTTACCTGTAATTTTAGACGATGATTAAATACTTCAGTTTACTTTCTATATCTTATTCCAATATGACCTCAACGCTTCCATTACACTGTAATGCAGTTGATCTGGAATAAAAACAATAAAGTTACTTACAGTTATCATAATTATCAGTCATTCTGTAATTAATATAATTACTTACAGTTCTCTAGATAAAATAAATCTGTTGCTAATGTACATCTGTATTTTTACAATATTTCCTTCACATGATCATCAACACACACAAAACCTTTTGCCGGGTTTAACATCATAGCTGCAATCAAATAATAAAATTGGATTAATTCTTTATCTAGATTTATTCTATTCAATAATTCAATATATATCGTATTTAGCGTTCTTCGCGCTATATATATCCTAAAAAATGTCATTCTTTATCTTGTATAATCGTTTTATTAAATTCCATCAAAAACGAAGAATTACCCCAGTTAAATACCCCATGTTTTGGAATACATCTTGTATCTTGGTTCTTTCTTGAAAAGTGATTCACTGTTTTATTAACAATTGCACATCACAACATTGTTCTAAAACAAGTTCCCATTTGTTGTCCATACTATTGTGTTTCCTTCACTGTTCAAATTATCAATGCTTTATCATTCCTTTAATAACTTATAGTAAAGTCAAATTAGACAAAAATTTGGCCGAACCCGGACATTTGAAATAACAACCTAAAAATTGGTAGAAATGTTATGGATGATGTCCTAATTGAAATCCCGAAATTCCAAAAAACCTATCTTGGGGAAAATCCGCCATCTTGGAAAACCCGCCGATGTATAGGATTTTGATGAGTTTTGAGCATAGCGACTGAACCGAGTGTCCAATTGTATGCGTTTTTGCTCCAAATTGGTTATAATTTCTATTGCAGTTGAAAACATTAAACGAAGAAAAAAAGATATTGTAATGGAATATCAGTATATTCCATTAAAATGTAAAAATTAAAATGTAATTTTAGAACCAAAAACTGATCGAAAAGAACATAATATGCTATATACTTTGACTTACATTTATATATCGTATGTACGTGACTGAAACAAATGAAACATAGAACAGCCAGTTTAAAAAGCTGTCGTTATTGATAAAAAATCTTCCAACTGCAATTTTAAAACAAAAAAAAACAAAAACAAGATGAGCCGATGAGCAAGTTTTAAATTAGCTGAAAATTTACGCGCGGCTCAACTCACACAGTGTTTGGCTACCATGTAGTTCTCCCGCTTGGAAGACTTGTGGGAGACGGTGTGCGCGAAGAACACGGTGACCCAGATGGTAAACGGCCAAGCTACGCTCGAGCTGTCCGCGTACATCTTTTGATGCAGCTGTCGCTGGCGATCTTGATAATTCAGGATATACAAGACGCAGACTCTCTTCTCAGCGATCGCTTGAAACAAATACATTTAAACCTCCTCTCTGGAACGACTTCGGTGGATGACGTTTTGTTGTCAGAGGACATCGCCCAGGCAGCAGATTTGTTCGACGCAAAGCTGAAAGGCATCTTTTCATCTGGACGGCGCACTGCGAAGCTGTGGGTGCAATACTTTGAGATGGTTGGCATCATGTTTGTCAGAGCTGAACGTTCTGGAGATTGGGCTCTATACTTGCTGTGTGTTCAAAGAATGATTCCGTATTTCCACTCTGTGGGACATCTCAGCTCGAGGATGTTATGACTCCCTTGGAGTTCCGCAATTTGTCAAGGAAGGTTGCTTGAGGAACTCCAAGCAGGAGATCTGCAAAGTTCTGGTCAAGCATATGGACCGATATGACTATAGAGCAAGTATTGATGAGAAACATGAAGACGGCGGGTGGGCTCACACGTGGATGTGGATTGACGGATAACGTCATTGCTCGATGGTTTGTGCCATGCCTTCATCTGCAAATGTAATAGACGCCACTGAAAGGTTTTGTGGAGTCTTCGCCGAAACTTCCGATCAACATGTGGAGCTAAGAGAGTCTCGGCAAGTGAGAGATAAGACAGACGTTCGCAAGATGGTAGACTGGCTCCAGTCCCACCATCCTTTAAACGACTAAACGAACCTTCTAGTGTCCTTGTCTACCGGTATAGTAGCCGACGATACAGTTAACTGTGATGAGGCTCTCTCCCGTAGTTTGCAAGCAAATAATCAATCACAGGTCAACGATTCAGTAAAGTCCACTTAAAACGAAACAACAAAGTCATGACTTTTGTCACTGCGTCTAAAACGGCCAAGATCAAAGACTCTGTCGTCGAAACCAACCCTAACCAACTTTTTCACCGATCGCTGTGACGATGTTGACCTCGAGGAGTATCTGACATATGAACTTGCAGCAAGGCCTCCAGCGGTGTTTGACGGGACGTTGATGCGGAAAGGCACTATGTCTGGATTGATCGACGTTTTAGAAGAGATAGCGCCGCCCACGACAAACTTTCCAGTGAACGCAAAGTTTACAGTCGATGGCGGATTCCTCCTGCACCGGGTTGTGTGGGCGCGTCCAACGAATTTCAGACACATCTGCCTCCAGTGTGTGTGTGTGAAGTATGTGAAAAATCAGTGAATGGGATACCACTTCTGCTCTGTTCAGAAAAGGCAAAAAGGGATCTTTCAAGAAGTTCAAGCGAGACGGTTGTTAAAGGGAGACAGTGTCGGTCGTCAACTTATAAATTCCAGATTCAAGTTTGGATGAGGAATTCTACAGACTTGTACAGACGTCCTACAGAAACAACTCCCGGAGGACCGTTTTCATAAACGTGGTACATGAGGAAAGCAACGAAACCAAACAAATCTATTGAAATTTGATGAAAACGAACGGCATAAGTGTATCGTAACCAAAATGGTATTTAGACAAGTGAGTATCTCCATTCCAATTAGATCACATTTCGTGAACCGTTTTATTCAAAATCTACAGTGGCTAGTAATATAAAATTTTGCTTCCCCAAGTAAAAATCCATGTAGAAGTGTAAGATCATATTTTCGACACTTAATTCTTAAACTAGAATTATTTGTTTTTAAAAACTTGGAAAAAGCCTTTTTAAAAACTTAAGAAAAGCGTAATTAGTTCTGAAACCGAAACAAAAGAGAGTCGTAGCATTAGTCACTTTTAAAATACCTTCAATCTTCACATATATATACAGTTAACGACGATCTTAGTTAACGACGAGTTGCTGTCAGCAAAAAATATCTTGGGTAACGACGCAGGCTTTGGTTTACGACACCTCGTCAATTGGTGGCGGATTTCAATGAAACATGGCCCCCTGATCAGGAAAATACCCGATTACAGGCATAGACGGCCAATAGCTTTTGAGAAAATCGCATTTAAATTTTGCAAAATATTCATACCTATGTCATTTACATTTTCTTTATACACAATTTGTATTAAATGGTCTACATTCTCTTTACACACTGAAATTACACAGTGTCCGTGTTGATGCTCTAATGTAACGTATTGGATATCAACGGTCCTCAACGGAAGTAGAGGAATTACTGGAGGAGCGAGAACTGACTACTGACGAAGTAAAAGAACTTTTCAAGCAGCAATGCGAAAACAAAAATATTCATTTTATCTGAAGATGAGGACGTAGAGAAAGAAAAAAAAGAGGAAGAAGCAAAGAACCCTACACATGTTTTTCACAGGTCCATTAATCAAAAACCTCCGGGTGAGCCAAATTGGTAAAGATTGACATTTAAAAACTGTATTCATGAACTATTCATTTTATTAATGATAAATTTTTGTAGTAAATATAAATGAATAAAATTAATGATATGTACCAAATTTTTATGACATTTTCTTTTTCTTTATTTCCTTAAAATGATTACAATTTCAGTCCTGCTAGGAACCATTAGTTCCTATCAACAGGTGATGTTTTATTACAGTGATAGTAAATGAATAATTTGTTTTTATATAAACATTTTTATATATATTTCTTTATAAAACATTTCTTTGTAT
The DNA here is from genome assembly GCA_023159025.1 of Thereuonema tuberculata. NCBI lineage: Eukaryota > Metazoa > Arthropoda > Chilopoda > Scutigeromorpha > Scutigeridae > Thereuonema > Thereuonema tuberculata. The sequence continues at coordinate 36,354,086 of JAFIDM010000007.1, read as the reverse complement.
ACATTTTTTGTATTTTGTTTTTGCCAATTGGTGTTGACTTTGTTTTAGACTTTTCCTTTTGTTTTTGTCGTCTTAACTTTTGTTGATAGATATTATGGACTTTAACAAGCTTTTGAGTTCTAATTGTACAAATGAAAATCGCTCCTTGGATAACGATGATAATCCTGCAACGTCGTTAACCAAGGTTCCACTGTATTATTATGCAAATTTTCGGAAGTGATTAAGCAGTGGGCGAATCTGTTGAAAGCCCGGATTTTTGCTCGTTATCTCCGATTTATAGTTATTTATTTATTCTTATATATCTCAAATTTGTTTTAAAACTGGAAGCGGGTCGTCAAATTATATATATATACATTACATATACATAAAAAAAGAAAACTCGAACATTTTGAGACACTGCCTTAAAAGCTTGCCCTATTTTTTTAGAATGACTTTAGACCAAAGGACTAATTTGTAACAAACGCATCTGGGCAGGTTTTAAACAATTACCTAAAATTGAGTATGTAGTTAGATGTTGTTATCTCATTAATTCAGGAGAAATTATCAAATTAATTAAAATAGAGAAATGTAGTTTCTTTTCACTTTGGTGAACTCCATTCGATTATGGACGAGAGGTAATTGACTCCCCTTCCAGATGCTTCGAAGGATCCAAGATTTACAACCTTTTAATGGAAAAGGTCAGAAAGAAGAATCGAGATATCACTCATCTTCTCTCTCTGCCTCGGGGATTCCGCTGAAGATGAATACAAAAATTGAAGATACAGCTAAAAAACATAAGCCCTCCTACACAGATCGAACTTAAGCTGACACAGGGATTTACAAAACAACACGTTTTAGCTCTGGGCTAAAAAAGCAGTTGTTGTTATTGATATTTAGGTGTTTTCGTCAGAGGGATCATATTGCCAGTTACAATTTGTTTGTTAATTTTTTCGTAGACCGGCCACGATATCTGGACAATTGGAAAAATTGCAGAGTCCCATGACGTCAGCACTACTCTCTCTCAGAGGTTCCGAAGAATGTTACGTTACAATTATAAAACAAAACAAAAATAGTTTGAATGATGTTTAAAGGAAATGCTATACTTTATTGATTGATTGACTGCTTTCAATATAAGATTTAACTGAAACATTAGTTAAAATAGAAAGCAAGTTTAATGTCCGTAATCATTCATAAATGGAGAGAAAATCGCCAACCGGACAATAAATATGCCTTCGCCCATTGAGCCAACATCACCGAGAGTTCTGTACAATTGTTTCATCCTTATTATGGAATCATCAGCTGATGATTCGTCTGCTGATGATTCCATAATAAGGATGAAACAATTGTACAGAACTCTCGGTGATGTTGGCTCAATGGGCGAAAGCATATTTCATTGTCCGGTTGGCGATTTTCTCTCCATTAGTTAAAATAGTTAAGTGAAATATAGCACTTCAATGCATTTAAGTTTTATGTATTTCTTTTAAGTATTATGTATCTTTAAAGACCTGTGCTTTGAGGCGCGCTTGTTTGTGATTGCCTGAAAAACAGTTACGTCATAATCACGTGGAATTTCTTCCAATCATCAAGATAATCGAGGCCGGACTGCAGTTAAAGATTTTGTTTATACATTCAAAAAATCGCTAACACTTTTTTTTTTCAATTCTTTTCTTGCAATTCCTGCGTATTTAACGAATGTTTGAGTGGACAGGAAGAGCATCAGAATTCTTCTTCAATAGCTCATTTCTTGTCTCTGTCTGTTTCAGTATCACGCTGAAACGGCTGGACAGATTTTCTTCAAGTTTGATATGGTGCTTATTTACAACTAAACTCAAAAATATAAATGCGATTATTTCTCCCTCACCAATGAACCCCACACAATGGCAATCGTCACGCATTGGATAGCCGAACATATGTCCAGTATTATTACACTAGAATAAACGCCCCATCAACAATGACGGGATAACAATGCGACGGCTTTTAGTTGAGGTAGAGTATTTGCCCAACATTTGTAATTTCTTCATTGATGTCTAGAAACGTCTCTAATGACTCTACAGTTCGTTGCTGAGGGCGAGCTTCTGCATGTAATGCTCGTCTTGTAGTAGGCTGAATTTGTAGTAGGCTAAAAAATGAACATTGAAATTTAAATTTTAATCTAGCAGGATAAAAATTAATGAGTTATTTTTTTTCTCTGGTTCTTCTCTCATTGCGTCACACACACAGAGGAAGTGATGAGAGATATTTAACAACAATAATTATAATGAAGTCCCCGTGGCCTAATGGATAAGACGTCTGACTTCGGATCAGAAAGTTGCAGGTTCGATTCCCGGCGCAAGCGTTTCGTTATAGAAATTAAAGTAATTTTACAAGCATAAAGATTGTGCGTTACGGAAGTGCGCACAAACTACATAAGAAAACTCTGGAAAACTACATTAGAGATTTTATTACGTTGTATTATGTTATTCGCTGCAGATATTTTTTTTCAAGTAATTCTTACTACATTGAAATGCTTGTTGGTGTTGATCTACCCGTGCAGTAAAATGGAATAGTATGTTGCTAGATAATTGATGATTGACAGGTCTCCGGAGTTGCGTCCCAGTAATAAGCAAAGACAACAAGAGCTAAAAGCGAGAATGAAGACCGTTAAGTCAATCCTTTTAATTGATTACATTAATTTCACTTCTTTTAACGTTAAGAACACACACAAAAACCAATAGGTCTAAGATAGAATCTTTTTTAATAACTTCAGCTTAAATAACAATAAAAAGAAAAAAAAAGTTTCTGAACTAGAGACTTTACTAAAGTTCTGGAAACCGCATTTTCTATTTTGCAATTATATGCTTCGTATCCAATTTCGCGCTGTAAACCTGCAGTATTACTTGCACCTGTCAGAATAGGAATACTGCCAAAATATTGTTGCCAATATCGCTGTTTTGTTGTCCTGCCAAAACTCAGATCGATTTTCACTTGAGTCTCACTAAAGGGAACTTTCCCACGCAGAAGCTTTTTAAGATTCATTCCTTGACCAGCGCCAGAATGTATGGAAATTAACCAACTGATCTTAATAACAAGGAATAAGATTGCTCTTGGTCCTTGGAAATTATTTTTTGGAGTTGTTAGTATAATCTTTTTATTGCTTCAAATTGTTAGTAGGAAAAAAATTTTTTTAGTAAAATATTGTTTTAGTAACTAAACTTATTTTTAGTTTTAGTTTTAAGCTTTAGGTTTTAGTTTACTTGATGTAATTTGTTTTTATGAATAAATTTCCAACAGTTACAAATGGATTTCAATATTCTATTATATGTATTTTTTTAGAATTTAAACTTTAGTTTATTTTTACTTTTAGTTTCATGTTTAGGTTTAGTTTACTTAATTTTTTTAAATGAAATGTTGTTTTCCGTTACATATTAAGGTTGCGGAGGGTAGCCGTCTAGTATTAACAAAATTGTGTGTGTGTGTGTGGTGTGTGCGTACGTCCGCCCGCAACAATGGAATATCGCATGCGCGTTGCCAGGCAACAGAACTCATCAGAATTCTTTTAGGTTAAGGAAAATATTTTAAAGAGTAAAACCAAAAATTTCATATATAGAGAAAGTGTTTAGATTTGTAAATATTGTATTCATGTATTTGTTCAATTTAAACTTTAATGGGAATTAGTTTTAGTTGTAAATTGTAGTTTGTAGTTAACGGGATGTAATTTGTTTTGTTTTTGGAATAAATACAATGTTGGTTTCCATTCATTAATTGTAATCATGTTAAATATATGAGGCTACCGCAGCAAATGCGACGGGCAGCCGTCTAGTATTGAATTAAAACCACTGAAAAATCAGTTGCGTTTGAAAGAACCGATGGAAACCACAGGACAAGGATCTATCGCTATGAAAACCGCTTGTTGTGGTATGGCGCAATTACATTTTGATTTCTATTTTACTTTAGTTTCTATTATTAAGTTAAAAGCATGTACATATATTATTCGAACTTAGAATAAATTTAATAAATGCTACACTGACATCCATTGCATTATCAGTTTAACTGTTTTTTAAATTAAACTACAACTGAAATTTAGTCACATAATTTAATATAATGTAATCTTTAAGCAATGAAAATAAAAATTGCTGACATGAGATAATTCTAATGAGCAGTCAATTGACGTTGTCGAAAACAAAGTGAGCCTGTATATTTGTAATCTATCAAACACTTTAGTTGTTCAAAATGACACTACTCATTTATTAAGACCACAGTAATTTCAAGCGATGCCCGCATTGAGTTTATGTAATATGTTTATACCCTCATTTTACACATTTCGGGAGAATCTTGAGAAAGTGGCCGTCTTGAACTGGAAGTAGGCTACATTGTGTCGAAGCATAGTCGATTCAGTGTACATGGACCCCTACTTTGTCCTATTATCATTATTTTCTTGACCCGGTCAAAGGCCACCTAAAGCCGGAAGTGGTCTAATCCGGAAGTGGGAGTCTTCCCCAAACCTCCAGGCTAACGAGATACGACTCATAATTTATTCAGCTCTTGTTCCTGCTTTACACAATCACATACAGACACGGGAATTCTAACAACTTCTTCTTCCTACGGCTGTTCCTTAAGGATTAGGTCAGAGGATCGCTTGACTTGTCTGTTAGCTTCTCCTCACAGCAGCTCACCATTGAGGGAAAGCTCTATTTGGCGGCTAATTTAATATCAGATTATCAACAGTTCTCAAACAGGATATAATTATGCCGTAAAGAATCATTTTTGGTATCAATCTAAAAATGTTACTAAAATTGGATTAATCTAAAAGTTAATGTAAAACATTGTAATCAGAACGCTTTTATAATTCCCAAGTTGATTATCTTAAATAACGGAATTATATCACCTCAGTGCTGCCTTAACTTAATAGAAACGTAATTTAATTTCTCTAATCTCCAACGTAATAATTCACTCTTCTTCTGATGATTAATGTAATTGGATTCCCAGAAAAATCAAAATCTAAACCAATTCGTGTTCATTAAAGGAGTTACATTACATTACAAGGAGTACAAGGAGTATTTCTGTTCTCCATCTTTGTTCTTCTTTACTATTTTGTTTATTAGTAATATTCTTTTCACTAGCAGTTTATGGTTGATGTTTATGTTTATCTATAACTTATTGTTGTTTTTAAAGTATTTATATGAATATCAATGTACTAAAGTCTTTGCAACAATTTTACTTTATATAAGAAAATTATTGTTATAACTTGATATTATGGATAATTAAGGGCTTTAGATGAATCATGAGAAAAAACCAAAAAACAGTTTATCTGTAAATTTCAAATTAATAACTAACCGTGAGTTTTTATTATTGGAGCCCTGGGACAGCTGTTTCGTGTTCTTAATACTGAAAACCGCTGATCGCAAGCTAATGATTATTGCAGAAAGTGTACGTTTATGGAATTCGTTTTCTATTTTACATTCATTTATTCTTTATGAATTCATTTTTCTTCATTTGTGTTTCAGTTAGATTCTAACGTAGTCCTGTTAGGAAGCATTTGTGTAGCTTCCAATCAACAGGTGCTACACTTGAGTATATACATATTAGAATTCAATTATTAATTACATTTGATACAATAATTTTGATATGAGATAAAATAAAAAGACTATAATTGCCGATTGTGCAGTAATTAATAATTGTATGATTCAAAGTTTCTGAACATAATAAATTACAATAAACATTTTCTTTAGTACAAAAATTTTATTAAGTTTCCAAAAATTATACATTGATAAATAAACTATAATTAATATTTAGATACAGTATGAGTGTATGAGACAACGTTAAGATAATGTGGTAATTAATTTATAAGATTTCAAAATGATGTACATTTAAAAACATATTTACAATAGATACACAGATAATCATATGCAATTAATATTTATACAAGTATTATATACATACACATGTAATTTGTTAAAGAGATAGTTGAAATTCGTAATCATAGTTCAATTTTCTTTATAGTGGAGTAACTATATTTAGAAATTCTGATTTTAACTAATTTCAGTATTTGTAATAAGCCATGTTTAGCGAACCATTGGGAGTTATTGTGATAGCGACCAAAATCGGTAGCTATTGCGTTTGTCCTGTCCGTCCAACCGTGTCTGTCCACCCCTAAAATAACTTCCGAACGGAAAGTCAGATCGACAAAAGATTCTCACAATCGGGTTCAAAGGCCCAAACACCGTATTTTGATGGGACAATCGAGATATCTACTGTGTTGTTGTTGTTGTTTTTTTTTTCTTTTTCTTATTTTCCTAACATTTTTTTTTTATTTTTTTCCTAAAATTTTTTAATTTTTTCTTATATTGTAATATATTCTTATATGCTTTTTTATATTAATACTTTCTTTTTTATTATTATGGGTCGCTTTTAAATTTATGGTTTAGCACAAAATTATATTCAATCCTTTTACTAATTTTACTAATAATATTAGCAATTTAGTTTGAGCTTCTGAATCTCTGTTAAAATATCTGTTTCATTCACAGAAATTAAGAAAAGGACCAAATCTTGATAGATACAGAATATGCATCAGTGAATCATGAAAATAGAATAAAAGAATAAATAAGTTATGGATAAATGATAGAAAGATAGTCATCTTCACGAAATATAGTAGTATTTACGATGTAATGATTTTCAACAAAATATATTTTAAGCTAAGGCAACATGAAGAAATACACGTTTGTTCCAAAGTCAGAATGTTCAAATCTCGTTACAGGCGTCGCAAATCACTCCTATTAAAGGCTACAGGAAAACATTTACATATAAATTCGCCTGTTACTTGTTACCTATATTACTTAGTTAATCATTAGTAGAACTTCAAATAAAAACAAATATCAATAATTTGGTAATAAAAAATTACGTTCTTTTCAAAAATTCACTTGAACATAAATGTCAACCCCTACTGCAAACAACCATAATGTTACCATATTACCGTAACCCAAATAACCACAATTTTCCCTTTCTACCTAACAAAACAATAATATATTGTATTAAAATCCAAATAGCATTTACAACATGAATTTGTAGAATGATAGGTTCTCAGGGTTCTTCATTGCTGCCCCATCCTCCGTTTCTCGGAATTGCTCCAAAGATCTTCTTGAAACTTGGTATCCATATTTAAGATTAACTTTTATATTTAATCCAAGTGAATTCTTTTCCAGAAAGCTACAAAAATTCTCTTAGAAATAAACGAAACAATGTCTAATAGTGAGTATTAATCCGTTTATTTCGTGTACGGATCTGCGCACGTTTCGATAAGATTAATATTAAAAAAAAAAGAATAGTTTAATAATGAAATTAAATAAATAGTATTTTAAGAAATGTAGGACCTTCTTGTTTATTTTAGTGTAACCACAGTAAGTAGATTTGATGCCTATGATCTTGCTGTCTTTGTATTTTTCCTAAATCTTACTTTAAATGTTTTGATAGCCATGCATCATTATCTCAGAAGATAACTTTTCACTAAGTTCCTGATCTGTTGCCAATGACAACAGGGTTACATCATCAGATGATATACAATGAATGCCAGGGGCTGAAGCAGCAGAGAAGGAGGAGACGGATTCGCCTCTGATTCGTTATCAAGAGAGAAAAATTCATCGGCAATTGACGATGAGATGTCAGGAACAGATATTCCGAAATTATCTTCGTAAACTAATAAGATATGGAATTTTAATTAGTTGTCAAAAGGAATCACCAACACAACAACAATCGCTTCAGTAAAATTGGACAGCAGTAGGATAACAGGAGAAAGAATATAAAATCTACTTTCCTTAATCTCCAACACCAAATATATATACAAAAACATATATTTCCGGAAAAATGTGCTTCTTCCTTTGTCAAGGTTTAAAATAACCAAACAATTTAAAGATGTTAAATATCAAGCCATGTCACACATCCTGGACATTGTTACAAAATAACCAACAAAACAAGTCATTCCTTGACCAGCGCCAGAGTGTAAGTAAATTAACCAACTGATCTTTTTTGTAGGAATAAGATTGCTCTTGATTCTTGGCAATGATTTTTTTAGCATTTTTAGATTTTTTAGTTGTTAGTATAATCTTTTTATAATAGATCTTTGAGGTCACGGTGCTCGGCTGTCAAACCACCCATGCTCACCACATTACATTACATAATCTTTTTATTGCTTCAAATTGTTAGTAGAAAAAAAAAAACTTTTAGTAAAGTATTGTTGGGCAGGACATTTGGGAAGAATGAATGATGAAAGATGGACTCGACTACTAACGGAATGGCAGCCAAGAAATGGAAAGAGAAAAAGAGGACGCCCAAAAAAGAGATGGAGAGATGACCTACAGAAATTCAGGGGTGCAAGATGGTGGACAGAGACCAAAGATAGAAGAAGGTGGCGGAAATTGGGGGAGGCCTATGTCCTGCAGTGGACTGAACCAGGCTAAGAAGAAGAAGAAGATTGTTTTAGTAACTAAACTTTACTTTAATTTTAGTTTCAAGTTTTAAGCTTTGGGTTTTAGTTTTTTATGAAGAAATTTCCAATAGAAATTTCCATTTCAGTATTTTAAATAGAATTTAAACTTTAGTTTATTTTTACTTTTACTTTGATGTTTAGGTTTAGTTCACTTAATTTTTTTTTAAATGAAATGTTGCTTTCCGTTGATTATGTGAGGCTGCGGTGGGTAGTCATCTAGTATTAACAAATGCAAACTAACCTAAACTTTTTTATATATATTTGGCATTGGAGGTGTTTTTGAATATTATGATATGATAAAAAGAAACATTATAAAGGAGAAGTATAGACTTTCCTTAATGTTGTTGCTTAAGATTTTTTTTTTAATGACCAGATATGCGAAAGTGTAAAAGGGAGGAGGTCTTCCGTTCGTTCTGTCCGTTCGTGCATCTATAATCCAAATTACAAGTCGGACAATCATGAGTCATACTTTATGTATCTGGCTAAGAGTCCGGTCCCGCAGTGGTTTTCTGTATATATCTTCTTTTCTAATTCTTTCAAATATTTTGCATATTTTCATTTTGTTTTAATTGGTCGTGTTGACGACGCCATTACTTTTCTGTAAATAGAAATATGTTTATATATTCAGTATATGAGCATTAGACAACTAAATTTCATTGTTGATATGAATTATATTTTTATTCTTTTCGGAAATTTCCCTGTGTAGTTTTTTAGGTTATATAATTTCACTTTATTAATAAATAATCATATCTCCTTTTTATCAAAAAAAAGTAAGCAAAAAGTATTACAACATCTTTAATGCCAACTTATTATGCATCTAATACGTTCAAGTTCTTTTTATAATATCTACAATCCGTTGCAATTTCTGGGGACTGCTGATAGGTGACTAAAAGTGACACTGATGCTTTCTTTTCATTAGGTCATCTTAAATGACTTAAATTTAAAGTATTCCATTTTAGGCCTAAGGGGAACTTACCTACAAGTTGGCCTTTTATAACAGTTACTCTCACGTTTATTCATGTTTTATTTATTACTCACGTTTTCCTAAAAACTATTACTCTATATTTTTCTTTACGTGAAATTCATGAAAATTTAATGATATGAAAAACAAAGTTGATTTTTTTTTTTTTAAATTAAAAAATTAAAAAAAATTATTTTACGAAGAATTGCCTTCCTACTGATATAAAATAACAAATAAACGTCTGTCTTTTCAATCTGATTCAGTTGTCAATTAAATACCAAAGCGATACATATTTCATATTAAACTACATTTGAAATAACTTTCGCATTTCATCGCCATTTTTCAATAACCTCTGGACAGGTTCATCAGGTTTTTCATCAGATATTTCCAAATTTTAAAATGTTAATCATTTAGAAATAAGATACGTTGAAGCCTGTCTTGGAGGCTAAGTAATCTGGTTTTAGTTACTATCTGAATTGGGAACCAAAATATGCAAATAGTCCAAAATTACAAAAAAAATGTTACTTTTCAAGGACTTGTTTACTCGGGGGTCAGCCCTGAATGAGTCTTCCTTCTTACCATCGCATTCCCGAATCACTTAGATCAAATTCTCTCTCACTTATAAGAATAGACAAGTGTCCCACTGTGAATGCCAGCTTTCGTCTCCTTCAGAGACCCAAGCGCCTCGTCAAGTGGCTTTGCACGGGTACTTAAAGTCAAACGACTTAATTAAAAGCACACTTCTAGCGCGTGTTGTTTTCTGCGTCGCTAGCCACCGCTATTTTTGTAATTGTCATTGCTGAGAGCCAAGTCAGTTTGGACAGCTTCGTCAGCAGCACAAAACGAAAAAAAAAGGACACATAGAAAGATAAAAAAGAGAGATATTAATCTTACTTAGATCTCGCCTTGCCGCAGATTTCTGCCTCCAGCATTTCTTTTCTGCGAATGGCTGTTGTTAGCGAAATTAAATTGCACATATACAAAAACTGAAACAAAAAAAAGTATGTTAAAAATAATCATTACTGATTGTATATGTTTAATCGGAGTAAAGAGTGGCTGTAGAGTTTTGACACTTAAACAAATACATAACTATAAGCATATAGATGTGCTTCTATTCTTAATACAGAAAAAACAATGTGAGAAAACAATGTAAATGACCTCATATGACTTGTTCACTGTCCTTTATTGATAACGCAAAGTTCAACACTGTGAATAAAATGATAATAAACTCTGTGTATTAGCGCTGCATCTGCACAGTGCTAGTAAATCTTCGCGGAGCCTCCAAGATACGTTGCTTCATATGATCCACATTATTGTATATTCACATTATTATAACTTATTATTGTCATTATCAATAATATACAATTATTATAAACATGTGCTTCTTTGGCCTAGAGACTAGACTTTATGACCACACAGTAGAAATTCATTTAAGCATTTTTAGCGACCCATTTGGGAGCTATCGTGATAGCGACCAAAATCAGTAATTGCGTTTGTCCTATCCGTCCATCCATGTCTGTCCACTCCTAACAATTCCCGAACGAAAGGTCGGATCGACAAACGGATTTAACCATCGTGTTCAGAGGCCCAAACACTGTAGGAATGAGGTATTTTCAGGGGCCAGTGCCTCCCCCTTTGTTCGAGCTATTATTTCCGATATTAGTTTAAATGTTAGAAATGCAACAGCCTCGTTCAGATCTCGGATTCATATACTGAAGGTTGTCGGTTTGAATCAGTATATCTCCTTTTTTTTCCCCTCAATGTCCGAGTGAATTTTTTTTTTTTTTTTGGGGGGGGGGTCTTGTAGAGTAACTCAGCTAGGTAATGGAGGTGTTATTTTTTAAAACCTTAACTCCGGCAGATAATGTTCGTACTACCCGCTAAAATATTTCTCATGTGTAGCTAACTTGTAGAAAAGAAAAAACAAAGGCAAGTCATTAAAACAAATCTATGTATATTCAATTAAAAGTTCCTTTTACATAAAAATGTTAATCCTAATTCACTTGCATGAAACTACCTCTCATAATATGGAGTGTTCTATGTTATCCAATTATAGGCTTGTATAACCCTTCTTGAATCAGATAACAATAAAGTCTCTTTGTATAAACTTTATCTACACTTGTATCAATGCCTTGAATCTTTAACTTTGTAATCTTTACTTGTGTCTGTTAATCTGACCTTCTTGAAGAAAAGTGTTGATAACGGTATTCGTGTATTATGGCCCCTCCGTGTAAGATAAATCAAAGATTACTTACAATCTGCTGAAGTTCAATCATCTTCCGTCCGATCGTCGAACATTGAGTCGCCTTCAGTGGATGCTTGACGATATCTTCGAATTCATAGACTTTCGAACCCGATTGAAGATGAGCTTGCGAACCAGATTATTCCTCTAATCCTTTTGGTTTAATCGAACTTCAAATCTGCTTTCCGGCACGTATCTCTTGCGTTTATGCGCCACTTATTTGCAGAAACAAGGAATGTTTATCTTCGATATTCCCTTGCATCTTTTAGCGAAAAGAACTTCCGAATGCATCCTCGTTTGTCATCGTATTCCACCATTTCTTCCATCTTCATTGACTAGCAAAACATCATCGACAACACAACTCTATCAGCACACGAGTTCATTGTCCAACAATCGATACTCCATAGCATCAAGTGTATCAAATCTTTATCTGACCGTAATTGTTGCGTTGTTCTTTTGTTTTTCTTCTAACTTTGATTATTCACGATTATATTGACTGCTCTTAGAATTGTCTTCTGTTTGAAATTCGTTTGGAAATAGTTCAGGTAAGCATTTCTCAATCCAAACCTTATCTTCCTCATTATTTTATTTTCCTAACCTTTTTTATTTTATTTTTTTTGTAACTTTTTATTTTTCCAGATGTGAATGAACTTCCTTTTTTTATTATTATGGGTCTCTCTTAAATTTATGCTTTAGCATTAAATTATATTCACTTGTATTAAAAATATAATTCCTTTTTTTTTTGACAATATTGCCCTAATGAAAATAATTACAGTTTCGCATTACAGGCTGTATAGGTCCTTCGGATCACAGGAGGTCAGGCTCCTGGCGGCCAATATGTCTAAGTTGGGACCGATTGGTCAGCCGCACGCCCACGCGCCTTTAACACATACGAAAGAAAGCCTGCTCGAGGTCTGGGTGGACTCTAGGAGGAAAATTCAGGTGAAAAAATCCCTGATCGCCTCTACCTGGCATCTCTAGGCCCAGTCAAACGCCTTAGCTCTTGACTAAAGGCTCACAATGAAAATAATTAACAGGGTTAATTGACTCGGTTGGCAAAGTCTTCTATTCAACGGCTGAACGGGTTTTCACAGAATTTAGTCTGATGGCTTTTTACTATCCAATTTGAAATATGAGCACATTTATTTTGGCTTCCATCCCTCGGATCTGACAAAAATAACCCAAAACCCTAGCTAAAATAGTTGGACTGATTTAATGCTTAGTAATTGGTTCACTCCAATTTGAATATGATGTTTTTGTTTTGTGTGTGTGTGGCGGGGTTGTGTATCCAACCTCAATTTCATCTACTTTTAGAAAACTTTTTGAGGATTAAGTTCGAGGAATAGAGGTGGGGATGGAGACAAAAAAAGTAAACTTAATAATCACACTTTAATTATGATATTTAAAAACTATAATGAGGACAACACACATATTTTAAGATTAACATTTTTTAGCACATTAAAAGAATTCAAATACTACAGTTTCAGCTCGCCTGCGAACCGTCGGCAAGAGATTTGAACAAGATGGCAAACGGTTTACATATACAAATGGACCAATGGAAAAGTTGGAAAGTGGGGTGACATTGGTCCATTCCATTGGTCCATTTGCATATATAAAATGTCTCTCATCTTGTTAGAAATCACTTGCCAACGGCTCGCAGGTGAGCTGAAACTGTAGTGTTTTAATTCTTTAATGTGTTAAATTTTTTTAATCTTTAATTTTTTTTAAAAATTTTTTTTTAATATGTTGGCCTTATTATATTTTCTAAATATGATAATTACACCTCAAAGCACGTTAAATTGTTTAATTGAATCACACTTTAAAAGTGTGATTAGATCATAAATAAGTAACTCACCAAATTTTATGGAAATCTGTCCTGCCATTTTAGCGTGATGTACCTAAAAGCTGGCAAGCACAGAAGGAAACTTACTTTGATTTCTTTAACGTTACTCATTTAAATCCCATTCGCAAAACACACATAACTAAGCCTCAACACAATAAAGTAACCGCCCTAAATGTAAAATTCAATAAAGAGTAATCAACCTACTTTTCTAAAGGTTAAATGTGAATATTATGTGCTTTGGTGCCAATGGGAACTATATACAAGGACACTGTTCCAGTGGAACAATAGGACTATGACAGTCTATGCAGATTTATGGAACTATTTGGCTAAGAAATGAATTTTAATTATTGCGGCTATCTAATAGAAAGAAGTATTTATAAATTAATATTATATAAAATATAAGGACTGTCTTTATTCCATCTGATATTTTTGATAAACTTTTGGTGAAATATCCGGGATTATTGAGGTATTTTTTTTTTAACTTTAGCTTTGTGCCTGGGATTGTTATCTTTTTTGAATTATTTCGGCACGTTAAACTTCTTGTATTTTTTTTTTATTGGGTTGACCAAAAAAGTTCGTTTGGTTTTTTTTAAGTAAAAATAAGACATATTTTTCATTGTCACCAATAATACTTTTATTGAACAACGTCTTCATCGGTTTGTTCCTCTATCTTTTGCCATCTTTTAGACAACTTCATAATTCCATCTTCCTACAACTTTTTATCTTATAATACAAATTTAATGTGTCGTTAGAATAAGATTCGAAATAGCCAGCAATATCCATACAAGAAAACAAAAATAAAACGCCAATCAAGCGTTAAAAATACATGAAAACCCTAAAAACAGTTTACGTACGTTTCAAAACCGCAATGTCGTGGTTTCTTTCTCAAAACACATCATTTAAAAAAATAAAAACCTCTCCTACCTCACGTACGATATCCCTAACCGTAGGACCTAACTAAACATGGAAGTCGGAAGTTGCTAAAGCCACTCGCCCCCTGGTGTTGGGAAAACTCCGCAATGTATGCCGCTTTTTCCGATGAGGTTAACATTTTAATATTTGCTGAAACATGATACTAAAGCCCATATTCCAGAACATTTTGGGTAGAAAGTTCCTGATTATAACTACCCATAATTTTGATAGTTCCTGACTCATGGAACTTCCTAAGATACTCATATTTGTATCGACCCAAAATAACCATATTTTTATTTTGAATACTGTGTTCCTTATTTTTACAGTGTACCGCGGTGTGCTAAGCTGTGTTATTAGTATTTATGGCATAAATATGCTCTTTTATAACTCGCGTTTGGATTGAACCACGTACAGACACTGATTGCTACCGGGTTGTTTGAATCACAGTAAATCCCGTACACCCATACAGAAGGACACAAAAATTACATTGAAAAGTATTGGTAGCTAAACAATTGATTTCTTTTAATATTTCATTCTTTTAATCAATGAATTTTAATCTATTTTTAGTGAATCCATAAATTAGCGCCTGGTTTGATATTATTAAAGTTAATCCATTTCGAGAACTTGGATAAGTAATGCAAGTTTAATGATTTTTTTTTTCAGAAAATGCAAAAGTTACATTGTTTGTTTTCAGGAGGTAAACTTATGACAATTTGAAAAGGAACGTGCTCTTTTCGTTTTTTGTTGGTTTCACACCTTTAAAGAAAAAATAAGCAAAATAAGAGAAAAAATAAAGATATTTTAAGAAATCCCTTTTTAAGGTAACTAAGCTTTAACATTTTCGAATTTCTTATGTATTTACCTTTATGTATTTTTAATTAGGCTAATTGTTAATTAAGATATTGCCACAAAATGGAGTTATTGTATTGAACTCTTTGTACAACTAGTTTGAAACAGTTGAGCTTTATGGTGCTCACATATGGCCTACATCCCCTCCAAACCATTTAGAAAGGAGAAAAGCCGGAAAATTGGCGGATATCCAGGATGGAGAGTGGCTTGTGCTCCCCCTATCGAGAAATAGCAGTCACGTGATGGAAAGAAGGTGGTGGCCATTTCCGGCGCCCTGGTGGCAGAAAAGAGAAACGGGATTGATTTCCTGTTCTGCAAAAAAGCAGTAAGACCTGAAGACGGTGATTGGTAAGAAGACGAAGGATTGGAAAAGAAGAGGAAGAAAAAGAAAAAACTTGGAAAAAAATTAATTGCTGAGCAATAAAAATAGTTCAGAGAGAAAATTGATTAAAGATTTAAAGAGCTAGAAGATTTCTTTGCAGATCTATCTTCAATTGGAAGAAGAGGATTAAGTTAATCTATCTTCTTACCTTAATCCATTCCTTTTGCCAGATTAGATAAGTTATATTTATGAATCGGTGCTTATATTTTTTTGAATCGATTTTCTAACTTTTTCTTTTTTTCATTTTTTTATTTATGGCTTTTTTTGCTTCTAAATAATTTGGGAAATTACTTGTTAGTAACAAAGTAGTATTACATTCCAGAGGCGTGAAACTACGTTTAAAATATACATATTACGGATATTTTTTTCCTTCTAAGCCCTACAGCCGACTTACTTCTCATAAAACTTTAAAGTTTTTCATTTACTGATTGTAATTTGACAGTCGATCCAAACTACGTCAGTCGGTTATTCCTCTTGGCCAACATTTCCTTTTCTTTAAGCATTATTAATTTGTTCATAGTGAGTCAAATTCTATTGTATTTGTCTTCGATCTTTGCAGATTTTACTTTCACTTTTTCTTCGTGGCTTCAATTTGTGAATCATCTTTAATATTTTATTATCTTTTGTTCTATCTACATGTTTTTCCGTTCCAATTTTCTGATCGATTCCTACATTGATTGTATCTTATATCGTTTTTATAATTCTCTTATTTTATCTAATTTAAATTTAGCAAATTTCGTTTAATTCTAATTTCCTCTGGAGTTTTTAATTGGATGGTGTTATGCATCATTTGACCAAGTGCCAAAATTCGATTTTAAGATATTCGCATAAACGCAAAAGCTTAGGTATTACTTCACATTTTTTTATGGAATGAAGAATGGTATATATTTTTTTTTAATCCAAGAAATGAAGCCGACGCACAAGTGTACAAGAATAAAAACTATTTAATAAAAACGACAGTTTCAGATACATGATGGGAGTATCGTTCCTCAAGATTCGAGGAAGGATACTCTCATCATGTATCTGAAACTGTCGTTTTTATTAAATAGTGTTTATTCTTGTACACTTGTGCGTCAGCTTCATTTCTTGGATTAAAACTATGATTAGCGCATGTAAAAATCAATTTGTCAAGAATGTTATATATCAAAATGAAATATATCGCACATTGATGACGTTTGAATTTCGAATCAAATGATCTTGTGACAAAGGTTATTAGTCACATGGTGCAAATCTTATTGTTGCGATTAGCGTTTATTCAAAATTAATTTTCTGCAGAATTATGTTGAGATAGCAAGCAGGAACAATTTCTTATAAAGAGTTTACACCTTTCGCTAGTAGATGGAGAAATTTTTAACGCTTTGTCAAATGATGTACAATACCATCCAATTGTGACTTGGTGTTTTGGTAGAATGTGTTAGAACTGATCAAAATACTTAGAAGTTTTTGTCTTTGTTTCTGTTTTCTTTTGGAATTCACTACAAGCTCAAGATATGTTATTAAAGCAAGGGAATATGGGAATTGTATATAACAACAACACAATGATCAAAGACCTTTGCACTGCAAATCAAGAAATGTCATTTATGTCCATCCATTTGAAAGCCCTCAGTGTATCGGGAGCCCACAACCTTTTAACTGGAACTTATGCAAAGAACTTATGATGTCTTCCTTCAAATGAAGAATCTTTACATATTAGATCCCAATTTTGGAGGCTGGGAATCAGAATGAGACAGCAGTTGGATTTTTCAAACATTTATTTTTTAAAAAATCAACTAGAATTCATACGTAAAAAATTTTTTAAAAAAGGTTTAAATAACACATGCTAATACATACAAAATGTTAAAATGTTCCTAGGACAGTTTCGAGGAACAAATTCCCCATCATCAGCAAGATACCCCATCATCAAACATTTGTTATGTTGATATTTCTTGAGCATTTATTGTAATAAACGTTTTTCTTTGTTGCCCTAGTTTCTCGGAAATTGAGGCTTATCAGCTCAACCAGTCTGTTTGTTTGCTTTCCCTAAATAGATTCTAAACTGCTGGATGGGTCTTCTTAAAATTTGGTATGCCTATTTGAAGAGTAGAGACTTTTATATTTGAAATTTTATCTTCAAGTGTCTTTATCGAGAAATTAGCTCGAGGAAAATTCCCACCGAAAGACATCGGAAACCGAACATTGGATTTCTATTGAAACAATGATCCTTTTAGCTAATCCATTAATTAGCGCATGATTTTTTTGTGATCAAAATTAATGACTTTGAATTAATTCTTTGTAAATAATGCAGATTTATTTTTATTTTTTTTAGAAAATGTAAAATTTATAATTGTTTTTAATTATTTTTTTCTTTTCTATTTCTGTTAACATCTTATTGACTTAAACCATCAGTATTAAATCCTTTTAGATAATTCATTGCATGTGATCTGAAACTGTTAAAATTAATAACATTTAAACAATGTACGTAAATAATTCGAATTTTTTTTTCCCAGAAAATGAAAAATATAATTTGAAAATAAATGTTTGTGCAATGTCCACGATTAAGTGAAATAATATATATTTTTTTTTATTTCACTTATCTACTTTAGTTACATAGTTCAGTCCCGTTAGGGAATAAAGAAAGTCCCTATCAACGGGTGCTGTGGGTTACATAATTACTTTATTTTATTTATTTTTTTTATTTTTTTCACAATTATTATCTATATATACCGGTATAACGTTTTCCATCAAAATGGTACACAGGAATTACTAGAATTTGTTACGTCAAATGATTTACAAACATGTTTTGATGTTTCTTTTTTTTTTTTTCTTTTTTTATTGTTAGTCAATATTGTCCACAATCCAGCTTTTTACCTGTTTTTTTAACAAGTGAAATTTTTTTATAATCTTTATCAATAATCTCATTCATTTCGTTTAGAGTTTTTTCTATTATATAATTTACATTTCTTTCACCATATATTCGTTATTGATGCAAGGATAGTCGAGTTTGATTCTATTGCAGTGTCTCGTATTATATTTTCTTTTATTTTCATCTTTTTTGTTAATTTATTGTAGAAATTTTTTATTATTACATTATATAAAAGTTTTTGTTTTGGATTAAGTAAATTATATTTTAGTAAAAATTGTTTTCTCTTGTTTATATTGTTCCATATCTTTTTTGAAAAGATCAACTTTAGGATCTTATTTGGTAGATTTTTTAAATTTTGTAAATGACTACTGCCTACGTTTGCCCATATGTTCACACCGTAGTTTAATAAAGAATCAAAAAGTGCAAAATAAATTAAAATTTTTGTTTTTAGTGGAAGAATATTTCTAATGTAGTTGAAAATATAGGTAGTTGTATATAGCTTTTTATATAGAGCATTTAGATGGTTATCCCATGTAAAGAAATCGTTTATGATTATACCTAAATATTTAAAACTTTTTATTATATCAATCCTGTTGCAAAGTTTACAATCTATACTATGTCCATGTAAGCAGTCGTGTGTGTGTATATATTTATATTATTATTTGTTTTTTTTTGGCGGGGTTTAATCAGTATTCCTTTAGTTTTCTCATTATTAAGAACTAGTTTGTTATCATGTAACCATTTTTGCAATGTATTAAAGTTTTCCTGAAGAGTTTTGTTTGCATCTTCTAAGTCAGGACCTACTGTGTATATTATAATGTCATCCGCGTAAATATATATACTGCAATCTTTTATTAGAGGAAAAAGGTCATTTAGAAAGATTATAAACAATATAGGTCCCAAGTTTGATCCTTGGGGTACTCCATGTTGGTTTTTTTTTCTTTTACTTACAGTATTGTCTATTTGTACAAAAAATTTTCTATTTTCTAAATAGCTTTCTATAATATTTAACATTTTTCCCTTTATGCCTATTTTTTTTAATTTAAGTAAAAGTAATTGATGGTCGATCAAATCAAATGCCTTACACAAGTCAATGGTAATCAATAAAACATAGTAATTTTTGTTTAGATTTTTATTTATGTTTTCACTGAAATCTTCTAAGAGTATTGTTGTACTTTTTTTAAGTTGGTAAGCATATTGATGTTTATGTATAATGTCCTATTCTTATTATCGTATTATGGACCGTCCCATTCACACAGACAAAACTATACATCACAACAGACCTGACATTACACTTGTTGATAAGGTCAACAAACAGACCTATCTCATTGATATTGCAGTTCCCATCAGCAAGAACATGCAGAAAACTCACGCTGACAAGATAAGTAAATACACAGACCTAGCACACGAGCTCCAGAAGCAGTGGAGGCAGGACCGAGTACGTGTTGTACCCATCATCCTGTCCGCTACTGGTCTGGTGCCTCACACATTGCATCACAGCCTCAGCACACTAGGACTTCATAAAAACACTTATGCACAACTCCAGAAGGCTGTGGTACTCAACACAACACGCATAGTTCGGAAATTTATGGACACAAGCACACATCCCTAACTATTCTTCCAAATTTATTTATTTATTTATTTTTTTTTTTTAATACACTTGGCAATATGTGCTTTGGTCCTTGACCCGCCATATTGTCTTAGCTGGGGAATCCCATGGTTTGAAACTTTTTCGAGATAATAATAATAAAGTAAGACTATCATTTTTAAGAAAAGTAAGCTTGAAGTTCTTTTAAGGAGTTTTTGTATTTTTATTAATATGCTTTTTGTTTCTTTAAAAGCTGCTACGATTTTGGACATAATTTAGTGTTTATCTTACAATGCCCTCCAGAACGCTATATTGAAGTTATGACATTTTATTTTGAATCACCCTGTACACGATATTAGTATAGATCTGACGTGAACACAGCCTTTATTTTCAAAATTTGTCATAATTTCACACCTGAATCTCGTGGAGGGATTTGAAAAAAGTTCGCATGAATCCATCAGTTTTATTGCGAAGTTAACAGTACACTGTTGGAATCCTGGTAATGCCAGGCATTAAGTTTAGCTGCGGGGCCGCATGAATGGAAGGCTAATGTAATAGTGGGAACCCCTGCTTTTCTGGGAGCGAAACAGAGAATATATGAATACTGTGCTTCAGACAATTACAGGAGCCGTAGCCCCAAGAGGTAAAGAAAGACCATGACTTTCAATTTAGCAGAAAGAAAGAGACAAACTTTTGAAGGCCCTCCAGATACAAATAGGACTAAAAACGATGCGAGAAGGATAATATTTCTACAGCCAATAAGAACTGTCTCAAGATGGAAATATTATTTTTTTAAAGCTTCCCTAACAGTGTGCGATGTTACTTGGCAAATAAATCATAAAAATAATAAATAATTCTGAAGATAAAAAGCGATTTCAAATTAATTTTAGTAAATATTTATTTCAAAATACTCCTGTCGGGCGCAAATATATAAATGAACAATCAAGAAAATTATTGTTCACGCACCAACTTCAAAATGCAGGATTTTACAGATACTATTAAAAAAAATGTAAGAAACACAGAAATGGGCTGTATTTTATATTGATTTTAATTTGGAACACTTTTGTAAACTTGTAAAAGTAAACAAAAGGAAAACGCCAATTCTTAAATCTTCAAATAAACATCTTTATAACTTCAATATTTCTATTCTCTCAATGAGAATTTTCTTTAGGAAAAAAATATAAATGAGAAAGAAATAAATGTAAAAGTAGAAGTTATCTCTCTATCTATATATATCGAATAAGCAAACCTCAAAGCTGACCCTTCGAGTACGCCAAGTAAAGATTTCAATCAATCTTTTGCAATTTAGAATAGTATAGAATACAAGAATAAAATTAACTTATATTTCTAAACTATATAAAACCGGACAGTGATGAGGAATTTAAAAGCCAACACAAAAACTATAAATAAATGTCTTAATTTTCTTAAATTTAATTTATATAATAATTATATTGAATTTGATGATGAAATATATTCTTAAATTAAATGAATTGGAATGGGGTGAATTACAGTAGCAATCTTGCTAATTTATTATTTTTGGTTTATGAATATCAATTTTGTATTGATACCCGTTTCCATTTTAAATTTTTTTAGATATATAAGTTAGATGATTGAATTATTATTAATAGCGATTGGACAATTGAGGATATAGAGAACAAAATATATAAAAATATTCATTTAAACAAAGCTAATGATAATTTCGAAATTTGTTGATTTTTTTTTTAGATTTAAGAATATATTTTGATCATCAAATTTTAGATGTTAAATTGTTTAATTAGTTATTTTTATTTAAATTTAAAGTTAATAGATTTCATAAATTTTACAGTATGTTAGTTTAAATTTACTTAAAAATATTTTTATTCAAGAACTCAAAAGATATCTTGAAATTAATTCTAAATTTGAAGGTTTTTTTGCATAATTTAAATTATGTATTAAATTATTAGAGAATTTCTAAATAATAATTTTCCAATTATAATTATAAATAAATATATTTTACAATTTCAAAATAAATCTTATATTTCAAATTTATTTAAAATATAAAGTTAAAGATATTTTTAACCCAGTCACTCCATGTTAAAAATATTTTTATATATCATAATTTTATTTAATCATTTAAAATTCTTCTAGATAGGATTTCTTGATTTATAATCATTTAAGTTATCTTATAACAATTCAAAATTAAATCCTTAAATGTTTAGGAAGTTTTGAGTTTGATTTGATAACTATCATTACTTAATATTTTATTTATTTATTTATTTATTGTAAATGAAAATACTTAAATATTAAAAAAGAATCAGCCTAAACACAAATTTAACATAAAAAAAGTTATATTAATTAATGTCCACTTATGCCGCTGATGACGCGAAGATAATTTGACCGTACCTTCACAGAAACAGTGATATGGTTTTTATATTGGCTTTTTTCAAATTCCACATCACTGTCCGCCTTTATATACTGTACATATATATAAAAGAAAACATTGTTGGGTTTTTTTCTGTCCGCTACTCCTCTGAAACCATAAGACACAGAAAAACAAATGTGTTAAATGTTATAATATTGAGGATGGCTATATTTTATTGTTTCATCGACATGGGTAAACTTCTAAACCGTTCATTTTAGAATACTGAAATGAAGACAAGTTGTTCCTCTCATTGAGCTGAACTTTTTACAGGTATTCGGTCGCGTATCAAAGGTCACGTGAGGACTAAACTTTTTACTTAACAGATTTACTAGTTATAAATGAAAATATATTATGAACTGTATTAAAATTGAAAAATCCAATTGGGGGGGGGGTAATTTTAAGAGGGAAGCCCTTATACCTAGCTGTGGGCGTCCATGGTGATAGCGATTTTTAAACTAATCTTTTCCGTCTGTAGATGACGTAAATAATTGTGTAAATGACGTCTCAACCCAATTATTTACAAAATATTACCAACCATTTCGGACTGACCATAATGATTTCTTATTTCGGTGGATCGTGGAAAGAGTTCAAAATAAAAAAAAAAAATCGTTTGACAGGGTTTCACGAATTAAGAGCCACTGGTATGATTTTTACCAGCAAACAAATCTTATTGATTTGATGGGTTAATAACTCTTAACAAAGAATTGGTATTTTTTTATCTAAAAGAACACGCATTTCTTGTGTTATGGTGACAAGCCACATTAACGGGAGATTTATTTTGGCAAAGTTTCTTTTTGGTCCAAGCTCACATTGTATCTAAGTGATGTTTTAGCTTCTTAAAATAAATAATTATAGCAATTTTGGTTAAAAAAAATCGAATGATCAGACCTAATTCTTAAAATGGCATTCTAGAACTTTCTTCTTTTAACCATTTCTAGTTATGCCTGCGTATTTTGGATGATGGTATCTTGCACTGAAGCTAGAGACTGACATGTAATATTCTTATGTATTTACTGATGGAGAAAACCTTTATTCATGTTTATTGGTTAGGTGGTTCCCTATCTCCTTTCATTTCAGAATTTGCACGGAGACTATATGGGCTTTTTCACTAACAATCACCTCCCTCAGCTATCAGAATGCTGCTCTCTTTCCAATTTGGAATGCTTTTCTGAATCAGTCTGTATAAAGGATGAAACTTAAACAAGATGAATGAAATGGAACGACAAACCTCGAAATCCCATCCCGATTTGGATGAAAACTAAGAGCCATGAGTGTAATTTTTACACATATTTTCTCAGCTAATGTTGTGACCACGTAGAAAGTATCCCCATCTAGTGGTTGGTTTGGGAAACTTCTACTTTCTTCCACATTCATAAAAAAAAAACGAAAATAAACTCAGATGTTGTTTCTGTTTATAAGACAGAACCTGTCGTATCTTTTGCTATATATGCTACCATGTTCATGTAATCTATCAAATTAAAGCAGGGTAACATTAATGAGCAAATTACACTGTTGTTATTTATAAATAAAATGTAAACTTTGTCAAACCTTGGAGTATTAATTTATTGTAACACTTTCATTGTATCAAACTTCACCACACGAGAACATAACCTCATTCTAAAGTAGTGTGTAACCTCCATGTCATGCATTGTAATGTTCTCATAACTTCATATAAGAATTCTGCCAAAGAAAATCTGACAACACAATTAGCCAATTCAGGAATGCAATTATTCTCAAATGTTTAAATCTACATTATCTGGTAAAGTTTAATTAATTAGCTGATTTTAATGTACTAAATGGTTTAATTTTGGTCGAGTGGGTAAGGGCGCCTCCCGAGACCCCAAAGGCCACAAAGGCCTGTAGTTATGGTTTAATTTGTATCAGTCTTTTGGTCTTTATTTCTGTAAGTTTACGCTCGTATTTATTTGAATATTTTTTTGATCATTTTTTTAGATACATCAGACCATCAGACGTGGCCATCAGATACATTAGAGAAAAAGCTGAAATAAATGGTAAGTGACTTATTTAAATTGATCAATTTAAATAAGAAAATACTAATAAAATATATGCTTGTACTAAAAAGATTGAAGCGTAATTTTAAATCATTAACGGAAGTTTTTTTTAATCTCTAATAATTTTTTTGAAAATTTAATGTGTAAAATGTGTAAAATTAACGGTGTAATTAAAAAAAACGGCCAGACACACAAAAACATAAAAATACATTAAAAACTTTTATAATATGACTAGGTTTTGGCAGGACTTGTCGACCAGTTACACGAATTCATCTAATAATTTTTTTAAAATATTAAATTTGATATAATTTTTTTTCTTTTTTTCTCATGACTTCATTTTTAATTTTTATTAAGTTTTAATAAAAATAGTAGACATAATAGAATTCTAATAATAACTTGCTGTGCTATTAATAAGGTTTAGGAAAATAACTAATAATTTTCTAAAAATA
Organism: Thereuonema tuberculata; assembly: GCA_023159025.1. NCBI lineage: Eukaryota > Metazoa > Arthropoda > Chilopoda > Scutigeromorpha > Scutigeridae > Thereuonema > Thereuonema tuberculata. The sequence goes on along the minus strand of JAFIDM010000007.1, from coordinate 36,329,168 downwards.
TTAAATTTAGTACAGATTATTTTTTTTTTTATTTTTTTCTTATGGCTTCATTTTAACTTTTATCAAATGTAACTTTTATCAAACTTTGGGTTTCATATTAATAAATAGAAGAACAGTTTTTGAAATAGATATGTGATGGTCCGTAAAACAAAATTAAAAAAATATACAGCGCACCGCGAGTTTGAGAACACTGATCTGAACTAGCATCAAGACAAATTTTGTAATTGTTTTTTTCTTTATATCACATCATAAATGAGCATAAACAATCTTGGGTTTTAGTAGAAAAAAAAAGAAAATAATCGTAAATATTAAACTTGAAATAAACAAGTTTATTAATAACAATAAAACAAATTAGTGTATAGAACATAATTGTGAAAAATAAATAAATGGCCACCATACAAAGACTACTATTTTAAAAATATATATTACAATTAAAAATACACAACCGTTTTCCGGTCGGCCAACGACTCTTTCTCAAGTGCCATGATACAATAAAGAAACTGGGAAATAAACAAGTTTATTATTAACTATTTTTTTCCTTTGTATAAAACTTTCTTGCACCTTTTTTTCCTCCGTTAAAACTGTTTAAGCTTCGTCAATGGGGCTTTCAGAGATGTATAGAGGCTGGCTTTGCTTTCGGACTCTCTCTATTGAAGACGCATTGTTGCCTTTAGCATCCATTCTGTTCTTCATCGAAAGGAGCGGAAATCGAAGGACGGAAAGAAAAATAAAAGAGCCCAACAAACCACGTGAATTTATTTCACGCGCATTGAGTAATTCCTTACGTCTGTGCGTTCGAATACAGGCTATTTCCCACTGAGAAAGGTGTTCGTTCGCCCTCCAACTGTGACGATTCCAATATAAGAAAACCACAGTGCAAAAAGGCTTTATATTGTACCATCCAACGAGGGAAGGTAAATAAATGGAAATTACGAGACGGAATGGGATGTGTTATTGTCAGGAATTCGTTCAGTAAAGAAGACGAGGCCCCATTTAAATGCAAGAAGACAACAGTTACTGGAGAGATTTTCTTTCTCTCGGTTTTTTTTTTTTTGTTCGTCATTTTCATTCCCCTTTTCGTTTTCCCGAATGCATAAAAGAAAGGAAATGTGTGATAAAATACTGAAAAAAAATGAAGGAATAAGAAAAAAAAAAGGGGGGGGAGGAAATAAAACGTGCAAAAATGCAAATATCATCCGAAGCAAGAATTAGCCGTTTCATTTGCAGAGAGATGGCTTCGAAAATGCGAACGAGACCGAATAACCGCAGAGAATATGGAAAATAAAAAAAAAAAATGAAGAAGATAATGGATTAGATTTTTAGTAGATTTCTTTCTTAACGGACGGCGTCAGAACAGCGTAAACACAACACTAAAAGAAAACATGAAATTTCCATTAAAGAACTGCGAAAAAAAGAAGGGAAAACAAATAAAATGGCGGAGGTGTTTCGTTCTAACTTTGATGTTTTAACAAATCAGGTTTTAGCGAAAGCGAAATGTGTACAGGTTTAATTGAATGCAAAATACTGGTTTTTCGATTTGCTCTTCTGACAGTACACGTTGTCTTCCCACCCACCTTACCTTCTCTTTTTTCCGCAAGTTGTCAGTTTGAACTCTTGGCCGATTGAGTCATAGGTCACGTGTGTAATAACAGAAAGCACATGCGCACTGGGACGGTGGGATGGAGTCAGAATAACAAGGAGGAGGCCTTGGGGAAGCGATGAAACTCAATGGCTGTCGATGCAACGTTACTGATGTTGAGATGTCCGTTTGTGACGTTAGCCAATTGAGCAATGTTTCGTAACATATAGTAACAGCTGTGTAGACCAGCGGTTCCCAATCTTTTCTGAGCGCGATCTTAAACCACATAACACATGACAAAGATACAAAAAATATTGAAATTCAAAAAAATTAACTAATACTAATTCTATTCCTTTAACATGACATAACTTTGCCGTGAATCACCAAAAATTGTGTCTAATACCACCACCTAAACAATCCAATACTTTTCAAGATTATTATACTCAAACCTTAAAGTACTCAAACCTTATTAAAAAAAACCCGCCACTTTTAAGTTGCTTAAAACGCCTTAATTTAAAATATAAAAGGCGAACACACTAATCTCAACGTCTGAAAACGAAGACAGTATGGTTTGTCATCTCACGTAAGGAAAGGGTTCTTAACTAAACACTTATATTAATAAACTTTATCACGTTTGCAAAGACTTTATGTTTGGATTAAGAACATAATTAAAGAGACATTTATAACATCATCAAACAATAAAGTCGTTTTTTTAATTGCGTCATTTTATAATAAGGTTTCAATTTTAAAAATGAATTCAACTACAGTAAAACCCCGATTATCCGAGCCCCGATTATCCGAGTTTCCGCTTTAACCGAGCTATCAAATATTTCTAGGATTTTTTTTTTCGCAAATTAATCTTTGTTCGTCTAGTCATACGACCCCCTACCTGGAATCAGGGAATGGTTTCGACACCAACAATCCTGGGTTATCCTTAAAAAAATGCTGAAACATTGCTGCAGAAAAACGCCAAAGTAACGTAAAACAAAAAACTTTTTTTTTTAAGTAAAAGAACTCTTTCAATGTATATGGTGTATCTGTATAACTTTTGTATTTGTTAAAATATACATTTATACCTACACGATTTATTTTATTAGTAATTTTCGCTTTAACCGAGTTTATCGGTTATCCGAGGTAGTCTTGGTCCACATTAACTCGGATAATCGGGACTCTTCTGTAGTAATTCAACATGGCTGCGGTCTCTCCTGCTCGATTGTTTCTCGTCTCGGGACAGCTTTTGCGTTACATATTTATTGTGTTGAATGTATGTTGCAAACTTCGAAGAGATAATCATTCTCATTTTAGTCCGTGCCATTATCGAACTGACTTAACAGGTGTTTGTTAATCAAGAGTTTTCAGGATAAAGACCGAAACGAAAAACACCGATTACTTTCTTCGATTCCAGTGCTCATAGTGTTAAGGCTACAGACATTGGATAGTTTTGATCTGTTTTGCATCCGATGAAAGGTACATGAATTTTATTCTAGAAAATGAAATCCCAACTGTTGCTGAAGTCCTTCAGAAAATAACGATGATGTTTTACCTACTTTTACATTGAGAACATTACAGCTGTTGCTCAAAATAATGATCAGTTTTTATTGATTGCAGATGACGCCGAGATCCTGCATTGATTGATCGAAGATATTATTTTCTGGAGACGACGTTATTTAAGGGTAATTAAGCAATATCGAAAAGAAGGCAGATGCAATTTTTACCTGGATGTAACCTGGATAACCAGGCCATTCCAAAAGTAAAATGCGAATTGATTTTCTTATTGATCAAACTGTGGAAAGTTTGATTATAAATTTGGAATCCTGTAGTAATGAGTCTGAAGAAAAACTCGGGAATTGAGAAGTTGCAGTAAAAAATTTTTTGAAAAAAAAGCAAATAAAGAGTAGTCTTTGTCAAGGCTAACAAATAATGAGAAAGAGGAATCAATTCGTTCCTCATTTATAGAACACTGTTTTTTCTTGACACATCTGTATTTCTTTCTCCCTCCTTCCTACAACGGCTTCGAGAGAAACTGAAAATGAGTTTTTGACTTGGAATGATCTCCAGAACGCTGTGTTATAAAGTTATAACATTTCGTTCTGAATTACTCTATATAATGTGACCATTACAAACTTAAGATTATTTACTGTATATTCGTTGGAATTTCCACTATTTAATTAGTGGTAATGGTAAGGAAACTTTGAAATATGGTTCTCTGTAGAGTGCAGGCAGCCGTATTTGTTGAAGTATAGACACACATGTACCTCGGGCCACTGGTTTAATGTAGTACAAGAGGTTACAATATATTTTGTGTTTAGTATTTCAGTGGTTGATACCAAGGATAACAATGCCTCGCAGCAAAACCGGAAAGAAAAGGGTTTTCATTTGCAACTCAATGAATTAAAAAAATGTCCTTGAGGCGAGTCATTCCGATGACCCAGATAAAATATTTCGTACAGAAAAAAATGTCAATCAATGGGTAGGAATTGGTAATGTAGACCTATATTTTGTCGTCTTTCGATGTAATCTTCCTTTTTAAGTGTAATTCAAGGTACAGGATGTTTCTTCCGAGGTACACGAGCATATTGTACCTTGGACCATTATGCAACATTTTTGTTGTTATTATTTTTAATTGTTGAGCTGAGTTAATGGTTGTTTTCAAAGTAAATACGTAAAAAAAAAGTATCAAAGAATAATTGAGTTTAAAACAACAGCAAAAAAAAACAAACTATTAAGGCTGAATTTATTACGATAATTCAAAAACGTGACCCAAGGTACAACACTCTCCCCTAAGCATTAATATTGTTAAGAATCGGATTCAAGGACTGACTGACAGCTGATGATACGAAGGAATCAATGTTTATTCTTCTCGTGTTGGCTTTTCCTGCTTGTCTACCTGGTCTGTTCTTCAGTCGAGGTTTTAAATTAGAATTTCTAATAAAAAAGAGAAATTTCAGAAAGAGAATATTTCAGAACTACTTAATTAACAAATAAAACTGATCTAGAACTTAAAAACTAATCCGGGATATATTCCAAGCCCAGGAAGTAATAACAGAAAGAAAGCTGTGATACCGGAGCGGGATTTGAACTGAAGACCACAGTCCGTGACGTTACCAGCTAAGCTAAGACAACCAGCGCTGACAGAAACCCCTAACCTAATGTAACTTAAAACTAAATAATAACAATATAAAAAAAGGAGAATGGACAAACTCTATGGGAATTTGCCCCACCCTGTATAGTGATAAGATATATACCTATAGAAAGATCTCCTTGCATAGAACATATGTTATTATTAGGACTCGTCGCAATTATTAGTCCGTTCGGAGTTATATACGTCTAGATATGACTTATCTCTTTGACATCTTACTTCCTGGATGTATTAATTAATTATCATTTAATAATTAATTTTAGTAACAGTAAATATTATTTTCATTTACTACATGTAAATCATTATTATTTACTTGAAATAAATGATAATATTAATTATTAATTACGTATAATACTTATTAACAGTGTGATTGATTGATTATGGGTGCAGGGAAGCCAACCACCCATAGCCAAGCATCCTTCGCCTGTAGTTGGTTGGTTTCCCTGCACTCACAGTCACCACAAATCAATGACTCAAACATCGTATCTAGACGTATATAACTCCGAACTGACTAATAATTGAGACAAGTCGTAATGATAAAAAATGTTCTATTGATGGAGATCTTTCCTTACGTAATTATCTGATCGCTATACAGGGGTGGGGCAGATCTCTCCTTTCTATTGAACTATCTTTACATTGATTCTCTTACATTTCACTGACTCAAACAATTCAGGCGACTGCAAATCTTTGATTTCTTTTATATATTTCTTTTCCCAATGCACCTAAAATTATTTAAATATGAACTTGTGAAGCATCTGATATTTCTATTTCCTTGTTTTTAATTTTCAAAATATTCTGTAATTAATTAAATTAAAGCTCAAAATCAGTCAACTTTTTGGTGTTTTTGAGGTGTTACTATAAAAAAATTTGACGAATACCTAAAATGATAAAAAAAAATTGTAAAATAATGTTTTAAGTTATATTTTAACGTGTATAATTTTAAATTATTTAAAAAGAGAACACCGAAACACACCTGAAGTTTAAAAGTATATACAAAAGTATTTTACATATTAAAAATATACAGACCGGACAGTTTCAAGGACTAACCAGGTCCTCATCATCAGCGGTAAAGCAGAGGATTTGATGAGGAGAACCTCGTTGTTCTTGAAACTGTCCGGTCTGTATTTTTAATATATGAAATATACTTCTTAAACTTTATGTGTTTTTCGGTGTTCTCATTTTAAATAAAATAATGTTTTGTATTTAAAATATTTATTATTGTGCAGTAGTTAATTTTTTAAAAAATAATTTAATCTCTCAGAATTTTAAATTCAATTGATTTTTTTATCTTTGAAAAAATTAACTTTTGCACTAATAATAAAAAAAATAAATACAAATCATTATTTTTACAAATTTTTTATCATTTCAGGCTTTTGTCAAACTTTTTTGAGTTGAAAATACCGAGTAATATCTCGAAAAAACCCAAAAAATTGACTGTTTTTGAGTTTTAATTTAATTAATTACAGAACTTCTTCAAAATTAAAAACAAGAAAATAGAAATCCCAGATGCTTCACAAGTTCATATTTAATTTTTTTTAAATTTAACCTTAATGTGGCAATATTTTACTATCTGCTTATTCTACACAACTGAAAAGGTTTCTAGAAGTCAATGTTAAAATTCTATTTTTGTTAGTTAAGTTGCTTTTGTCATGAAAAGAAAGCGGTCGTATTTATTGGTCAAGATTAGAAATTATTCACAAGTGAAAAAAACAGAGTGAAAATTTCTTGTTTTAAAATAGTACCAGCTGAAATTATTTCATATAAACGCAGGTATCGACTGAAATAATGTTCTGAGTTCTTTAAATATTTATTATTTTTTTTAACAATACAAATTACTTTGTAGTTTAAGCTGAACATTAATTATTAAAAATAAACCAAGTCGGTCGTTTTGACTTGTAATAATAAGTCATGACTCAGGTTATTATTTTTTGTTTAGAATTATAATTTATTACTTTGTAAACTAAGATGCGTCATAGGTTCGTGGACTGTTTGTAGGTGGACAAACCACACCCCTCTCTGACCAATGGCAGGGGAGGGGGTAACGTCACCTGTTTCCCACACGGAGAAGTAACAGAAGGCGAGGGGATGGGAGATGTCTTTCATAATGCACGAGGTGGGTAGGGATTGGGAGGATGATGATGATGAGCACGTGTGCATCGGAGCGTCACAATATAACCACTAAGAGAAGGGGGGGAAGGGTTGAAATGGAGGTAACTCGATTTAATGAATCTCATTTATAATTCTGACAAATCTCTCCAGTCCGCCCGCCAAGAGGGGGTGGGTGGTGGAAGGGAGACATTAATTACAAATTAATGATCACCGGAGTTCGCAGTTCCGATCCTAGGTGGCGCTTTATTAATTCGCCGACTCGCAGGCACCGGATGATCTGGTCGTCGGAGTCGGAGATAACGGAGGCGGGCGGAGGGTAGCGCCTCCTGGCGGCGTCCGCTTTGGCGGAAATCAATTAGCTGCCAACATATTCCCGCCGAAAATAATCCCAATTGTTTGCACTGAGAACACTAATTGGCGAAAAGAACATTTACCATTTAAGGAAGCGAAATCATCAAACAACGGAATCACAAATAATTACATATATGTTCTGTACGTAATTCTTATGTTAATTATAGGTATTTCTCTAACACAAACAAAATTATCAAATTACAAAGAAATTTAAGTTTTATTTATTTATTTATTTATTTTTAAGGTTTTATTTATATATTTTTTTTCATTTAAAACAGAAATATCTAAAAAAATATTTACAAAAATATCTTTCGTCTAAAATTAATTTTTTTTAGATTTTGCTGTAGTCGTTTTTATAGTTGGCCACCTAACAATGATCTAAACAAATGGATCTATGAGAGAATGAGATTGCTTTTAAAATATTTTTAAACTCATCTTCAGAAATTAAACATTTTCATGATATTAAAACTTCTTTATTTACTAAATTCATTTTCTATCTTCACGATATTTCGAAAAAGTAATAGTTTTTCTTTATCAAGTGATAAATAAAAAAAAACATCATTTCTCTTTTAATACATATTTTGCAATGAATTAATTTAAACAATCATTACTCCTAACAAATATAATTTAAACAATCATTACTAACAAATATAGTACGTAGCGTGTCATGCACGTTACACAACATAAGCATTATTAACGTAATAACGCTTTTAAAACCAAATTTCTGAATATAAATTTCTGCAACCAATGTCCAAAGTCCAAATTTATGATATAAAGTTCCAATATTTCTGTATCCAATATTCAATATCCAGATTATGATATAATGATATAAAGTCCAATAAACCATCAATTTTAGCCTCTAATGAATCCAAAATATCTTCTCATCTCAAGTTGATGACTTGAATTATTTTTAAACTCATCTTGAGAAATTAAAACATTTTCATGATATTAAAACTTCTTCATTTACTAAATTCATCTTTGGAATTTTATTTTCAAATCATATATTTGTTTTTTCGGCAATGGATGCAGAAATTTATATTCAAAAATTTATATTCAAAAAATTTTTATTCAAAAATTTGTTTTTAAAATCGTTATTATCTTAATAATGCTTATGTTGTGTAATGTGCATGACACATATTTAGTAGGAGTAATGATTGTTTAAATTAATTCATTCCAAAATATGTATTAAAAGAGAAATGATGTATTTATTTTTTATTTGTCACTTGAAAAAGATAAACGATTAGTTTGTCGAAATATCGTGAAGATAGAAAATGAATTTGGTTAATAAAGAAGTTTTAATATCATAAAAAGGCTTTTAAAATACTTTGTTCTGTTATCAATATCAAGAGATCCCCTGTATTTTCTATGGCGAGTTTAAGACATTAATTTTCAGGAATTACAAAGATTAAAAACATACTATACTCTGTACAGAATTTCCATGATTAATGAAATTTAAGCATGCGCTGGTAAAAAAAAATAGTAGCAGATGCAAAGAATCATTCGGTGCCTGTCATTTTACAATCACTCCTCAAGTTGTAATTGGTGGAACTCTAGGACAGCTGTTTCGTCCTTGCTACGACTCAATTAGCCAGATTTGCCCGTTGATTGATGTTATAGTTGAAAAATGAGCAGTCTTTGTATTTTTTCCTTTCCATGAATCCACAATCATTCCAGCAACTACTTTGTTTCTCGAAAGTTCATATTACAAAATCTAAAGTTCATTTTGAAAGCTAAGCCTACGGCGAAGATATACAATATATGTACATTATGAGTCATATAGTCTTCACAACGTCGAATTCGCTTATAAAATTTAAATCTCCGCAAATCGAAATCTAATAATATTTTTGAAAAATTAAAGATTTTTTTTTTGTTTTTTAAGAAAAAAGAAAACAAAAAAATCTGTGCAACATCCTTTACCTTAATAAATATAATAATAATACCGAATCGCCAATGCTTCTCGAAACACATTTGGATTCACCTGATTGTACTAATGGAAATGACCTCCTTCTTATTGCGTTCTGGCTTTCAAAGCTTCTGTTAGGTAACTATCAGGATATATATTATCGTTAAATATATATATATGGGTAACGTGCAATGAGTGAAAATTAGTAAATACGGGTAAACAAGCGAATGTACAACCTGGACAATAATAATAAAGATTTATATATATATTATTCCCTCATCCACATGTTAGTGTCATTTCTGTTTTCTTGTGTCATATCCTCACCTTGAAGATGGTCTCCCGTGGGAGATTGAAACCGTCGGTAATAAATTAATTATTATATATATTATTGTCCACCTTGCGCATTCTCTTGTTTTCCGTCATGAAAAAAGTCTTTCATTTTTTTTATGAACTGACGTGAATATCAACAATGTTCATTCAATTGCTCTAACAATAAATAATAGATTATCGCAGGATCAGTTCCTGTGTTGTCGTTATCGCTTCGTCTCTGTGTCTACGACATCGTTTTATCAATTTCAAGGCCAACCACAGGATGGGCGCTAAAGAGGAAAAAAAAAATGTAGCAACCCTTTAATAAAGTAGAAGATTGTAATTCTGTCATTGTAAAATAATGCTTTTTCTTTTCAGCACCAAGGCCTGTATTTTTTGTTGGCCTTATTCAATTTCTGAAGAGTCAAAATTATAGAATTTTTCTCTATAAGCAAAACAAAACAAAAAAAATCTACATGTTAATTCCATCCATTCAGAAGTACATCTCTATTTTAAGAACTGTTTCTTATATTAAATACTAAGGAAATCCTCTATTTTAATTTTAATGGATGTATCCAGGTCAGATCCTTACAAAAGCAAATTATACTAACTGAGATCTTCAGCTGTTAGATCTATTAATAGAAAACTTAACCTAAGTTAAGTTGGAAGGAAGGAGATACATTCTGCACTGCGATTCTGGGTACAGGAAGAGGAAAGCAGAATTAAAAAGCTTCTATTGAGAGCTTGTAGGTAACGGTATGTCGTTGCTGTACGCCATTATTATTTTGTGGACAATATTTGGTGATTAGCAACGGCTTTGACGTAATTCTTTCTCTTCATTATTTGTTACCTGAACATTGAATAATCTAGCAATTGTTATTGTAATAAGAAGCAGTTGAAATGTTACTTTTCTTTTTAAAGAGAAACTTTGTCCAGATAATTCTGTTTTATTTCTAGAAACGGGTTTCAGTAATAGTTTATTACAGAAATAGGCTTGAAATTAAGTGTTTTAATCATCCCTTCCATCTTACTTCTACGGAGGTTTTCCTAAATTACTTATATCTACATCTACATGTAGGTCTATACATAAAAGTCAAAATTTGTGTTTGTATGTTTTCTATGAAGTTTCACACAATTTGACTGATTGGAACCAAATTTTGCTTAGATACTCTGCTACTCTGCGGAAAATATAGGCCACCTTGGAACCCGGTTAACCATCCCCAAGGAAGTGAAATCGCCACCACATGTGGATCTGATGGCGACAATGGGAACTACACAAATAGTTCTGCAACAATTGGAACAATTGGGGAAGGTTTGATGTGATAGGGTTGTGGAGAAAAGGAGAACCAGGACTCTGCACCACCCTCTAATCACCCCCCCCCCCGGGCAACTTTACGCTAGTGTTTTATAATATTGGTAAGATCTATCAGTATATCAAATTTCATTTCTCTCTACTGTTTGAATTGTTTCTACAAACCATGCACGGGGTAGAGGCGCAGACGATTTTGTTTTTCTCAGAACTTTATTGTTCTAGCTGCAAATTACACTTTTCTTTTGCAATTAATACAAATATATTTTTATTTTTATTAGGAAATGCTTTGGAATTTCCACTTGAATTAAATCTCCATTTCTTTTGAACAAGGCTTGTAACGTAATTTTCAGAACTTGCGACGAAAGGGCTGTTGTGAGTGCACCCACTATTCATAATAAGTGGCTCTGCAGCTCTGATTGCAGCAGACTCTCAACGAGGTCATCCATTTTCTCTTGCCCAACTGCCTTCAGCAAGACAAGGCATTATCGCTACATCAGGAAATGTGGAATGCAGGAATCTTCTGGTTACGTTAACTGCACAGAGAGAAGATTGCTGAGGAGTATAAATATTGATTTTTAATTTATTAAGAAATTTAGAAGGAAAAGAAGGACCTCAAAGCGCAATTTATCACTGGCCACTGATAAATACGTCAAGAAAAAAACTGTTTTTTTAGCCTAGATTTCTAAAGAAAACGAAAATTATAAATCGGTAAATCTACATGTAATGTAATAGCTTTTAACAGTTAAAATTGTCAAAAGTAATAACTTTTGAACGCGTGAATGGATATTCTTGTCACGCGCATTCACAGACAAGAGACGATCTCAATAGTATTTGAAATTTTTTCGTGTGAGTCCTTGACGAGAAATTTGCGCGTGGAAATGACAAAAATTTCCATGTAGAAGAATTGTGATATTCCATGTCACAATCGAAACAAGAATTTTTGTAACAAAAAATATAACTATTATTTATTACTCTAATAGCAAAATTTAACGTGCTCGATGTATATATATATATATATATATAAAATTTGCCGGACAGCTTTCTGAAATTTAAAAACCAAATTAA
>JAFIDM010000007.1:36306678-36317391 GCA_023159025.1 Thereuonema tuberculata | reverse complement strand
CATCACGAAACTTGAAAAGATGGCGATTCAAGTTTTGTCATTTGGATATATATATATATATATATATATAACAAAGAAAGAAGCATAAAACGCACACAAAGATTCACTGAGATATTTTTGGAATTTTTGTACAGTCTGTCTTGGATTCTCGGTAGGAAAATTCCAAAAATTCTTTAGGGAATCCTTTAGTTGTGTGCGTTTTTATGCTTTTTTTTTTCCTTGTTATTTGTTATTATAATTTATAGATTAGGGCAGTCTCTTTATTCGTAATATTTTCCCAGCTTTAAAAAATTATTAAAATAAATCAACAATTTACTCTTCATTCCTTGAACTTCGAGTTCATCTTTTTTTTTCCATTTTCTTAAGCGCGTCAAATTCACAACAGTAAAACACGAGATTGTATTTTGCTGTAAGTATTCATTTTTACTGGTCTTCCAGCTAAATGCTAACATTATTTTCAGTGAGTCAATATTATCAACAATAGCTTTCAGGAAATGACCATTAAACTATGTCTTCAACCCTAATATTAATTTGTTTGTTAAAGAAAAAAGAATACATTTATTCACAGACAAGAGAGTCAGTCTTTTTCCTTGGCCATTTAGGAAGACAGAAATGACTTCCTAATATCACCATCATCTCTTCGACGAAATTACCTCAAAGCTAAATGATATAATAAATTAATTCCAATAGTGACATTGTGCTCACACGTCGACTTTGGAGAGAAATATTTGCTTATTTATATAATGAAGTCTTATTAAACAGTTAGGCCTACATCTTTCACAACAATAAGTTATAAAATATAAGAATCTAACCAAACTTTACAGCAGCATTGTTGTATGTAGTCTCAATTCCGTCTGTGAATCAACAGGAACTGAACCAACAAAACTCCATATTACAGTAATAGTATTTTGTATTATCTAGGTCTTAAAAAAAATTAAGAAAATACATATTACAGAAATAAATTTCATCCAAGTATTGAAAGCTTTAGAATTTGCACAACAAATAAAATTTTATTTCAATAGGAAGGTTTTTATTCTTATTACTTTATCTAGGATTTTTAATACAATCAATATCTCTATCGCGCATCTCTCGTGGTAAGTGTATTTCCCAAAAGTGAACCACTTGAGATTTGTGAATAGTATTTGTTAATAATATTTTAATAATAAAGTTTGATATTCAGTCATCCGAAATCAAGCTTAGTTTCAGCTGAAAAGCCCAAAATTAAAGGAAGTTATCCATGAAACAACTTTGAGGTCATGTCCCACTTCTAAGCTCCGCCCCCTAAAAACCTGTGAACAGATGTCGACTTTGTTGTTACTTATTTGTAGTTACACGAATACCCTAAAAGCTGTATAAAGTTTATGGCAAAAGCTGTAAAAACAACGTCAGAATAAGGGTTTGAAGATAGGAAAAACGTCAAAAAGATTGAGATTTCTATCGGCCGCTATATTGGAACGGTTGATCTGATTTAGCTAAAATACAATACCAACCGAATCTTTAAGGAGATCTATCATCCTTAACAGTTTTAGATCAACAGTTCAAAATTTACGACAGTTATCCGCATCATAACTTTAAGGTCAGGCCACAATTCTAAGGTCCGCCTCATAAAAAACTCATGAACTGATTTGGAATTTTTTGATGCTTCTTTGTAGTTCAACCAATACACTGGAACAAAGACACTGGAAAATTTGTGGCAAAAACTCCGAAAACAATGTGACTGTAAGGTTTCGAAAATAGGAAAAATCGTGAAAAAGTGGAGATAAAATCGTCAAAAGGGGAATTTGAATGGCTTATATATTCGTGATCTATGATTCGTGATCGGCTTTTGTCACAAGGTCCCGGGCTCATGTGTTCAGGTATATAGAACGCAACAGTTATTTCCCTTTGGAAAATACACAAAAGAATGCTTATTAGCATGTTTGCCAGGATTACATATTTATTTTGTAAATATTTCTTGTCCGTAATTGCCGAAAAAAGAATGAAGAATTCAATTAATAATTAAAGAAAGGAAAAATAAATTGCTATTCACTTTCTTTGAAATAAGATGTAAATTCACAGTTAACAGATCCGTTGCAAGATTTGTTTTTTGTTGGGACTATTTTCTTAGCAGTATCACGCAAGATTGCAAATCCCTGTTTTGTTTTGTTAATACTGGCAATGCACGTTAAGTTTTATTTTTACTTCTTTTCTGATCTTATCCTTTATCGTCAGCTGTTAACACTGAAATCAACCGCCAAGAAAGCTTTCCCTCACAACAAAGGCTACTGCAGTGAAGCTAAACCAAGGAAGGGGCTGATGCTATTGGTTTTTTTTTAGCAATCCCTTATGGAGGAGCTGTTTGGATATCAGGTCTTTAAGCATCATCCACAACCTAAACCGGGAATCGGAGCTCTATGACTTCGCGGCTCCTCATGACCTCGAGGTTTGGGGGAAAAAATCTGACTTCCGGTTTTAGGTGGCCATTGACCTGGTCAGGAAAATAGTGGTACATGAATAAAACTTGGGGTCTATCTATACTGCGACTATGCTGAGAACGAAAATTATAGCCTCGTAGCTATTTCAGTTGAAGATGGCTTAGAGTCGCTGGAATAATGCGAAGTGAGGAGTCAAATGAACTCAATCGCTTGAATTGTACTTTTCCTTTGAATTCCTTTGACTTAGTTAAATTATCTTTGAATGATTACTAGTGTCACTTTAAACAACGCAAGCGTTTAATAGATTGCAAATTGTATTTAAGGTCACATGGTTATTATGAAACTGTGATTTGATATTAATAACAACTGTGATTTTGTGATTTAAATAAACATAAATATTAAATATCGATTAACAAGATAAAGCGAAACAGTTTTTAAATGTTCCTTTTTAAAAATGGAAATTTTCTACTGTTTATGCAGTATAAAATATATCTAACATCTACCGGAGATGTTACTATTTAAAAATAAATACATAATTTTCATTTTTATGCTTTCACATCTTTGAGCAAAAAAATTAAAAAAAGCAACATTATAATGATCAATAAGTTCTAACAGAAACTGTTCTTCTTTTTTATATTGCAGAAGCCAAACAGAAGCTATTAAAATGTCAAAACTATTAAAACTATCTTTTTTAATAGTATAAAGGAATTGCCCAAGCTCACGTCGACATTGAGGGTTGTTCAAATCTCCCCATAATTCTGTACACCAACATCATCAGTGGCTAAGTCGTGTTGAATCATCGAAATTTAGCTACCCAATTTTCTTTTGTTAAACCCCTCCTCCATTAGAAAACTTTCATTAGCCCCGAGTTGTTCACTGTTAGGGTATTATCCAAAGGAAAACTACATTATTTTCTTCTATCTTAACTGAACAGATAAGACCGGGACCTTGTGATAAACACCGATCAGGGTAGTAGATTACGAATATATGATATGCCATTCAAATTCTTCTTCCCAAGAATACAGAACCGAAAGCACGAAACAGTGCTTTTCCAACGACTTAATTGACTTCGTTTTTGTTAATCCGCTATCTCAGAAAATCTTAGAGTGCACATGTGTATCCTTCGAGCTTTTCAGTACTTTTCTAATTTCACCCTATTCCTAGAGAAATTAACGTTTTGTTTTCAGTTATTCTACGATAAGAACTCTCCTTCTTCCATCTTACATCAGATTTTCCGAAACAGCCTCCGCAAAATTTACAATAACTAGAGATCCTATCTATCAACAACAAATATATATATATATATATATATATCCTTTCCCTTTTATCGAAGCTTGGAAAAACCATTAAGATCTCTATTCGCACCCTTTAATTTCAGTATCTCATTTAGGTTAACCAATCAATTAAATAGAATTATCAATCATAACAATCACAGTCATATCTTGGATTACGAAACTAATCAAACGTGATGGTAACACATGATGCACCGTGCTCTAAAACATGTCGGAGTAATTCATCATGCAGATGCCCACATTCACGTCTTATGGCGTTTTTCAAGTTCTGCAGCGTGTTCACTCTACCTCGATAGACCCTATCCTTGAGATAACCCCAGCGCCAAAAACCACTAGGATTGATGTCAGGGGATCGTGCGGGCATGAATAAGGATAATGCTTGCTTATGACGATCATTAGGGATGACTACATGAAGACTACTGTTAGGGCACCATGCTGCTGCAGGAATGGGAACACTTGATTTCGCAATAAAGATGCGTACCGAACTCCTGTAATGGTGTAGGTGAACGATACCTCGTAAATTTGTTATCGATGATGGTCCCGACTCTTCTGGTGTCTTTGATATGCCTGAATGCAACTGATCATAAAGCTTCACGAGAAAGGCATTGCTGTGCTCTTGTTGAAGACTAGTGCATGAATCATCGTGTGCTAGCCTTTTCAAAGAGAGCTCCATTTGCATAGCCAACAGCAACGCCACATGCCTTCTGCTGGTGACTATCTGAACTAGGAACTTGAGTTCTCATGATTGCACTCCCCACGACCCATAAGCTTACAATCCAAAGTTTGAGATCGACGTACCTAATATCTATCAACTTATGGCGCTTCAAACGCCTCACGTTATTTCTTGGACACCTGATATATATATATATTAGCCGGCCACCGACGCTTCGCTTCGAAGGCCTTGCATATATTACGTAAAAAAGCATTTTATTTATTCAAAAAACCAAATTATATCAAATAAACTAAAAACTTAAACTTAGAACTAAAACTAATTTAAAGTTTAAATTCAAAAAAAAATATAATATTGAAATCCATTTACAACAGTTAGAAATTTGAGCAGTCGAGTAGATCATGGGTTTCTCTGGCGCGGCAAAGGAATCGGTGCGTTCTAGGGCCTTAAAACGTGGTTGCAAAAAAGTTGTTCCCCCCACCCTCTTTTTTCCTACTTACAATCCTTATAATGGGAATATGAAAAATTCTTTCTTTTTGATTTTAACAAAGAAACTCATCAAATTCCGTGTTTCCAACTAAAGCGATTTCAGATTGCCGTCCTCCAGTTTCCTATCCCTTAGTCCACATCCGGGTTTTCGTTGTTCATGCATTATTCTAAGATGCATGTGAAACTCCGTGCCAAGTTTGATAAAGATCCGTAAGAAATGGCGACGTTGTTTCAAGACAAACATAAAATAGAATAGTATAGTTATAGTATAGTTACTATACAAACAAGCAAGCAAGCAAACAATCAACAAACAAACAACAAAGAAGCAAACTTTCGCGCTTATGATGTAGATAAACATGAGAGAGAAAAATAACATGGACGATTCTAGATTTAGTCACATCTATTCGGTATTCACAGAGGTTGTTTTTTTTTTGGAAATCCAATTAAAAATCCATTTTGCTCACGACACAGAAATCGCATCGATGTTACAGAAATTGAAGATGGCGCCGTTGCTATGATTTTACTTCATCCTCAATCAACATAAAACCTTATTTTTAAAATTAAAATTGGAGAAGAAGATAGGCAGAGTAATGGCGTTGGGGCTTTTGATAGGTCGCCTCTTATCGCGTCCATGCGCCCCTGGTGGTGAGAAAGATAGCGCCATCACTCTTGTTGTCTCCCGTCGGGATCATCCAAATGATGGAAACCCACCCACAGGAGTTAATGCGAAGCCCCCGGGCAACAAATTAATCCCTATGTTAATTTCTTTAAGAGTTTCTCCACAGCTTATTGGAGGTCTTCCTGGTAAGAGTTGGGGAGGGTCCTCTTTGCTGCAGATTTACGAACCGTCTTCAGAACAGAACGTCTGGAACAAGTTCATAATGTTGATTTACGATCGCTTACTCTTCTATGACCCCGAATTAGACGAAGCCGATTTATGAGGCAGATTTATGGAAAGCTACGAGAAATTGAAGCTAAACCTTTAAGAAATCGCGTTTTGATTAAAGGTTACAACGACATTACTAGTCGAAGATTATTTATTACGGCTTTTAGGCCTTTGGGTTACGTAGTAATAAATTTCCTCAAATATTTAAAAGCTAATATCTGTCTTTGTGGAACACTGTGTAATGAAAACAATAAAAAATTAAAGTTTTAGTTTTATCACTTTTATAATTACTATTACTATTATAATTTCTCGTTATTTTTTTATAGTTCACAAAAGAAAATCATAAAAATTACTAGAAAAAAATTTACTTTAATTTTTTTAATCTAATTTTTTTTAGAATAACTCTTCCCTCCAAGTAAATCCTCATTAACAAAATTAAAAAAGAAAATACTTCGTAATTATATATTTAGGACAATGGAAATATAGGACAAACTAAGGAATACTCACAACTGAAATAATAGTTGAATAATTATGAGTTCTCGAAAAATTATATTTATCTTTATTGCAATGTTTCAGTTGGTAAATTTGGCCTTTCTCTTTGTTAAACTATTAATGCTTCAATCAAGAATGCTTTGACATTTTCTTTCTATCATCTCAGACCCACTTGTATAAATTTTATTTAAATATAAAAAGATGCCTCTAAACGATGTCCAAATGAAATTTGGTTATTTACCAAATGAAATACTGCAATAAAGATGGAAATATTTTTTGGAGAAGTCATAATTATTCAACGAAAGAATCCAATTTATTTAACTGCCTTTTTACTTCGTTGAAGGATAAAAATATCTTCCAGTCGATGATGTCTACTTCCCAATTTGAGTCCAACAAACAAACAAAAAAATCTAACCTGCGGATTTGGTTGATTTCTCGACCTCATCTCATTCTATTGAATCCAATTTATAATTTCTGTTTCTTATTGCGACATGTCCCGCCCGATTCTGTTAGACTTCTTTGTAGCAGAATGGCATCTTTTAAGATAAGAAATTGAATATTGGGTGGTTATTAAAATGAAAACAGCTGTCACTCCAATGTACATCATCATTATATCATTACTTTTTATATATTATAAATCAATTAATTTGTAAACTGATATTCAACCCTTATAATACAACTTTACAATAGTTTTTACTTCTTTAACTCTTTGTTTGTTCTTCAGTAATTCCATTACATTATATATAGAAGAGATCTGTTTAAATTTATAACAACCATCTGTTAATTTACAACAGCTATAATTTACATACATCACTAATAAAATCCCCGTTCTTCGAAAGAAATTGAAATTGGTAAGATCACTTCGAAATGGCAGGGGAAAGCATTGCTAAACTCAGATGTATTGCGGGTTGTCACCACAGACTTCATGGTCGTCCCCCACTCCCCAAATAAAAAACTATATTTTTATACTTTCTACATTGTCTACACTGTGGAACCTACCCACCTGCCAAATTTCAATTTTGTAACCTATTGGGAAGTATGCTAAAGATTTCGACTAACAAACACACAAATCCATAAATTGCCTTTTTATACGATATTACAAGATATCCAGAAAAATATTTTTTTTTATTTTTAGAAACAAAGTCATCTTAATTAAAATACTCTGTATAAAAATAATTTTCTTTATTATTATCAATGGAACGATAATATTTTTTGAGGCACCTTTTAAAATTCGGTAATGTTATTACATAACCCTAAGAGCAACAGTACAATTATGTATCAGTTGCTGGATTGACAATAACTTAACCCTATTTTTGCTTCTCAACATCTTATCGAAGAGAATCAGCTGTAGTACAACGACTACCTAACATTGGAGGTATTTAATCATTTCAGCTCTGTGTTTTGATGCACTAATTAAATTCCTTTTGTCCAGCCAATTGCCTTTTTCTTTCTGTAAGAAGCGATAACAGAACAGGCCGAAATAAAACCAACACACGACGTTGCGTGACTTTCCTTTCTTCTGCCATTACAGTTCACCTTCAATTGCATTGTGTGATGAACTTTTGTTCGTCCATTTTTTTCCTTCGAGTTTTTTTTTTTTTTTTTACTTTATCTTATATTTTTCTTTTCCTGGCCGAATGGCCTCTTATCTTTGGCTGCAGGAGACCTGGGTCTGACCCTCGAGCCTCCGCCGCCACCCCCAATCCCGACCCCCTTCATTCCAGGACTTAATTGATGCCCGGAATTACTTCAGCAGCGCAGGATTACCAGAAGGATTGAACTTCCTTTGAGGATCTCAGTCAATTCTGCTTCCTCACTAATCTTTCAAATCGTAACATTTCATTCTGTTGTTCTCTTTCTCCTGTTTTCGTTCATTTCCGTTTGTAAAAACCAATTCGATTATCATTTTACTACATTCGGGTTTTTTTTTATTCATTCAGTTCTTGTTGAAGGAAACCTTGAAGGACTCTTCGACAACGAACTTAAAGACTTCCTTTATTTTTTCTTTTTCTTATGAAGGATAGTCCCAAATCATTACCTGTTCCCTACTCACTTCTGGGTCCTCAATTTTCTTAATGGTCTCACAGTTTGGTATCTCAGAATCCACGTCTGCAATTTCAGGAATCATTTAACATTTTATTTTGGATGAAATCGTAATTTAATAACGGATGATAATGAATCTCCAATGGAAGTCAAAAGCCGGAATAATCTGATTTTTATTTGCAGCATTTCCCCTTAAATGAGAAGAAAGGAAATTATACCAGCGGTTTTTTTTTCTTGTGGAACGAATATTAAACCACTGAAGAAAAAAGACTTAAAATGAAATTGAAACAAGAAAACTGTAATTGGTGTCCATACTTTCGAATAGCCTGTTTTTCAAATTACTAAACTTAATTTCATCTTAACCTCCCATGGAAATCTATTCCGTTTCCGTAAAAGAAAACTCTTGATTGTTTCCATGAAATAAATAGTCCTCATTATTTCGTAGTATAATATATATATATATATATATATATATATATATATATATATATATATTAAAAATTATTCGAAATATCTTATAGAGTTACTATAACTTAATGAAATAGTTAATAATACGCAGGATGGCGGCGATAAAACCGGCCCCAATAGGTTTCAAGGTATATGTTGTATGTTCGCTGTAGACAGCATTCAACGCTAATGATCATGCGCATGTGATGATATCCGCTCCGGATATTGTTCTCCTCAGTCTCGCATGCGCTGATGAGTGTTGCTTGTGAGTAATGGCGTATTCAATTCCACAATGCGGGCGGAGAAATGCAAAGAGACTGATGGCGGCCATTTCCAAAATCTAATCTGAACTTGACAATAAAAATATACCAGCAATCATGTACAGAGAACATGAACAGAATCGATAGCCTTAAATAGGTTCCATTTTCAGAACCAAACTATACCTAGAAACCTTTTGGGGTTGGTTTTATGTACGCCACCTGTAATTCATATAGTTCGTAGTGAAAACCAAGATTTTTTTTTTTTACTATATTTTATACCACAGAAGTAACGACAGATGGGGGTTTTCTCGGGGTTCTCCCATTCCTCCTGCAGAGAAAGACTGAGAAGTATGGTGGGACAACCACGAGAAAACCTGTCTTACTACGGCGCATG
This sequence comes from Thereuonema tuberculata, assembly GCA_023159025.1. Taxonomy (NCBI): domain Eukaryota; kingdom Metazoa; phylum Arthropoda; class Chilopoda; order Scutigeromorpha; family Scutigeridae; genus Thereuonema; species Thereuonema tuberculata. Next base: position 36,308,004 of record JAFIDM010000007.1, on the reverse strand, counting down.
CGCAAAGCAATATCAGGTATTTTGTTATTAAATCCTGACGCTTATTTAAGAATATTTATTTTACTGAATATTTGTTACACTGTTCTTTATTAAAGAAGAAAGGATAAAAATTCAGTCAGCAAATTTTGTTTTAAGAAAAAAAAAATTAATAAAATTGAAATCAAACGAAATCATTAGCAAAAAGAATAAGTAAAAATTACCAGAATAACGGTAAAACGAAGTGTAATAGATTTCCATTGCCGGAGATCGAGGTGAGATCAATTGGAGGCAGTCAATGCACTAAATCCAACAAATCAAATTCACTTAATATAAATTAGGTCTGAAATTCCTCAGTAATTTTTTTTATCCCAATGACCGGTGCTGAAAATCAACTTCCTTATCAATATTATTTCAAAATGAAAAGGGATCTGTATTTGAAAGCCTTAACAATCAGAAGTTTCAGCTTCTTAAGAGCAATTTTTCTCAGATATTTCTGTACTAAATATGCTAAATATGTTAAAACAATAATCAGTCTGGATTTAGAATGCATTTATGTGTACTTTGTAATTATTGAAACAAATACAAAATTAACAGTTTAAAAACTACATAAAAAAATAAATATTATTTTGTGCCTTTATTTTTTAATATTTATATAAATTTTTATAACAAAATGTGTATGTAACAATAAAAACGTGTCTGTAATAATTGTTCTGTCTTGTGGCTCTGAAGGTTTAGTTCTTAGATTAAGCAAGTTTATCGATCCCTGGTCTATATGATAATGAAGACATTTATGTAGGTTATTCATTAATGGATTAGTAGTTCAAACATTGCAATCCAAGAGAAAAAAGTTGGTTATGAAACAATATAGAACATTTGTGCTTTGTTAGATGCTTTTCACAACTGGGTTTTACAGGGTTTAGTGAAGGCTTCAGACAGGCTTTATACAGACTGTTCACATTTCTTTAAACCGCTGTTAGTTGATTAACAGTGACGTTTGTTTAAGTTAGAAATGCATTATTTAGGTTCTAATACTTCTATGGGGACTTTTATTCTTCTGCATCTGATTTCTCCACAAGGACGAAAAAAATTTAAAGAATAAACGCTAAATTGTGTCTTGTCCTTAAATATGTAGGTCAAGTTTCAAGAAGATTCATCCAGGGATCCAAAATTTATTTGGGGAAACACTCCTACATGCAGACTGGCTGATTTGCCGAATTTAAGTTTCGTAAGACAGCCAGTTATAATAAAATAAATAGATAAATGAGATTTGCTAAAACTATTTCAAGAACAGAGGAAGGATGTCGTTGTTAATCGCTCTTAATTCCGTTGTTAAAATGTTGTGTAATT
>JAFIDM010000007.1:36294749-36306668 GCA_023159025.1 Thereuonema tuberculata | reverse complement strand
GCTGGGTGGAGGTTAACCTTTCCTCCTATATAAGAAAACCGGTTCTTCAACTTCTGGTTTGGCTGGCGATCGCAGGAGTCTTATCAATACGAATGAGGACATCGACGTGAATTCTTTGGCGCCTCTTCAGGAATTAACAGATTATAAGTATTAAAATAAGAAAGACAGATAAGCAAAGGCAGGTAGAAACAAGAAAAGACATCACCGATGGGAATTGAGACGACCGTATCGTCAGCCAGAGAAATCCCACGATATTAGGCTAACAGTGCCGAAATAGGTTTGTGGATCTTACTCACGCTTTTCCCTCTGATAAAAAGACCAGAAAGGCATTTTTGTTTATTCGTTGTGCAGCCCTTGGTTCATATTTTGAATATTTTTTTTTTAAAACACGCTACATTTCTTTATTTAGGCTTTTGAAAACTTTATTTAAATACTTTTGAAGCCTATAGGGATGAAACTTTCTTGTTCCTGTGTGCCTTCCTTATATTTTTATGTTAATCTAGTCACGTCAAATCTTTTTTGTTTAAATAAGTATTAAGTTAATTAAAAGCTCAGGATTGGTAAAATATAGTAATCAACAATTCCATATATATTTTCTTAATTAATCCTATATAAACTGCTACTTATTCGCGATAATTTGAATAATTATCGAAAATATCATCTATTTATGCTGAAGAAATGAGCAAAGAGTGCTTGAATATTTTTAGTGAACTAATGCCAGCAATTTGCAATGAAATTATTCTCCTATTCTCTGAATACTATTCGCTTTCTAGGCCTAAACGAGTATCATACTTGTCTGCTCACTAAGTACGATGCTGGAGTGTTTAATTTTTACAGAAGATTGTGGTGTATGTATTTCGGTTGGTATTAAGAAAATATACTCATAAGATTTGTATGTTTTTAATACAAAGCTTTTCGAAGAGTACAATTTTCATCATTATTTGAACTGATGATAAAAAGCTTTTTAAATTTTAAATATGTACTTTTTTTTGCGACCCTTTTGGGAGCTATTGTGATAGTGAACAAAATTGATAGCTATTGTGTTTGTCCTGTCCGTCCGTGTCTGTCTCTCCCTCCTAACAACTCCCGAACGGAAGGTCGGATCGACAAACGGACTTCACCAACACCGTAAGAATAGGGTATTTTCAGTGTCCAACGTCCCCTCCCCCCATGTTCCAGATATTCGTCTTTGTTGTGATTGTACCCCCCCCCCCAATAAAAACTCCCGAACGGAAGGTCGGATCGACAAACGGATTTCATCAACATGTTCAGAGGCCCAAACAACATACGAATAGAGTAATTTTAGAGGTCAATTTCCCTCACCCATGTTCGAGATATTTGTCATTGTTTTCATTGGATTTCCGCTATTAGCTTAAATGTTAGAAATGCACCCGTCTCATTCATATGCTGAATGTTATCGGTTCGAATCCGTTATCTGCTGTTGTTGTTTTTTTCTTTCTTCTTCTCTTTTTTTTCTCAATGTCCGCGTGGTTTTGTTTTTCTTGCTTTCCTAACGTTCTTTTTTTTTCCCTAACTTCTTTTTATTTTTGCGTAAATGTACTTCCTTTTTTATTATTATTTTTTATTTTTTTTATTATTATTTTTTATTTTTTTATTATTTTTTTTATTATTATGAGTCGCCCTTAGCACAAAATTACATTCACTTGTTTAAATACTAAGCATGTTTAATTGTTTGCAAAGCATTGATAATGAATAAAAACGCCACTTCTTAGCTATACCAGCAAAAGGGACAAAAACAGAAAAAAGAAAGATAAATACCACAAGCACCACCGTAACAGGAATCGAATCCATGGTAGTCGAGATGAGACCGAGAAACAGCTGAGTACATTCGTGTACCCTTGATGGCATTTTCAGTTCTTTATTCAGGATGCCTTTAACACTACATCGGTTAGAATTGTCATTAGAAATGGTGCTGAGTCTTAAAAGATTCCTTTTGTTTGCCGGTTACTGATTTCAATTATTACAAGCCAAATTTCGTTGTTTCATCCACTGTGCTCTTGGCTGTTCATTTATTTTTAATATTCTTTTGAAGCGTGCCCTGAAAATTTATTACGATCAGTTATCACAAGTACTTGGGGAATTCTGATGTTTATGGAATTGGTTTTCCTTGTTGTCAATGTATCTCCAAAGGGAGCTGAGTTCGAAATAAATCATCAACAACTTCAAGATACTAAATCACGGTTTACAATCATTTGTCAGTGTCAATTTCTCTGTTATCTTCAATAATTCTCTCCCAAAATTATCATCAAGACCTCATCTTCACTGCTGTCAAAATGCCCATCGTAGCAATCGTTGTTGTGAAAGAATTTCAGCTTATATATGTGGAAAATAAAAGAGGCAGCAAATACGACCGTCGAGGTCGGGGATCGAACCCGTCACCTCCAACCCCAGCCAAGGGCCCTCACCCACTCAGCTACTGGACTATTTACTGAAATACATCTGTATTTTGAAATATTAAAAAAAAATAATGTGGTCTAGGAAATGATTTTTAACTGTGGTAATGACAAATTAAGATTATTTCTATGTTATTCTTCCTATAGTTTCAAGTAAATAATCGGCAACGAGAGTTTAAACGGTCGCAACATCTCTAAAGTAAATACTTTACTATTCAAACACTGATGGTTCGGATAATTGGCGATTCGGATTATCGATCTTCTATTGTAAAAGAATTTTTTCACTGATTTCAAATTGTCACAAGTTCGATTATTTTTTTATTTTATTATTATTCTGTTACTTTTGATAATAAAATAATCAATATAAATTAAAGAAATAAAAAAAGTTTCTTTCGAAACTCGTTTTTCTTTTCAGCTCCTATCTTTATTATCTCATAATTTTGAAAAGTTTTTACACTTAAACTAAACATTAAAATAATTTTAAATTCTGAATTAGATCTGTAGGAATCAGAAAAGATCTCCAAAACTTACATTTGATGAAATGACTTACTTAAATTTATTGATTTTGATTTTCCTCAAAGAAAAAAAAAAAGTTGATAGGTAAGTCACCAGGAAACTAATGAAGATGATGATGTGTCTTTAAGAAATTGAGAGTTTTACAAAATCCATATTTCTTTCCGGCTTTATGTAGTTTTGCAATCGAATAAATGAAATCTTTACAACACGAAGCCCGTAAATATAGGTTATGAGTTTTATCGTTCGAACTATGTATATAATTAGAAATGAAATTTAATGTGCATTAAAAGAAAACGAAGAATGCACATAACAAGAAAACAAAAAATTTGGGGTTTGTACTGGGAATCGTTTTTTTCTTTTTTTGTTTTTTTTTTTATAATTTTTATTCACTCCGTTTACTCTTGATTTTGTTTTGATGTTTTTTTAATTGAGGGGTCATTGATTTGTATGTTTGTCGTTTTGTATATTGTTCTATTTCACTGAGCTAGGTATACTGGGCGGATCGGACTGATGAGAGGTCAACAACCTCGAAACAGTACTGTCTCCGATTCCAAGTGCGAATATCAACAACAGCTCAGTGAATTATGTTTTGCTTAGTTATGTGCGTTCTTTGTTTCCTTTTAATGTAAAAAAATGTGTATATAATTCTTAAGAAATTGTTTATAGCGAATATATTATACATTATTGATCGTGGATTTTTTTTAATTAATATTTACAAAAAAAAACAAAAAAAACTCTTTTCTTATAATTGAGTCTACGAGTTGAAAGACCTCTTTATTAACAATATACATATATAACATTGTCATTGATTTAACTTATTTAGCTATTAATAGACGGTCGCCCGTCGTTTCGCTCCGGAAATCTCTCCTATGCAACGGAAAGCAACATTTTATTTATTCAAAAGCATAAAGTATAAAAGTATATTAAAAAAACTAACTAAAAATAAATTAAAGTTTAAATTGTAAAGAATACACGCAACACAATATTGAAATAAGAGTCGGAACAGTTGAGTTGATCATGCAACAATACTCGTGTTAATTGGCAACGCTCGTGCGAACTTCAATTGTTGCGCACGTACGCACAGAAACTGTTTTTTTAATAATACATATTTTTTTCAAGTGTTTGAACTTGCAATTTAATGAAGTTTATTAGAGGTAATTTTTTGCTACTTAACGAAATACTGAGAAATGTTGCAAATAGAAATTGCTTCTCCTTTTAATTAATTTTTTCTTTCAATTTCTTCTATTTTTATTCTTTCTCTTTTTTAGAAAAGCAATTGTCCGTTTTTCCTCCCTCTTCAAGAAAGTTATCCGAATCTTAGAGAACCATTTCCCAGATCCAATCTGTGCTTGCGAAGTGAGATGAGGTGCGGCAGCCCTGGGTGATCATCTTGACCTCTTTCTCTCTCACGCTTTTGTCTCGTGCCTAGAACACTTTTAATAAGTTCCCAAATTGGAAAAGCCGCTGCGGCGGCGACCGCGTGTGTTGGAGGGAGGCAGTGAAAACGGTTTGCGGCCAAAGACGAGATGGGCTTCACAATACGGGTTAAGGTTTGACCCAACCGATCTGAGCTGCGAGACAATAGAGCGTTCTTTGTGACATGTTGATCCCACGTGACAGATAAAGGATTACACAGACCCGTTCCTTTAATCATCTTCGATCGCGTAGCGCCGTTGCTCTTCTTAGCACGCGCCTCCAACACTATCTCCTACCAATTAAGCCAACCGAGCGTGAATCGTTTGCCAACGCCATTATTAGTGAAAAATACAGCTCCTCTACCAACATTAATTTTCCTCTTCGCAAAAGAATGAATAAAATACTATAAATAAAAACGAAAGAAAGAAAGCACGACGGAATTTAATTATTAATTCTTAAACAAACAAAGGGATACGACGCTGACTGTGTTTTACTTCTGATGGCGTTTACTTGACGTTAATCATTTCACCACGTTCGCACACACTTGAATGTTAGACTCACAGGCTGAGAAATTGTTCTCAACATTGCTCAATGCCAGCGGCTCTCAAACTGCGGTACGCATACCCAGAGGATACATGAAAGGGGTCGTCGGGAACTCGACGATAATATTTGCTAAATGTCGGCCAGACGAAAACTTGTCTTTCTTAAAAGACAAGAAATATTTAAATATGGGTTCATTTTGAGGCAAGAGATACGGGTTCATTTTGAATCAAAAATATTAATTACATTTCCTAATGTGAACTGAGCTTTCTTTGATTAGGGACTATTCCCAAAGCATTCATTTCCTAACTCTAAAACTACGGCCCCTACAACAAAATGTCGTAGAACATTTTCGACTCAAAATGACCTTTGGAACCCGTATCTCTTCGCTTTGTCTACCATTTCCGAAACACCCTGTATAATCTACAACTTTTATCTATAATATTGTATTTTTTTTTACTTTTAATTTTTGAAGAAATTATTGTTTGTTTATTTTTTAATTTTTTTTTAAAGGCAGTTCACTAAAAAACATCAATTAGGCTACTTGTTGTCCAATATTTTTATTTTAAGGTTTCAATCAAAAATAAACAAACAAAAGAGAATGAACTTTAAATAATGCAGACTGAATTCACTTCTGTTTTTTATATTCATCAGATATTTATAAATTAATAGCAAACATAAATTTTTGTCTTTCGTGGTTTTTCATGGCTTCAAAAGAAAAAAAAAACCAGCAAAAATTAATGGAAATAGCCTTTAAGTCCCTTCAAGGATTCCTTATTCTATTTTTGATCATTGGCTTTCAATAACAATTTTATTTTAGAAAAACGTTTTGGCTACAGAGTAACAGACTAACATTAGCTTTCTATGTATGAGTTCGAGTGCAATATAAAGGGACATAATGGTTTAATCCACTTTGAGAAAGATGTTTTGGATAAAAGAGCCTGTAAAGCAATAATCTCAATGTTTTTCTGATGCAACACACTGTATTTTTGGATGTGGTTCCTTGTCCAAAAGGCAGTGTTGATCATTTTGGGGACCGTCTTTGTGTTGCTGCTTCACTCGACACGAACATCACGACTTCGAGGAAGTGGATTTTTGTTAGAAGCTGCTTATTTTTGGTAACTGAGTCATTCCAAGGAAATGGTCCTAATGAATTTGTTTAATTCAAACTAAGTCTCATGAAGACAACGAAGCGTTGATTACTCTCTATTCCCTGCAGAATACGTTGGATTTGTCCCGTTAAGCGACGCCATCTGGTGGCCGTCGCATTGGACGACCGCCCTCCACTCTGATCCGAAAATACCTTCGTAAATCATTCATCCTCCAATTAACCCCCGGTGCACAGGATTAGCGCCAAGTGAGACTTTGTGCGATGCCTTTATCGAAGGCCCCTCGCTGTCCTAGGGAATCATTTCCCCCATCGCTTGCGTGTGAAACCCTAGCGCAAGGACTCTTGTGCGAACCCGTTCGCTATTCTCGTAATTGGATGGCGACTGGCAATTTGTCCTCGTGTGTACATGACGAAATGCCCCCGATCCGATGTGGTTACATGTTCCAAAGTGATTTTTCCACTTGTGGGAGTTAATGTTCCTTCCAAACACAATTACCGATGCCCGTAAATGAAGGAATAAATTTCGCTTGGCTGCAACTGCACCAAAGCGCTACAATTCATAACTGTCCAATTCTGATTCCGAAATGTAATTTCCATGTTACAGCTTATTGTAAGGCCCCAACTTTTCGTTCTTCAAAGAAGGCTTGAATTGTTTATTGGGAGCAACGAGAGACAATAAGGGAAGAGAAGCAACATGCTTTCTAAAAATGTCAGTAATAATTATATGAATTCAACACACTTATACGAAAGAGATATAAAACAACAATGTAAAAGATATTCACACCATGACATATAGTTACAAACAATTATAACTACTTTGAGACAATTGTAAAGGTGTACAGTGGAAAAACTATTATTATATAAATATAAATTTGAAAATGAAAAAAAAGGCAATTTTTTTATTGTGTTTTGAATTTGTACTATCATGTGGAACTAATATAAGTATTAAAATGTTTTAATTATATTCAATTAAATTGTTTCTTAGAATAACTTACTACAATAATTACTAATCATACATTTGAATACTTAAATTATCTGCACCCGATTATTTCATTTCAGGGAGAAATGCAGAATATGAAATTGAAAACTAAATTGAATTATAAATTTTATTTTAGAAAATCAACAAATTATGTAGTTTTGAACTGTATTTAACATTTAATATTGATAATTAATATTTATTAACAATGAAGATTCAACGGGCATATATCCAGTTACATTATCTAGTATGTTTATGTTTATGTGTGGTGAGTGTGAGTGGCAGGGAAACCGAGCACCGCGACCGTTGGTCTATTGTGCTATCCCACGGAAATAAGGACAGACGGAGAGAAGGAATAGTGGGAGAAGTGCAGGGGACGGGAGAATTCCATAGAAAACCTGCCCAGTGCGGACCATCACGAAATCCACATGAGAACCGAACCTCGGTAGTCAGTGGTGAGATGCCAATGTCTTAGCGACAACGTCAACCGCGCGGCCCAGTATCTAGTATAAAAACAAAAAAACAAACATGTACATAGGAAAAAATAAATCCGGAGAAAATAAGCTATACAATACTATATCTATTGAGGTAGATATTTGAGTCTTAGAGAGAGAGAAAGTGAGTGAAAAGAAAAGGAGAGAGAGAAAAAAAATAATGAAAGAAGGGGAAAGAAGAGAGGGAGAGAGATAGCATAAAAAGTATAATTATACAATTGCTAATTTAAAGGCTTTAAGAGTCGTATTAAAAATATCAAGATTACTACACTGTTGGTTGTATTCATCACACATTCTGATTAAAGGAGAATTTTTGTGACGTGAATGTACGTGAAGAGGGGGTGTAAAAAAGTGATCTGTTCCTAGTACGAATGGTAGTGACATTGAAACTAATTTCCGCAAGTAGACTGGGATTATGGATTTTATTATTAAGAAGATTATATAGAAAAATCAGTGATGCTTTTCGCCTTCTGACTGTCAGTGAATCAAAAGAGAAGATATGTAGAAGAGTACCGTAACTGATTTCATCAGGATAGAATTTGAATGTCTTCAAAAAAACGAATTTAAGAAACATTTTTTGTGTTTGTTCAATTAGTTTAATATAATAAATGTACATACCGTAAATCTTCTTCATCACGCTCCTTCTAGATATATAATTATTATTAATCATCATCATCTTCTCAATAACATAAAATAAAATAAATGTAAAATTAAAAATACAATTATTTTATGTTGTTGAGAAGATGATGATGATTAATAGTTTAATATAAGTTTGCTTGTAAGGTGCCCAAACTGCATAGTCTAAATGGGAGCGTTAAAAGGAATTATAAAGAAGAATGAGAAGAAGAATGCCCAGTTCTTTTTTTAAAGAAGAATGAGAGTGGAGGTTTTGTTAAAGATTTTTGACTTTGCGAAACACAAAACCTAGAAGTTTATTGGATTTATTTGTAATGAATTCAAAGTGAGAATGGAAAGAGAGATTAGAAGAGAAGATTTTTTTTTTTTTTTTTTTTATTAACATAGATAGATAACACAGTACAGTCCCGTTAGGGAGGTATCCCTATCAACGGGTTCTGATATTTATATAATTTTTTTTCTTTCTTCTTACAATATATATTTACATAGTATACATTTGAAAAATATATAGCTTATAAGTCTACAAGATTGTAAATATAAGAACAAAAAAAAAAAGAAAATAACAATAATTGAGTATAGATGGGTTGACATATATAAATAAATGATTGATTATTAGTATTGAAGGTATTTTTCGATAACGTGCTTGAAATGTCTTGAAACGTATATTAGTTTTATTAATAGTTAAGTTAAAGTTAAAGACTCGATCAGGCCCTGAGGACCGCACGAAGCCAAAGCCTGCCCGTGCAGGCCGAGAGGCCGCTGGAGGGTAGGCTCCAATATTTATTTAATAGTACCAGTCTTATGTTTTACTTTGGTGTTTATTTATTTATTTTCTTTCTTTCCTTTCATTTCTCCATTTTGAAGTTTAAATTCTTCCAAACAGAGATATTTAGAGGAAAGAAAAACAATATAAAATAATTAATGATATATTTACTTTACTTTTTTTTTTTTCAAGTATTTTCAATAAGCCATTTTTTAAGGTTTTTTTTGACAACAGATATTTTTTGATGCTCTGAGAATATATTTATATTCATATCATTTATGATAACGCCAAGATAACGCCAAGATCTTTAATTTCTTTATGCGAAATTAGTTTTTTGTAGATAAATTTATAAGTATAATTAATTTGATTACTCCTTGTTGTGAATGGAACAATAGAATATTTAGGAATATTGAAGTGTAGCTTTTTAGTGACAGATCAAGTGAAGAGATTATCAATGTCGTTTTGAAAATTGAGACAGTCCTCAGTATTCGTAATCTCTTTGAAGATTTTGCAATCATCTGCGTAACTAAGACATAGTGAGTTAGTCAGAACTTCTGGAAGATCATTGATGAAAAGGATGAAGAGTAGTGGACCAAGATTAGACTCTTGAGGTACTCCGGAGTTAACTGTAACATCGGAAGATTTTTGACTCCGGTATAATGAGAACTGCTTTCATCCTACTATGTACGAATAAAGAAAATGGATAGCATTTTTATTTAGACCATAGAATAATAGTTTGCTGAGTAGAAGTTGATGATTAACTTTATCAAAAGCTTTTTCAAAATCTGTGTAGAGGACATCTATTTGTTTGTTTTTGTCAAAGGAGTTAGAAATGAATTGTGTGTAAGTGACTAAATTTGTAACTGTGGATCTTTTAGGTAAGAAATCATGTTGTGAAGTAGTAATATGGTTTTGTGTCTGTTGCTGTAGTTTTTTATGTAAAAAAATTTCGAAAAGCTTAGCAGGAGCTGAGAGAATTGCAACAGGTCGATAATTAGTGATTTCGAATTTGTCACCTTTTTTTATGAAGAGGAGAGATTTTAGATAATTTCCAGAAGGACGGAAAAATATTCAATTTTAAAGAAAGACAGAATAGGAAATGTAGTGGTTGTACAAGAAGATGACTGCAAGATATATGGTGGTATAAGATCTGGACCGACACTTTTATATGCTTTGAGCATTTTAAAAGCATATTTTACATCATCTAAAGATATGTTGAAAGCAATACAGTTGTTAGCAACAGTTTTATTAGAAGTGAGAAAGTGTAAGATGTCTGTAGTTGGAGAAGATTGATAGACTGATTGAAAGCAATAGTTTCATTAGAAGTAAGTTTTTTATTGTGGTAATTCAATATTTGTTCAACATTGAAATCAGTCTTTTCATTAACAAATTGCCAGAATTGTTGTGGTTTTTTTTATATTGTTCTCTCTGTTTTCGACGCAGGCTGAGTAGGCGTTTCTATTGTTTTTTTTTATTTTTTGTGTAATTATTATTATTATTATTTATTATTGAACCGTTTCTACGCTTGATGACTGAGGTTACTCGTGAAATCTATAACCAAAATTTATTTGTTATTTGGTTAGATGGTAGATGGTGTAGATGGAAGAGTGTTTTTCCCGAGTTTTAAGATTCCAATTCAAGCTGTTTCCGAAATTCCAGACCTTTCAAAAAGTTACGCGCTCCGTTTACATCCTTAGGACGAGAATATTTGTCGAGCACGTATCCTTCCGATTTTGACAAAGAACACTCATATCAAATTTAATGTTACCAACTCAAACGGTTTCCGAGATATGTTTACCAATCAAAAACGTTGGTCCCCCCGTTTTACACCCTTTTGTGGTGGTATTTCCAAAAATCCTTTCCAGATTCTAATTGATAATGGATGGATTATAAAAAGCATGACAGATCATTATTAATGCAACATTTTTGGCAAGCGAAATTGTCGTGATGAAGTCCATACGGCAATGTTGCATAAATGAGAAACAAATATTATCATAAAAAATCAAAATTAAAAAAAACTGAAGAAATTACATTTATTTTGTTTTCAAAATAATTTTTTTCCCAAATTCTAAAATACAACGAGTCCTTGAAATCAATGACTAAATGGATCAGGAATTTTAGGATAATGCCGCAGTGTTTTCGACTTTCTTACAGAATTGGCGAAAAAGTTATTTTTCCTATTAACCCTAATTCATTATTTCTACAATGATTATGTGTTGTTTAAATAAGTTTTTAATAAAAAAAATGTAAAAAAGCAACAACCTGCTGTAACTACACAACAGAGGATGTGTGTTTTTTTCATTATTTCCTTTAAACTCAGAAGCTCGTTGCCTTTAGTGAATTGGATAGAAAATGATAAGAACTTCCTGACCTCAACGACCCAAGGACGCTGTGTTGAAATTACGACGTTTGCGTCTGAATGTATATACGTAGCTGTTTGTAAGTATTTATATGTGTTATGTATAGGTTTGCGGTTGTAGCTCTTGACTGCGGCCTCATGGAGCCGGGCTCAATCCTCGTTGAATTCATCTCCATACGATTCCTAGGGTCCACCCAGCCATCTCAAGAATAGATATCGGAAACAAACCATACTTCTTCCTTAAATCTTCTCTATATATATTATTAAACATCATCGACCAGAAAATAAATGTCATAAACTACATTTATTAACTGAAAAAAACGAATTTTCAAGGAGATAAAATTCACCGTCTCCCCTTCTTCAAGCCTTTTTACATTATAACAATACATAGACGAGATTCTATTACTACAATGACTTTAAAATATTGATATTAACAATTAAAAAACGTTAATACAATAATAATAAAAGACCATACTCTACAATATAATAATCACATATTATTAATAATCACAAATTTAACACTTTAATTTTTCAATTATTACCTTTTTGTTAGAGGTTTCAATTTTTTTGTTAATCATTTCTCTAGCCAATTTTACCAAATTTTCACTAACTTTAATTCCATCACATCTATTGAGATTTTTTTCTTTTGAATTTCTGATACATAGGCTTTCTATTGTTCTTCTAATTTTTGTAT
>JAFIDM010000007.1:36271061-36284749 GCA_023159025.1 Thereuonema tuberculata | reverse complement strand
AATAATTTATTTTCTGGTGGATGATGTTTAATAATTTATTTTCTGGTGGATGATGTTTAATAATAGATTTCGGATTTCTTTCACGGTAGTTAAAGACTGACCATCTGACGTAGTTGACCAGGAAACATCAACGGACAACTTTGATAGTCCTTACCTCCCGCGATCAATAAAGGCCTACATAGACCTGTAGTGGGATTCTCTAGCTTTTGTATATTTGAATGTATGCATGTAAATATGTGTGTGAGCATCTCAAATTGGTTTGAGACATACCCCCATGAGAGTAAGTTGTTTCTAATTACTGTTTTCTTTACTCAGTATTTTACAGAATTTAATAATTTCGATTGAATATTTTTCTCAATCGAAGCTTAACTGAATCATTTCAAATTCTTCTGATATTAATTCGGATTAATGTTGGCATCAATCGACAAATCTGATGAGTACAAATATAATTATACATTGATTTATCAATTAGCTCAATTATTCCGGTGTTGGATTTCATCGAGGAATTCGGTTTGTCAATCGTCAAGTTAACGGTTTCGGATATACCGGAGTAAGGGCAGGGGAATCGTATCTGATAATAGAATTAAACTATTGGATGTTGAAGACTGATGTGTGGTCGACCGCTTAGAATCAATACACATTCTCTAACTTATCTGGAATTTCCGATGTTCAAGGGCTTTTACTGTATTTTCCTGCTTTCACTGTATTATATATAAGCAGCACATCAGTCTGAATCTGTAGTGCGATTTATTCGCATAATATTCGCTTTTGAAATGTTATAGAAGGAAGAGGTTTACAAAAAGGCAGATACGGCGAAGCTGGTACTATCTGTTCTAAATTTATTGATGAATTTTTGTTTTGGGAAAACGAAAAAATTGTTATTTAGTTTTCCAGTTCTGTGTGTCCGTCTGTGTATCATATATTCTCCCCGAGTGTAACGCGAGAGAGTTGCCCTGCAACTCTCACATTTACTACAGCGCAGATCTAGCTGTGCGTAACGTAACAATGCCCGCATTCGCAATCGTGGCATTTTCAGATGGCCAGCTTTATATTGCATTGTCGCTTCACGAAACAGAGACAACATCAAAGTACTCAGCAAAAAAAAAAAAATGATGGTTAAGATCATTTGCTAAATGATGATAGAATTTTAATTCGCAATGTGACTTATAATCAAGCCTCCCAATAAACAAATTCATGTACATTCCTAGCATTGCGTTCATTTTAATTTGCTATCAGTCATATATATGACGGGCAAATATTCTCTATCTAAATTAAAAGCCGTCACATTGTTATCCCATCATTGTTATATGATAATCTTGAAATAAATTACAAAGGATGATTGGTGAAAGAGTGCAGAGTTGTTCATCATAGTGATTTTATTCATCATACATCTGTCTCATGGGAGGCATACGCCTTAACCACGGAACCGCCAATGATAACAATATTGTGTAGGATACGTAAAGTACATAATAATATATTTAAGTTTAAACCATGTTTATTTCAACTAGACATCATACTATGTAAGAGCGATATTTCGCAAGGGATCCTTCCCGTGCTTCTTCTTGTTACATTTTGAACTTTACCTAAAACAGTTATTACAAAGATATAATGTCTAGAATTTCACTAATGTTACAGAAGATGCTCAAATTTTACAGAATAATAATATAGTTTATTACTGTTCAAATCTAATGCAATTGAATTATTGAAGAAAACAAAATTAGAAAGGGAATTGAGTAATGTACCCATAGTAAGAGTCGGGAATACGAAGGTCATTAATAAAAACAAAATAAAAGAATTAATGAATTGGATGTGTGTAGGATACAAATTAAAATGCAGATCTTGGAATATGATTATTACGGAAATACAAGAAGGATCATCGAAGAAAGGGTCCAGGAACATGTAAGTGCTTAAAGGAATAACCATTGACATTGACATTGGCCAAATAACGTCACAGAAATCTTTTGTAATTTAATTCTCAAACGATTCCTGATGAAGACTCAAGATACCGAGTCGAAATATTGAACAAATTTCACCTGGAGCAGTGAAACCTCTCCTCCAAGCTTATATTGTTTCTATATTTAATTATTTTGTCCAACTCCTGCTTCAGATCTAAGTTAAAACGACAGACTTTAACTGAGGAAAAACGTATTTCCAGTATTAAAAATTCAAACTTTATAAAATGCTTTGATCTTTGGACGAACTCAGGCTGTAAACAAAAAAAAAAATACTTCCACAACTAAAGAAAATAAAATAGAATCATTTTGATTTTAATGAAAACCAAATGATCCTCAGTTATAATTTAACGATTCTTAGAGGTTGTAAGGCCACGGTATATTAAGTAGGATTATCAAAAATAAAAGGAAAATTCTCGAATGCAGTCATAAATCCTTTACTTCCAACGTATAACATGGATGACGCTTTCATAAAGAGATATTACGATTCTCGACTTTAATATTGTAGTGCGGTTTATTGTTAAGTTAATTTTCATTTTGCGATGTCATTCTCTCTGCATGTAATTCTTTACTGCCATACAACCATTTGCAGAGCGGTAGGCAAGAGAACTATGAGTACGTTTCTGCTTTATTTCTCTGATAAATAGATGAGGAAAATTAACGTGCTCCAACGTACTGTAAAAGAAATGACACAGAAATGAAAAATATCTGATCTTTCATCCGTGAGACTCTGGGACGGCCGTTTCGTCCTTTTTATGGACTCGTCAGTCAAACCCACTCACCAGATGAAATGCTCAGAGAGTGCAAAAGCGATAAGGGAAAAACTCTCGCCCCCGGCTGTGGCCTTCCTCCAAAACAAAACACATTAAAAAAAGAAACCAAAATAGGCATAATTTGAAATCCTGGCCTGTGGAACTGTCAGGCGCAAAGGAATTTGAATATAAAAAGAACCAAGGCTGAACCCAACCCCCTGGCAAATTTAAAACAATGAGAAATTGTTAATTAAAGAGAACAGTCTGGATTTCTGAACATATTTTTGATCGAGAGAAA
Organism: Thereuonema tuberculata; assembly: GCA_023159025.1. Lineage (NCBI taxonomy): Eukaryota > Metazoa > Arthropoda > Chilopoda > Scutigeromorpha > Scutigeridae > Thereuonema > Thereuonema tuberculata. Next base: position 36,281,747 of record JAFIDM010000007.1, on the reverse strand, counting down.
GGAATTTCAAAGAGATGTTATTTTAATGCCACATTCATTTTAAATGTGTTTGTAGAGGAATACTGTTACCTACTTGTTGAAGTCTTAGTATTCACTTGAACATTTCTCTATTTATCTGTTTATACGCGTTTCACATTAAAACTACTAGAATGATTTCTACAAAATCTGCTACTTACCTTATTAATGGTCCAGCTTAAGCCCGTTTACTTTAGTCTTCACCCCTCGCAATCATCAAAAACGCCGCCGAAATTCCTCCCTAAAACCATTGCACTTGATTTTAAAATTCGATTAATGCTTGTTGATTTGTTGTCATTCTTAAAATATCAGCACCATCCTCCTGGTCTCCATCCTCCCTACTCCCCAAACTTGTCTTTTCATTCCCAAATGTGCGTATTAATTGGTTCTAATTTTAAAAAACTTCTTTCAAGGCATTAAACCAATATAATAAATTTAAAATTAAATTTAGAATATTAAAATTCTTTATCATTTAAATAATAAAAAATTCGTTATAAATATCTATTTCTGAATTCTGATCGAGAAAGAATTAGAGGAGGAGCGAAGATGGCAGCACAAATAACCATGAAAAAAAAACACTCATTTTCTTTTCAACGTAAATTTGTTTTCCATATTAAAGTTTGCATAGTGAATGAATCCAATGAACTCGATACGATTTCGTTGCTCTTTTTTTCTTAATATTGGATTTCTTGAACTTAATGATATGCCTCAAACTCGATAACTTACCCACTGGAATATATATATTTGCTGATTGGGTTGACCGATAACAGTCAATCCCAACTTCACTGGAAGGGGGCGCTGGCATCAACATGGCTGTGGCGTTCGTCTTGGAGGTTTTAAATATCGGAACAAACAGGCATGAGGCAACCGCAGACGAATTGATAGGCAAGTATTCCGAAGCCAGTCTAAGGCAATTTGCTGTTCGTTTACTTAGCTTGTTAATGTTTCTGAAAGAGGCTCCCAGATGGCAACGGAAGGGGCCTTGCGCTGTTTCAGCATCGAAAAGCAAACATGGCATTAGCAGATAATTTGGTTTTGTAGAACGTGGGTCCAGGTTGCTTTTAAGGAACTCGAAGAGGCTGCAATGGAAGAATCCCATTGATTGACTGAAATAGATTAGAGGAAGTCCAGTAAAATTACAAGCAAAATAGATAAATGGAAGGATAGAGAAATTTGGACTTATCTAATACATGTATAAGCCAAATATAAATGTTAAAGTGCTCCCTTCGATAGGCCAATACAGGTATGTGGGATCGCGGGAGGTCAGGCTCCCGCAGCTCGACCAACTGGACGAAGTTGAGACGGGGAGTCAGCCCAACGCCCGCCTGCCTTTAACTCCCGCGAAAGAAACCCGGTACCTATTCTACAGAGGGCTGGGTAAACCCTAGGACCCGTTTGGAGGAGAAAGGAACGTGGGAATCAAATCCGCCTCCTCCAACCCGCAGCCAAGCTCCCCGACCACTCAGCCACCGGGCCCACACATAAGCCAACTTATTTATTGGCCGTTTTCATAGCGCCGCTCCCCTTTCTTCAGTTTGAATAAAGTCAACTAGAACTAGATGCTGTTAGTGGAAGCCAATTTCCCGCTCTCTGTTCTCTTATCAACAGTCGTAGCTGGTGTTTACTACAAAAGAAACGTAGCAAAATGTGTTGAAAAGTCTTCAAATCTTCAAAATAAAACAAAAATAAACGTATAAAACCATACATTTATTGAAATGTATCAATAAATGTATGGTTTTATACGTTTATTTTTGTTTTATTTTGAAGATTTGAAGACTTTTTAATAGATAGAATGTCTAGAAGAGGGAGAATTAAGAAGACTTATGGTAGCAAAATGTGCTTGAAAATAGTTACTCAATTTATTTTACATCTACAAACATAATATATATTGTACCTATTTATTCAAAATATATCAAATATTTAATTGTTACATGAGTTTTATGTAAACATACGCATATGTGTATTTATTAAAAACTTTGTTCAACTCCGCCTTACGACCAAACTGTAAGTTGGGACTAACTATAACTTATTTTGGTAAAATTGAACGTCTTTAATACACGATAATTGATTATACACTCCTCCAATTGGACATTTTTATTGTCTGTTTGTAAGCGCATCACTTTTAAACGGCTGGACGGATTTCCATAATATTTGGTTACTAAGCTTACTACTAGTTCAACTTAAAACGTAGATACATTCATTTTAGTCTCCACTTCTCCCATATCTCAAAAATAATCCGCGAAATTCGTCACTAAAATGACGAGGCTGATTTCTCTAACCTTTTGGTAAAATTCTTTTTTCTCTTAGTTCTTCTTTATGAGCCAATTGAATCCAGGAGCATCATTATTTTGATTCCAATCCACACCCAAGTCTTCAAAATGTATTCCCCAACGCTGCATAGTCAGTCGTGGAGGAATAAGTAAATTTCAAATTAAATACTGTCATTACAAAAATACAAAAATAAACACAGGACGTTTGGTGATCTATATCTCTTCTCAACAAAACAGACAAGATGGGACTTCTTTAGAAGGATGTTGAAATTGAAGACGTTAGTAAAGTATATATGCAATAAGTTCTGTAATGACAGTTTTCACATTCTCCAAAACTTGTTTCTAACCATCAAGTTGCTCGAAAAACACCTACTTGTTCGAAATTCAGATTGCATTAATTTCAGGCAAGTATTGGAAGCAATTCGACATCAGCACGATTAGTGGTGAGAAAAATTTATTTCAAAAAGCTACGGCAGCAAAAACCTCTCGCTGGTATTATCTACAGGGGGAAGCTATTAAGATTCCCTCGTTTGCGTGTGTGAAACGCCCTCCATAGCCAAAACTGGAAATCGGAGCCCCGTGAATCATATCTCGTTGTACTCCCCATGGAGGCTTTTGGGAAAACACGACTTCCGGTCTAGGCCAATTCACCCCCCAAAAAATGCCTTTTTTGTTTGGCCTCTGACCGGATCAAGTCCATTCTAGGCATTCAGGAGCTCGTGATGGAGGTTGATCATTGAAATACAATGACTTCATTAAATGAATCAATCAATCGTAATGTCACTTTAACAACCCAAGAGTTTCATAGATTCTACGGGTTCACATTTGAAAGGAAACCGATAATACTTCTGCTGACGGAAAGGTGGAAAGTTCCATTTTGTGAAGTTGCTAGTTGGTCCACGTCCTGAAGCAAGGGTGAGTAGTATTGTGGCGATCTCTGGATGCAATGACTGGTACTATTGTTGCTATCGGTTTTATTGTTGCTATCTTTGATAATTTCTGAATAAATTCTGGATCGGTTTCCTTTGTGGTCCGTAGTGAGACGTCACGTGGTGAAAACAAGAGGAATCCAAAGGCTCAATTTTGGATGTAGGTTTAAGGTCCAGATTTAACATGTGTAAAGTTATATGAGTAACTCAGTTCGCCATCACACATGAACATAATAAAATGATAAAAACATGAATACAATTAAAAATAAGCGACTAGTTTCGCTAAGCCTATTTTGCTTAGATTCTTCAAGTTAGTGAGGATTACAAAAGTGTTCCTGATTTATTGGCTGACGTTCTTTCTATTCCACTTTGAACATTTTTCTTCTTTGAGTTTATTACGTGCATCACGCTAAAATGGATGGAAGGGGGATTTCCAAAAAAATTGATACGTTGATTATTTTTGGTTGTTTTCATTTATCTATCAGCTTGGCTTGGAAATTTGGGCAAGATCAAATGTATAGGGAGAATAGAGCTCGTGAACCGAATATTGATTAAAAAAAAAATGCCCTCTTCGATTTTGGCAGTTTAAATAAAACATGCTTGTCATAGCGAAACTGTCAACCCCCTAAAGTCTCTTTCACATTCGTTTGTAATTCATAACATTAACTTTTAATGAAAAGGACAAAAAAAAAAAAAAATAACTCGTAAAACAAACTGTAAAGTATAAAAAAAAAAATATTTTAAAATCGTTAATTTTCAGGTGTTGAAATTTGCACACATTTTATGTTATATGTAAAAATGCTCCTTGTTTTACATATTTCGACTTTAAGATGATGAGATAGCGATGCTCATTCCCTGGACTAGCGACAACCTATCACTACTGTACAATATATTTACTATAACTGTGTCATCCTTGAATTATGACAGTAAATGATCGCCAACGAGCGTGAAACAGCTGTTCCAGGATGTCACTTGTAAATAATTTGGTCTCCTCCATTGTTAGTATAACTATTTGTTGTTGTTTTTTTGTACAGAACTACATATGTATTGAAAGGAAAATTTGTATTCCTTTATTTACTTTTCAAGAGTTGGTATTTATAGTAATTAGTTACAGTAATTATTTTTTTTATTTACTCATTCAGTGCCATAGCTGTTTATTAGATAGTAAATATCGTATCATTTGTAGTGTCGCATCGTAAGTAGTATTTACCATATCATATTTATATTCCACATCCGATGTTTTCTACTTACGATGGCTTCGTTGAAATATAACTCTATCGTAAATCGAGGAGCATCTGTACAGACAGTATTTAATGTAGGTGGTTGATTGATTTTGAGGCCGAACTCAATTATTACATACTAAAATATTGATGTCATTTTTCGCAAAGAATGTTGATTTCTTCTATTTTTACTTGTTAGATGTATCGTGTTATTTGTAAGAAAGAAAAGATGTTATCTTCCTGTATTTGTTCTATAAAAAAACTATGCTCATGCGCAAATGATCTTGTATCCAGTTTAATGGATAATAATAATAAAAATAAGTACATAATAGTTATGTAATATTAAGCAAGACTGTTATTTTAGTGGTTGAAATATCTATCTAAAATTATCTTATCTATCTAAAACAAACAAAGCTATAGACATTTTTGATCAAACATTTTACTCTACACGCTATAATACTTTTGGAATTGCACTGCATTCTTTTCGTGAGCCAATATTTTCTTTTACCTGTCAGCTTGACTTGCAAATTTAGGCAAGATCAAAGATTATGGGGAGAGCAGGACTCGTGAACCGAATATTGATAAAAAAAAAAAGTTCCCCTCTTTGTTTTGGCAGTTTAAATAAAAAGTGCTTGTCACAGGGAGACTGTCAACCGGAAGCTCTCTCGTGCTCACGCCCCCTATAGTCTCGATTGTCATTGTTTACAATTCGTAACATTGTCCTTTCCAGTAAAAATTAAGAAAATAGCAATAAAATTACTGGTGAAAACAAACTGGAAAAAAAAGATAATTATTTTGAAATCATTAATTTTCGTTTGTTGAAATTACATATATCTTCTAAATAAATATCCAAGATATGGCGATTCGTAATTAAAATTAAATCATTTTAAGGAAGTTATGAATTTGAAATGATATCTTTAAATACACAACATATATAGATATGTTTATTTATGATGCATAAATACATATATATTTGTATTACAGGTTTAATAGTTAAAATATCTCACTATAGTTTTATGTGGCCCTTCGGGTCGCGTTAGATAGGGCTCCCGGCATATCTAGGCCACCGGAACTAAGTTGAGGTTGGATGGTCAGCCCCATGCCCGCCCGCCTTTAAGGTCCTGACTCAAGCAAATGCAGGCGACTGCAAACCTTCTATTTCTTTTATATTTTTCTTGGAATTTCTCACCTAAAATTCTTGACCTAAAATTCCAATACACCTAAAAATAAGAACTTGTGAAGCATCTGGGATTTCTATTTTCTTGTTTTTACTTTTCAAAATATTCTGCAATTAATTAAATTAAAATTCAAAAACTGTCAATTTTTTGGGCGTTTTCGAGGTATTACTCGGTGTTTTCAACTCAAAAAAAAAAAAAATTGATGAAAACCTGAAATAATAAATACTTTGTAAAATAATGATTTGTATTTAAAATATTTATTATTAGTGCAATAGTTAATTTAAAAAAAAATAATTTAATCTCACACAATTTAAAACAAAAACCACAATTTTTATTTTTTTAAAAATTAACTGTTGCACTAATATTAAATATTTTAAATACAAATATGTAATTTTTATCATTTCAGGCTTTTGTCAAGTTTTTTTAAGTTGAAAATAGCGAGTAATACCTCGAAAACACCCAAAAACACTCAAAAACCTGTTTTTGAATTGTAATTTTATTAATTACAGAATATCTTGAAAATTAAAAACAAGAAAATAGAAATCCGAGATGCTTCACAAATTCCTATTTAAATTTTCAGAATTTTAGGTGCATTGGAAAAAGAAATATTTAAAAGAAATAAAAGGTTTGCAGTCGCCTGCATTTGCGTAAATCAGGACCTTAATCCTGACACCCATTCAACATGTGATCGCGTGTTTTGTAATTTGCATGTTAGGTAAGTACACAGGTATCATAGGTTTGCTCTAACATTCTTAACGTCTTGATGTGCATCGGAATAAAAAAAAACATTCAATTCAATTTCGCCTCTTGTTCGTCGCGATAACACATAAACTACATATCTCCGAAAGCTGAAATTTTAGTGTTAGCTGTTGATTGATACCAGGAAGATCTCTGTTGATTTTAGTACATATTCGACGAATAGATAAGAACTTGCGAGCAGAAAACTATCAAGAATGGTATCTCAACAAAACGCAGTAAGAATGATAACTCTGAAGCAATGTTAAACTTAGGTGCTTGATTTTGGTATCTTAAGAATCTTAAGAACTAGAAGCCAACTATCGTCTATCCGTTCTCATCTGTCGAAAATTTCTTGGGATAATTCAAGACCTATTATTCAAAATTATAATTAACTATTATTATAGGAACTAATTAACTATTATTAACTATTATTATAGGAAGATCCCTATTCATTGTAGTAAAAATCGGACCAGGGTCAGAAACCTCTAAGAATCAATACAGTGATAGGAAACATGATGTAGATGAATACTATGATGCGTCATTCTTTGAATTACTCGACGATGTCCTATTTTTCGTCCCTAAAAGTGGTCTGTACAGTGGGTTTCTGAACACCAAAACACCATAGGATCCACACCAACACCACTACAGTTCGAAATGTAGTTCGAAATTATTCTTTAAGTTACTTAGGATTAATATAAAATTATTTGCTGTGAATTATTATTTTTTTAACAACTTACCAAGTTGGTATTCATAAAAAGCTGGTATTCATCATAAAAAAATGATCATTTTTAAACCTTTGAACAAAATTTTATCGGTTCACAGTCCAGCCTGCACACAAGCATAAAATATGTAATGAAATACACAAAGGACCAAAGCTTTCGCCTCTCTTCAAACGAGGCTTCCTCAGTGGCAATGATCAAGAGCTTAATTTCCCTATTCCTTCTGATGTTTTTTCATTTGTATTTTTTAATTTGTATAATTTTCTTTTCATGGTATTATCAATTTCCGGTCCAGGTTGTTGCATCTGGTTTGTTTACAAACTTTGCCATGTGTTCCAGCCTTCTGGAGGACCCTGGTTCCGGCGTTCTCCGCTTCGAAGCAGCTGTAGTTTGTAAAAGCAAGATTACATTATTATTTCATTGAATGGATTTAATAATATCCTAACATTATCTCTTGTCTTTATTGTATTTGGTAATTTTTATATTCAACACAGAGTAATTTTAAATACACGCTCAACATATCAGTGATCACACGGTATTTTAGTGTCAACAAATTTTAAGTGTGGATCTAGAATTATTTTATTCAGGGCGATTCTAAATTCATAGGACAAACTTTAAGGTTGGTAGGGCACACTAAAACAAACATTTTTTATCAAACAATGTATGTCCGCAAATGTCGCGTTTACATTCTAACGATAGGTTGAGGAACGTCCCGACACAGATTTATGCAGCAGTGTGCAGTACAGCCGCATTTTCCAGCACATGTGATCTTCACAGATGAAGAACTGATTACACCTGAGAGTGTTTAATACGCACAATTCTCATGTGTGGTCAGACGCAAATCTACTCGCTACACGACCACATGCTTATCAGCTATGATTCTCTCTCAATCTTTGGGCGGGTATCGTCAATGACGAAGCAGCGTCAACCGTGACAACGGGACAGTTGCGGACATACTCTGTTTGACACAAAAACGTTTGTTTTAGTGTGCCCTACCACCCCTTAAAGTTTGTCCTTTGAATTTAGAATCACTCTGTGTTTTTTTTTTCCTTTGGAAAAAGCTTAATGATATAAAAATCTCGAGAGTTGCGACATGCTCTACATGAAAACAAAGCTTTGCCTATCGAGATTTAGTTCAGGCCTTAAATAATGAATTGTGGTGTTGCTTTCTGTATTCTTCCTTCTAAAAAAATTCCTTCTAATAAAAATAGATAAAAAACTGACTCAACTCTTAAAAGGTTGGTCAATTATTTAAACGATCATTTTCTTTATTTGTATTTTTTTATCGTTTTCAATTTTTGTTATTGAATTCAGTTATTCGATTTAGCTATTTTCTTTTATTTTTATCAAATGAAACTTTAAAATGGTCTAGACAGGAAGGCAGTCCACCTGCCAGTGTTGGCAGCACAAAAAAAAAACGAGGGATCATTTATTATTTACCACGTGAAAACACAAGGAAAGCAGGTCATTCATAAAAGCAGGAATGAAGGAGTAAAGACACAAATAATATTTTCTCTCTGAATGTCCTGGGTTCAGTTCCCAGTGGAAATTAAGTCAAAACCACTTCGTGATGACTCAGCACATTACCCTTCACCTCACAAGCACTTATTCTTCATCGGACTGCTATTTGGTTTCTTAGTTGAATAAAAGGATACAGCGCCATCTATTAACAAAAAAAATTAGAGAAAAAAATTGTTTTGACAAAAGGCTCAGGTATTGTCTTGGTTTTTCAAGTGAACGTTTTAAAAATTGATAGATAATAATAAATAATTTACAATTTGGATGAAAGTATTGTAACTCATGGACTTAATTGTAAATTATACATTAATATATACTTATTTCACTGTTTAATAGTTTTGTGTAAATCAAAATTAGATTTTGGTGTTCATAAACCTATCTTATAGATCACCTTTATATTTGGGCCAAAAAATCACGCCCTTACGTAATTCAAGAAATAATGGTCTATATCAAATTTCTGTGCCGTGCCGACGTGGCCGAGCGATCTTGACGGCGGTCTGTCGGGCGGGCATTGTGTCGGCACCCGGGTTCGATTCCCGGCCGTGGCTTGGATGTTTCAATTTCCTTTCCGTGTTGTCAGCTGTCTTGTCAGCCTCTTCTTCCCTTTCTCTTCGATGTGACGTCATTCCTTAATGGCGTCCTGAGGCAGGCAACGGGAAACCACCCCAGTATCTTTCCCCAATTGTTTCTGGGAGTTCCACGTGTATTCCATAGAATTGGACCTGTCTCCGGACAGAAAACCATGGACGGATCAAATTTCTATGTAAGAGTCTTACTGATGACAGTTCAGTTTACGAAAGATAACCAAAAGAGCGTGGTAAATAGTTATGGGTTAATCATTCCAGATATCTCAGCGACTTCTGTTGTTGAAAAGCTGAATTGTTGTAAGCGGTTCGTGAGTGAGTATAAAAATACAGCGACGTTCGTATTTCATTGTAATTCAAAAATAAACTTTTTAATTGTTAATTATATTGATTATCGAGTTGGTTTATTCATATACCGAATAACCTCTATCACGTGATTCCCAGGCATTATTAAGAGTTAAGGCTATTTTTTAATACGGCAAACTGTCCTATGTGACAGCAACTACATTTAGGTCATTGATGAGTAAATTGGAATAGATGCTTGGTAATTTTAAGTTTTTCCACTCTCTGCTAAGGCCTCAGGAAAAGTGTGGATGTGTGAAATAAAATTGAATCAAAGTTTGGCTATAATTATTTGAAGCTTCTTAATTCTTTTACAATTATTGGCTCATAATTAAACCTGGTAATTAATGAATCCATTTTCCAAAACTTGTTTCTTTAACTATTGTACAGACCTTGTAAATTAGCAGTACCTTTTGGTAAAAATTAAACTTATGGTGAGTGCTTTAAATAAACTAATAAATATACTTTCAGACTTCAATAAATTTAAAAAAGTAATTTAAAGTATTTGAATTGGTGTAATACAATTAATTAAACTTCCTTAATATTACATTTGATCTTCTTTAAAATATCTTCAAGTGTTCTTACTATTTACATTATCTTCAGCTTCAGTTCTTTCAATAAAAGTTCATCTGCTTATTTAAGACCAGCCTCCAATGTCTTCTTTATTTCAACTTGAATCCTTTCTTTAAATTAATCCTAAGCCTAAAAGTTATTCTCGAACGTATTGGCAGCGGATATATTACTTGTAGCAAAACGTTGACTTAACTTTAAAATCGTTAATCTTTATTATTCAAAGTTAATTCTTCTATACTTATAACTCATTTGTTTTTTCAGAATTAAATTGGAATTTTACTTACAACTGTCGAATATTCTCAAAGATAACTTAGATGCACATTACTTATTTCCCTCTTATTTTTATCTGCCTTCAACATAAAACTACACAACATTTTATCAAGTTGAAATGTGGTCATTCACACTTGATGAATTAATTTCTCATTCCTCCTATTATTTCACTTATCTATTATTTGACTTTTCCTATTACTTAATGGAAAAGTCAAATAACTTTTTCTATTATTTAACGTATTATATGACTTTTCCTATTATTTAACTTTTTCTATTGTTAACGTTTCCTATTATTTAACTTATCTATTATTTAACGTTTCCTATTATTTG
>JAFIDM010000007.1:36222040-36271051 GCA_023159025.1 Thereuonema tuberculata | reverse complement strand
CCACGAGCCAAACAGGCGTGACATCTGTCCACCATTTCACTTGGTACAATTTGTTCCTTTACGACGGTAGATCTTGCTTATCTCATTTGCGAGTGCCAGAAACCAACACTAAGGTCTACAACCCCCGGAGTCGAGTCGCGCCAGAATTCCCCGCGTATATATTTTAAGAGCCGCGGAGGAGTGGCAATAAAAGGCCACAATTAGGAAGCCGGATACTAGGTATGTGCGCATGGTCAGCCGGGATATCTCCCCCTCTTGCAGCCTCGTTATTGATTCCGGGCCGGGATTAGGACGACAGGTCTCCAAAGTCCACGGCGATGACCCTGATAACTGTTCGTTGATGACAGGCAAACATTCTTATAATTCGGGCCCCTTCACCCAACGGGATGCTTTCCCTGCAAAGCAAATCTCTGTCAAGGAATGTTGTGATTTCATCTCTTCCCCTTTTTCTCTCTACCCCTCTGTTGTGTTATTTGGAGTGTGCTTTTCATCAATGAAGAAGGATCCCTCTTTTCGGGGTTTTCTTTTCTTTCTGCTAAAAAAAATAGAAAGATAGACAGACAAAAGATACGATTTTCCTTAGGATCCCTTTATAAAAAAAATGAAGTAAACTATATCACAACAGAAAAGAAAAATATTTATTATGATACTCATTTCAAAGCCTTTATTATTGATAACAGATTTTAGATTAAGAACCTGTATTCGATAGGCAGTCGTTTACTTTCGTATTTTCTGTCTTATTCTTACAAATATTCAGCAAACGCAATAAAACTATTTAGAATTATATCAATTTTAAAATTCTTATTTTAAAGTCAGAAGCGAAAGTACTATTAACAAAATTTAACTGATAAAAATATAATAATTCAATTTTCAACCGCAATAAGAATCCGCCATTTTAAATTTTAAAAATCAAACTGGCATTCTTTGATTCCGTAAACCTCTCAGTATTAATTTTCATCACAATAGGATTCATCCGTCCATTTGGGCCATCCATTCGGGATTTTCTAAATATTTTCCACTTTTGTCTTCTTATTTTATTGTGTCCCTCTATAACATCCCAAATTTCCGTTTTCTACGGAGCTGGTACAACAGAGTTAAATAAATAAATAACAGAGATAAATAAATAAATAATAGAGATAAATAAATAAATAACAGAGATAAATAGATAAATAATAGAGATAAATAAATAAATAACAGAGATAAATAAATAAATAAATAACAGAGATAAATAAATAAATAAATAATAGAGATAAATAAATAAATAACAGAGATAAAATAAATAAATAACAGAGATAAATAAATAAATAACAGAGATACATTTTTATATGTAGACTAGATTCACGTGTACAGATTGATCGATGTAGATGTTTGAAGAAGAGATATGTTGAGATGGATGTTAGATGAAGTAGTGTTAGGGGACCTAAAGTCTCTGTCTCTCTCTCTGCCTGATGTCGTTCGGCATCTAACTTCTGTCTCTCTCTTGTGTCTCTTCCGTTGTCTTCTTAGCTCTTGACCGTCTTTTACGTTCGGCTTCATTCCTTCGATCCAAATCTGTCTGCTGTCCAATCGTTTCCTCTCAATTTCTTTCATAAGATCGTTTATAATATGTGATTTATAAAAATATACAATCAGCTCATGCTCTTAAATAACAACCAATATAAATTCCTAATCTTATTTACTGTTAACAATTTGGCTTGGTGATTCTTTGAATTTACAGTAAATAAGGTTAGCAATTTATATTGGTTGTTATTTAAGACCATGGATAATCCAGGAAGAATCGATTCCAATGAAAGCGGTTATGATTTGTTGAATAGTTGAGCTAATAGTGATATTTTATTCCTTTTTGAATGAACTCATTATTTGATAGCGCGGCCATTGTTGACGGAGAGAACGCAACATTTTGAAGTTCAACAATGCTCATTTTGCATTTGTCGACTTCCTCGCAACAATCACAACTGAACACCCGTTTTCCATTGTTGCGCTACCATTGTGAATATTGGAAATGATTTGAAGATTTCCAACGCCGGCGTTGGTAAAGTTATCAGACGGTATGAGAATGGTGTCAATGTCGCTGCAGCATCACCACGAAAATATCCAAAAAAACACCCATGATTAAGCTGACTCGTCCAATGCTGGCACGACTGAAGACAATGGCAACCAGAGAGAACCCCTCGACGTATCGAGCTATGGCTTGGAGTAAACCAATCAACTATACAGCGTGCCCTATTCCAACATATAAAGCTACGGAAGGTCTTCAAGGCACATGATCACAGGCTCCTTCAACGACATAAGGCTGAGAGGAGACGCTACTGTCTTTGAAACGTTCCTGGCAGGTAACAAATGGAGGTATGTCGAAACCCTCCATAAGGCTTGGGTTCATCTCTCTGATTGCAACAAAATTCGAGCAATCGTGAGAAAGGTGCTAAAGCCGATGTCAGTGGATCCGCGAAAGCAAGAGAGTTTCTCCAAAGGCTTCGTGGTCATTGGAGGCTACTCGTATAAGGGAAATCTCCAGAATTGCATCAAATGCCAAGGTAAATGCAGCCTACTGTCAAGAGCATGTGTTTATGACATTTATCAATGCCAAATACTGAAATTGTATGGTAATGATGCATGTTCTTTATCCACCAAGACAAGACATCCAGTCATATCTCCCGCAGTACCCTCCAGATATGCTCGGATGGAAGCGGAAACAGGTAAACGTTAAATCACCTGACACAAGCTCTATGGACTTCTGCGGCTTTGGATTGCTTAAAGAGGAGTGGGATCCCGTAAAGCCACAACGCTGACGGGTCTGTGGAAAGTTTGCAAAGGGGAATGGGATAAAATCGACAATTCTGCAAAGGTCTCTTCTACAGTGGAAACTTTGTTGTCGTGCGATTGTCAGGAGATCAAATCGCAAATCATCGCTGGTGGAGGAGAGGATTTATGTAGGAGGTGAGTGTATTAACGTTGACTACATAACGATGCATCAACCCTCCATATATCCTTATTATTAATGTTATTATGTTATTAATATTCCATTTGAATATTTTTCTTCTCTTTTGTTTGAATGCACATCACGTTAAAAGGGCTCCCATAAAATTTGGTACCTCAATTATTAATGATCTAACTTACAACGTAGATACATTTATTTTGGCCTCCAATTCCTCAAAAATAAATCAAGAAGTTTCTCGCTAAAACGGTTGGAACGATTTCTTTAAAACTTGATACAAATTTGATACAACACTTATTGTTGATCCAACTTAAATATAAATATGATTATTATTTTTTTTACCCCTCCGTCTTCCAGTCCTCAAACGGACCCCCATCCCCTGCAGGATCAGTCTCTACCATGGGCGTATATCTAGCTACATGTTACATACACCGTTATTGCACTACGAACAAAGTGTTCGATTATAACAAACTACGACAAAACATACTTTTATCAATCAGGAATAATAACTGTTAAAATAACAGCGCTTATTTCTTTTTATTTGTTGTTTGTTTTATTTCTTGTGCGGGGGTGACTTTCACTTATGTTCATGCCTTTCTCGGTTTAATATCTGGGAGGATGATTGGGCTGATGAGTCTCAAAAAGGACGAAACGGCCGTTCCCGATTCCCTCCGATGACAAACTCAAAAGCGTTATTATTTACTCTTGTGCAGCTTTGATTTTCATTTTAATATAACATCTGATTTTTTTTATTCTGTTCGTGATCTCCAACTTACGAACCCAGCTACCTCCGAATGGGACTCATTGTAAATCTGCTACCCTTATACTACATATTTCCTTAATGTATTATTACTACATTTTCTAATAAAAGAATACAGGAAAAGTAAAAACAACTAAGTTCTTATCTCAAATGAAAGCTGGTAAAAGTAAATAAATACTTTTGGTCTCTTCCCTGTGTTGAGACTTTATTCCTAAAGTTGCTTTTATATTTGGGTTGTTATTTCCTCAATTCCTCTGCCTTAATCCCTATTTACGAACCCGATTATGAGGTCTACGACTGCGAAGTACCATTTTCTTTTCTTAAATATTATCCATTGAGATCTGGAAGCGCTGCAAAGCTTCTTGTCTAACCCACGCTCCGCGGATTAGTTCAGTTCTTTCCAAGTAATCCCGCTCCCCTTGCAGGAGCAAATGGCGCAATCCTGCCTTCAATCTCCGATTCCCGTTCTTATCGTTCTCTTTTATCTTCGCATTCCTCTATCTCTTCTCGTCAGTCGTCATGGTAACTCCAGTTTGGCGGAACTTGTCTCGCGCGCGCCATCGTGTCACATACAGCGTATCTATCTGTTGTTCAGATCTGAGTGTAATTCGCCTCACTTTCAAAAAGGGAGAGGAGGGGGTTGCACTCGCAAAGACTAATTTAATCAACACCCAAAGCTCAAAAGCAGACGTAGCCCGAGATAAAGTGGTTGGAGTCGAGCAAAACACGACGTTAAAAATCATAGGAAAGACGAGCAATTACAGAGTTGCGAATTGAACACAGGGTGTCCCATAGAGTCGCTTCCCATTCGAATTAATTTGTAAAAGGAGTGGGAGTATCTCAGATACGACGCTCCATAAAGGAAACCGAATGTGTGGAGACTGAGCAATTCCGGGCAACCCTTTCAATTTTGTTTTTCCTCGTGACCATCGACTTTGTGGCAAATTTAGTCCTTATCACATAGAAATCTAAGAACCTAAAACAATCATCAAAAGCTGTCCCAGCATTTTAGAAAAAAACGCCTATATTTCTCTGAGAAAAAACTAGCTAAATTTTATTTTTAGTTTTTTTAATTAATTGAGCTTATTAATTAATTAACTTATTATTTCACTTAAACATTTTCTTCCTCGTTGATGTTGGCTCAATGGGCGAAAGCATATTTATTTGTCCGGTTGGCGTTTTTCCCTCCATTTATAAATGATTACGGACGTTAAACTTGCTTTCTATTGAACATTTTCTTCCTTTTTCCTTTTTTTTTGTTTTAACTTGTTTATTGTGCCTCACGCTAAAACGGCTGAACGATTTTCATAAAACTTGGTACTACATAGTTTACGATCCAACTTAAAGCATAAGCACATTAATTTTGGTCTCCACCTCTCCCATCTCTCCAAATAATCTCCGAAATGCCTCGCTGAAATGGCTGGGCCGATTTCTTTACAATTCGGTAGATGCTTACTTACAGTTTAACATAAAATTTGACTATCTTTGGTCACCGAAATTGATCTTTCCTCGCTGCTTGTTCAGCTTCTACTATGCGATGGATAGCTGCCCAAATTCCGAGTCTTTTCATGTAATGGTTGTTTTAGTCTTAATCTATATTAATTATTGGTCCATTTGGCAACATAATAATGGTGAAAAATAAAAATGATAAAGTTACGAAAACAATGGATCCAAACAACAAAGATAGGACACTAAGGAATCTTTTGTCTCAATTGGAGTTTTACCTCAAATATACAGCGCGTGTTGAAAGATGGGCCGAGTCACTACAGAAGGTCCCAGGGACTTCTAAGGGCTTATAGAAGTAACAAGAAAGAATTTGTAGCCTAGTTTCCTTAAAACGGTATCTCATAATTCTCTTATTCCTTTTTTTTTAAAGTGAAAACAAAAACGAAAAGACCGCATTTATATTCAAATTATAAAATCTACTCAGCACAAATAATACAAATATTCCACTTTCTGGAAAAAAAAATCATAAATTAAATTTACATTATATATTTAAGTTGTCTAAATGCTTAGATTAAATAAAAATAACCAACACACAAATTTCATTTAAAAATTTATAATAAAATCTAAAAATACATCACAGAGTTTTCGGAGAACCTGTGCGGAAACTTTTAGAGCTTTCAGAGACCTTTAATTGATATGGGAGCCGCATAAGGTCTCCGAAAGCTCTTGTAATGTATTTTTTAGATTTTATAATATAGTTTTATATGAAATTTTAGGCACACGTCAGAACTTATTTTAAAGTTGTCTAAATCGGATTAATTTTAATGTAACAGACTGCGTGCAGTGGATTAAGGATTTAATATTGTTTAAGACAATGAGATCTCAACAGAAATAGGATAGAAATCCATTGTTTAGATTGCGGACGGAGAGAAATCAAAAACCAATCAGAGGTGGTGCAAGAAGAACAATTATTTTGTAAATTCTGTAATTTTTTTAGCTTTTGGGAACTTTTTTGAGAGCTGAACGAAGAGGAATAACATTGCTCATTTAAAATAGAATCAATAGCAAATTTATACAAGTGATTAGAATTTAATGCTAAAATGCAAAAGGGCAAAAAAATTAAGAAATAATAATAAAAAAATTAGGAAATAATAATAAAAAAAAATTAAGGAATAATAATAAAAAAATTAGGAAATAATAATAAAAAAATTAAGAAATAATAATAAAAAAAATTAAAAAATAATAATAAAAAAAAAGAAAATACATTAACGAAAGGAAAAATAAAAAAAAATATAGGAAAATAAAATAAAAGAACGTTAGGAAAACAAGAAAAAAAAAGTCCACGCGGACATTGAGAGAAAAAAAGATTAAGAAGGAAAAAAAAAAACAGTAAAAAAACAATCGAACCGACAACATTCAGCCTATGAGTCCGAGAACTTACTAATCAGACTTTAGCTGACATCTGAAATGAGGTGTTTTCTAACATTTAAGATAATAGCGGAAATCCAATAAAAAAATGCAAAATATCTCGAACGTGGAGGTGCAGGAAAATATCCCATTCCTTCGTTGTTTGGGTCTCTGAAGACGATGGTGAAATCCGTTTTTCGATCCGTCCTTCCGTTCGGGAGTTATTAGGAGTGGACGGACAGGACAAACGCAGTAGCTACCGATTTTGTCGCTATCACAATACATTTAAGTTTTCAGTTGTTTTAAAGGAATTTGCCATATGTTTGGCAAATTAACGATATCTTGTCAGCCTTAACCTCGAACTCAGTATCACTAAATACCCAAATCAAATCTTTCAGTTGATATCTCTACACTATTGTGAAAGAATATTGTCGTGGTAACTGTAAGTATTGTTAGTATTCGTAGGATAGGATAACTTGCATTAAAGAAACTTATAAATATACAATTTTAAAAGCAACTAGAAGCAAGAAGTTATAAAGAACTTAAAGCCTTCTTTTCTAAAAATGTTATTTCTTTTCTTAGTTCTTTTTTAACAAATAAAAAATGACGTAAAAGAAAAGCATTTATTTACATTTAACTTTACAGTCTGTATTTACATTTACTAAATAAAAACAGTACACATTTGCACGCTTTGAATCAAGTGAATTTAATTATTATTTTCTCACTTATTTAAACATTATTACTTGAATTGTCTAAGCAGTATTTGTGACTTCGTGTCAACTACAAAGAATAATCTCCTTAAACTTCTTGTAATCAAAATATCATTACTGATATTAGACTCTTTAGGTGCAGGATTCGTAGAGCTTAAGCATATAAGAGATATTTTGCTTAGCGTTTTATAAGAATACAAAAAAAGTACTTTGTTCGTTACACTTTCTTTTTTTTTTTTTCTTTCTTTTTTTGTGCCAGAAACCTTCGACCAATTGAGAGAATTAAACTATGAAGTGAATACTAATTAAGAAGAATTTCTGATTCTCCAGCTAAAAATTCAACCCAGAAAAGCCGTATTTTTATGCAACGCTGTTACTTAATTGTTTGAAAACAAATAAAAATAAATCATAAATCTGATGAGGTAATGGTACTCCTTCTTTTTTTTCCCTTACCGTTTTCTAAGTGACTTCAGTGAATTTAAGTGAAATTGACTTTTGCATTCGGATAACGACTCTAAAACCAGCGGTTTTCCCAATAAATTTTCTTTGAAACGTGTTTATTCTGCTGGGGAGAGTTTGTAAATGCCTGGTATTTTGGCAGTTACGACGGCATAAAAAGACTGCAGCTTCTTGTAGCGAACGACAGCCTGCAAAAACACTTGTATTGTTAATGCACAGAGTGAATTATTAATTCGTATCACAACCAATTCGTAGTCGACCAGCCCTGCTTTTGCTTCCCGCCTACGCAAAGGTAGAATACTAATTGCTTTTTCCCCCCACCAGGTTCATTCACGTGTTCCTAAACACGCAGGATAAAGAGAGAAGAAAAAAAAAATAAAACTCAGAATTCCAATGCCTGGATTAAAATACGTAAGCGATCGTCAGATACAAAAATAAAAACAAACACCACAAATCGTAAGTGAAAAAAAAATGAACCAAAATTCCAAAATCAGTTCCTGTTTTTTTTTTATTGGTTGGGTAATTTGGCAACTGCTAGACATGGAACAAAGCCCAGTTTGCTTTGTTTTTGCTTTTATTTCGACGAAGATATTGTCGCAGGCTTCCACAAAAAGTACATAAAAGTTTTCCACTATTTTTTATTGTTTTGTAATAAACTCTGAATACGTTTAAGTCTTTACTGGAGTTTCCCTCATTGCTACTCAAGATATTAAGTTTCCCGACATTAAAAAAATAAATAATGCTAATGTAAATAAATATTAGTTTTTGAACGAATTGAAAGTGATGAAATTAAGGAACAAAATAGTTTTAATGAAAAGCATTAATGTCAGGTTACTACGTGGATCTTTCTAGAAGTTGCTAGAAACTTAACAAAACTAAAGAATTGTGACGTTTAGATGTCAGTTAAAGATTTTTTTTTAAAAGTCTTTCAATTTTTAAAATGAATAATTTGAATGAAAACGTTTAGTTGACTAAATATTCTAAAATAAATATCAAAATGTGCCTGGGATTCGATAATTTTTATTTACTCACCTCATTTTGGTTCTAAACTTCGTAGGATAAATGGGTTAAAAAATATTTAATGTAAATATAATATGTTTCGTAGCAACCTTTGCTACATTTTCAAGTGAACTAGAACTGAATAACATTAAAAGAATGTATGAACATTTTACATCAAATTTTAAAAATTATTAACAGCAATTCTTAAGAAACAATATATCAAGATAAAACTAAAAACTGAATGTTAACAAAAAGTTTTCATGAACTTAAACTAAATGATAACAGAAAGTTTTAATAAACATACAGAAAATAATAATATAACACAATTTAAATTTTTAAAAGTAGGCTTTTAGGTTTTCGAACTTTTTGTTCAATTTAAAAATAAAAACTGTGTTAAAATCGTATTTTCTAAAAGTCATCAAGTTCATCTATAGTGAAAAAATGTTTTATAGAATGATGCTTTACAATAAAAATAAAAAGTTCAAAAACTTACAATTCTACTTTTCTTTATGTGTTATTAGACGGCTACCCGTCGCTTCGCTCCACAAATCTAACTGGAAAAAACATTTTATTTATTCAAAAAAACAAAACAAAACAAAAAAAAACGAATTTTATCAAATAAATTAAAAACCGAAAACTTAAAACTGAAACTAAAACTAAATTAAAGTTTAAATTCTAAAAAAATACCTGCAGTAGAATATTAACTCCATTTGTAACAGTCAGAAATTTCTTGCCTAGCAACGCGCCTGAGAAATTACATTGTTGCGGACAGGATTGACCAAGGAACTCCTGTCGCCATGCAACGCGCGTGTGTATTGTTACGAAATTCAGTTGTTGGCGGACGTACGCTCGCCCACAAACACACAATTTTTTTAATAATACAGATTTCATTTTTTTTTTTCAAATCGTAAAAAGGACTTTAAAAATAAGTCTAAACATAAACATTCAAATTCTAATATCTTCGTAATAAAACATCGTATCTTTTCCATCTTTTGAAGATATTACTTAAATCCCTGTTACTTACTTAGTTGTCGAAATCGGATTAATTTTAATCAAATCTCAAGCTAATTAATGGATTAACAAAAGACGATAAAAATTTATTGTTTATAAAAGTGAAGTATTTATAAAAACAGAATAGAAATCTATTGTTTAAGATTCTAATTGAATTTTTGTCACCTTCAGGGAAATACAGTGATTCAGTGGAAGTTCTTTGCATCCAATGATTTCAATGTGTTTCTCAGAAATTGGTGTTTTTCTTACGATCTCCAGAAGTCACATCGGATTTTCATTGACCATCGTTTCTTATGTCTTTGATTTTTTTTTTTCTTTTGGGCGGGAGCTTTGAGCATTTTGCTGAGTGCGCTTAGTTTTTGAGTCAAAGTTATAAATCTCAACCTCATCATCAGTCAGAGCAGGAAATCATCGCTTTTCTTGGGAGGTCGACTCAGCAATTCAAGGCTTTCATGAAATCTGGTCATGGCTCGCTTGAGGTGCATAGAACAGCAACTTTGGGTATTTTTCTGTGAATACGAAAATGGGTGAGTGTATAAAAAAAAATGTCATTAAACATAGAATTAAATATTTATCGTAAGTACACGTACTAAGAAGCTCCTGAGAGAACGTAAAATCTAGTTTCCTTAAAAAGATATTTCTTCACTTTTTACTATTTTTTATCTTTTTTTAAAAAAATAAACAGTCGCGAAATGAAAATGAAAAGTTTATATTTACATTCAATTTTTTAATTTTGTTAAAAAAAAAAACTTTAAATTCCCAAATCGGATTAACTCTAATTTACATATCAAACCACGCACAAATTAATGGTTTGTTCTTTTAAGATATCGATAGAACTCCATTGTCTAGGTTCTCATATCCATATATTTATTTCTTTTGAGAATGAGAAAATATCTTTCCGAAATTTTTTTTAATAACTTCATTTTAAATTGAAATATTGAATGCTTCTCCGTCCTACCATTTGTGATCTAGAATAACTCTGAAACTATAATACGAGGAGTCTAAACTTTATTGGGAAATTTATCAGATTCCTACTTAATATAAAAGCGCAAATAAAAGACAGAAAATGAAAGATATTCTAGCTTTCATCGGTGAGAGCCTGGGACGGCCGTTTCGTCCTTCGACATCCAGACCCACCCACCAGATGAAAGGCTGAGATAGTGCAAACGTAATAAGGAAAACCACCCCTGCACCCGGCTGTGTCCTCCCTCCAAAAGAAAAATATTTCAAAAAACAAATCAAAACAGGCAAACTTTCAACTCCTGGTCTGCGGAATCGTCAGGCGCAAAGGAATTGAAAGAACCCGACCTGGTTAATTTAAACAAAGATTTAACGTGATAAAAATTAATATAAGAGTATAAAGAAATGACACAAAAAATGAAAAATATCTGAGCTTTCATCGGTTAGTCTGGGACGGCCTATTCGTCCTTTTTGTGGACCCATCAGTCAAACCCACTCACCAGATGAAATGCTCAGACAGTGGGAAAGTGATAAGGGAAACCGCTACTGGCTAACAAATTCAGTCTAACAAATTCTCTCATTTATTCTTAGCTTTTTGTATTTCTACTGAGCAAGCGAAATTTGCGAAGTCTCACTTTTACGTTTGTCTGTTTATCACATTAAAATAGCTGGATAGATTTCCATCAATTTCAAACGTATCTTTTTCATCGTCCAACTTAAAATATAACCACTTTTATTTTGGTTTCCTCCTCCAACGGTTCTTACAAGTGATCCTCCAGGGTTTTAAGTTGGGTCCCCACTGTAACATGGATAACAGAGCATCGTTAAAAATCTATTTTTTCCTGTGAGCTTAGGAGGCAATGGAGGAAGCAATTTGTGTCTTAGTCATTTTACCTGCATCAGTTTGACAACTAATAAATTACGTGCTTATTAACAACTACAATACAAACAATGATTTGGACGAGAAACCCTAAGGGCCGAGGACAGCAAGGTTTAGGAACCTCTATATTAATTCAATAATAAAAATTGATGAAGAGATGGGCCTTGCTACTTTTTTGTAACAAAAATATTAAATCTGATCACGAACGCAATTCTTCACAGTGCATTTTCTAAATGTTAAAATTAAGAATGTACTTCATGAAATGAAAAAATTTGGGAAACACTTCTTTATATTAATATTATCTCATTTACTGTTTACTGTTTCGATATGGTACGTTGTAAAACCCTTCCACAATAAAAAACAAAACAGCCATTTAGTCTTCAGTTGTGTTCTACTAATATTTACCCCCCCCCCCTCAAAAAAAAGTCATTGAATAAATATTTATCGTCAATTTAACAATCTACTTTTTTCTCAGTGAAAAGCAATCTGCCTGCATATGCAACGGACAACTGTCTTGGATTTGCGTAAAAGCCTTTCTGCCTTCGTCTTCCTTGGGAATTCATGAATAAAAGATCCTGCTCTTCTTCGTGGTCTTTATAGTGTCTTTTTTTTTCCTTCTCCTTTTGTCACTCAAGAAGTATATTATTCCCAGGTGTGCCTGTCATCTATCATTACAGCTGGAAATTTATTTTCTTTGGAGATAACTCGCTGAACTGTCCTAAAAGCATTTCCAAAAATCAGGGGAAATAAGTTTCACTCACAGAATACAAAGTTTTGGATTAATATTGCTATCAGTTACCACAGCTACGAAAAAAATCGAATGATAATATTTTGATGAATTTGATATAGGACTTGGTTGTTGTTGTTTTTTTAAGTAGAAAAAAGAATCTGACGAATTGGATTTCGATAAATGTTTTTGTTTAAATCAGTAGAGTGATTATTTAAATGGCGAACTACTAAATTTATCCCCTAAAACATATTATAATATTGTTACATATAAGAAGTTAATACATGTAACACTATAGTTATTATCTCGCTGGAGAAAGACTCCCGGCGTTTCATGACCACCGGAACTAAGCTGAGGTTGGATGGTCAGCCTGATGCCCGCCCGCCTTTAAGATCCTGACTCAAGCAAATGCAGGAGACTGCAAACCTTTTATTTCTTTTATATATTTCTTATTCCAATGCACCTAAATTTCAATGTGAGTTTGTGAAGCATCTGGGATTTCTATTTTCTTGTTTTTAATTTTTAAAATATTCTGCAATTAATTAAATTAAAATTCAAAAAACAGCCAATTTTTGGGTGTTATCGAGGATTTACTCAGTATTTTCAACTCAAAAAAATGTCAAACACCATATAAAAAATTTCTTATTCTCCATGAATAAAGAAATTGACGCCAACACAAACTAGCTTGAAAAGTTTTAACATATTAAAAAATACATTGAAGACAACCTCCTACAGGGACTTTGACGATTAAAAAATGAAGGGTTTATAAGGACATCTACTTCGGCAGGGAGGTCACATGGTTGAGAGAAAGACCTCTGGTGACTTATCCGCCAGATGAATGGAGAGCCATATCCTGTCGTCTGCATACAGGAAGACACTTCCGGTGTTGCAATACAGGACTGCATTTTTCAGTTGGTAGGATGACATCAGAAGTGAGTTGCCATCAGACACTGGAACGCAAGGTGAAGTCAGATGGTGATCTTCATAACGATGGTAAACTAAATGAGAAAAAAAGCAAAAAAATAAAATACAAACTACTAAAAAAAATAGTACGTATTGATGATTTTTGTATTTTTTTTTCACTCCTTTCACCTAGCGGATAAGTCACCAGAGGTCTTTCTATCAACCATGTGACTTGCATACCGAAACAGCTGTCCTTATAAATCCTCCATCTTTAATTGTATTGGCATTCGTCAAAGTCCGTGTAGGACGAAACCGGTTGTGTTCCAATGTACATTTTTAATGTGTTAAAACTTTTTAAGCTAGTTTTGTGTGTTGGACATCAATTTCTTAATTCGTAAACTATGTGCACACGTTAAATTACTTTTAATTCTTATTTTTCATTATCTAAATTATCAATCTCAGTTTTCAAATTACAAGAAACTTGATTTTCTTCCAAATGTTGTTGTTCCAGGTTTTTTTTTCCTCTCTAAGATTCTCTTACGAAGAATCGCGTTCTCAGCAATAATTTCAATAGATGTTATCTTCAGTTACAGATGTTACCGTAATTTACGCTCTCAAGATTCCTTTTTTTTCTTTACATTACAAGCTGTAAGCGAAACATGTACTCATTTACCTGAAATTAAGACTACCCTCACGTACTCTAATGATTTAGATAACAAAAGAAACACGGAGTCATCAATAACCAAATGAGATGAATCTCCATGCGAAAGGCCAATCAGATACTCGCCCGCCTTAATTTCAGGGAATTAAATCCGATATCTATTGAAGTAAACTACAGGATCTGCAGGAGAAAGAAACTAGACTTTGAACTTCAAGCAACAGGATCAAGAACTACCAATCAAAAAACAAACAATCCTTCCAATTTATAAACAATAAAATAGGAAATTAGTGCCTTCGTTAAAAATAGACTTAGTTTCATCACTCCCATAAATTGTCTTTTGTAAGATGTACACTACCCTAAAGTAATGGACCGGGCACCAGCTTATTTACATAAAATCAGACGAAATCGTCAAAGGGCATGCGCGCACGTGATCAGGCAAAGTCCATGATAGTTGCTAAGTCGGTAGGAGTGTCGAATAGTGCGAAGAATATTCCGAAACGCAGGGGACTCAGTGACTTGAAAGAGACATTATAGTTGGCTGTCTTATTGCTGCCATGTTTATTCGTGCAATTTCGGCGAAATTATCACAGCCACGTTCAACTGTTGGTGATGTTGTCAAGAAGTGGAAGTATGTGGGCGTTGGTCGTCCCCGAAAACTGACCAAACGCGATCGACGCGTCCTGAAGCGCGATGTTCGTATGAACCGCAAAAAAATCCTCCGAATCAAAAACAGTGAGTTTCAATAGGCATTAGGGTTAGGGTTCATCACAATATGTTGCCGATTCAATTAAACGCCATTAAATTCCACGGATATGTTGCCGCACACAAACCACACATCTCACCATTCAACAGAGCCATCAGACTCAAGTGGTGTTTACAACATCGCAACTGGACTCTACAGCAGTGGAAAACAATTTTATGGAGTGATGAGTCACGTTACACACTCTTCAGTCGGATGGACGTGTTTGGGTGTGGCGAATGCCAGACGAACATCTTTTACCCGAGTGCCTCGTTCCAACTGCGAAGTTCGTTAGTGGGGGAATCATGCTGTGGGGGTGATTCTCATGGTATGACCTGGGACCATTGCATGATGTTGCGGGAACCTTGAACTCCGAAGGCTACAAAGACATTTTGGACAATCGGATTGTCCTACTCTGGCAAATGTTTGGAAATGACGATTGTTACTTTTAGGATGATAATGCTCCAATGCCTATGTTTCAGCCTCTGTCCAACAGTGGTATACAGAGATGGCTGTAATGCGGCTTCCATGGCCTGCTCAGAGTCCCCACCTAAACCCCATCGAATATTTATGGGACGAGTTAGAGCGTCGATTGAGGGCCAGGGAATCACGTCTGACATCTAAGCTGCAATGGCCATGTTCTTGAAGCACGAATGGACAAAAATACCCATTGTTTTGTATCAAAACCTTGTGAAAAGCATGCCTCGCAGGGTGGCTAATGTAATTTCAGCACTGCGGGGCCCGTCCTACTATTAAATCAGATACATTTTCACGTGTTTCCAGTAACGCATACTGTCCGGTCCATTAGTGAAGGGTAGTGTATATAGACAGACTTGTCGTCTCATTGTAACTAAATTTCACTATTGAAGAAGAAAACGATAGTAAATTGGTGTTTTTAAACTTAATGTTAGTGAATCAGAATAATGAAATAGCATATGAACATTTTGAAAAAGACCTAAAAAGTAATCAAGTTCTGAATTACTATTCAGAAGATGACATGCAAACAAAAAAGGCTTTAATTAAGAATTGTGTAAAAAGAATAATGAATAACACAGAAAGAATATGAAAGGATAAAAGCAAAAAAATGAAGAGAACGTTTGAAATAAACGAATATCCGACTGCATTTAAGAATAAAGTAGTGAATGAATTAGAAAAGATAGAAAACAAAAAGAAGTAGAAAAAAAAGAAGTAGAAGTGTTTAAACTGCCACTAGAATAAAAGTAATAAATCAATAAGGGACATATTTAAAGAAAATAAAATCAGGATTGCGTATTAAAAGGCTAATAGATTTCTATAAAATAAAAAACAAGATAAAAGAAGAAAGAAACATGATGAATAGTATGGTAGTGATTTACGAATTAAGATGCAGGAACTGCAATGCAAGCTACTACGGCAGAACGTTGCTTGAGAGAGTGTGTTATTCATAAAGGGTGATTCATAAAGTACTGGAAAGTACTGGTGGTTTTCACCAACCCATATCTTTTAAACTACTGCTCATTAAAATCTGAAACTTTTTTATATAAAATCGTCAAACATATAAGAGTTATATTTTCATGTTATTATTTATTCATTATTATTGAAATTCATTTTATTTGCGTTCAAACACCACCACTATATTGAAATTATTATACAAAAAATTATTCGACTGTCTCCCGTAAAAGTCATTTGTCAGAGTGCATTTTGAAAAAAATACAGTTTTTTTTTTTTAAATTAAACAAAGGAATTAATGACAAAAGTGTTTAGATTAAATTTTCCTAAGTAGGTTTCTGTATCCTTTGAATATTGGATCCAGAAACACACAACAGTTCTTTAAATATACGATATATTGGTGGTGTTTGAATGCAAATAAAATGAATTTCAATAACAATGAGTAAATAATAACATGAAAATATAACTCTTATATGAAAAGAAATTTAACGTGCTGTGATGATTAGTAAATAAGGAAAGGAAAATCAGCACTTGGCACAGGCGGGGCACAAATGAGCACAGGCGGGGATTGGGCTGATGAGTCCGTAGAAGGACGAAACGTCCGTTCCCAATTCCTTCCCATAATCTAATCAGAAAGGCAATTTCACCTTTTATTCAAGTGCTGATTTTCCTTTCCTTATTTATAACTCTTATATGTTTGACGATTTTATATAAAAAGTTTCAGATTTTAATGAGCAGTAGTTTAAAAGATATGGGGCGCTGAAAACCACCAGTACTTCCCAGTACTTTATGAATCACCCGTGTAAATACTTTCAGAAATAATAGATATAATATAACTGATTGAGTTGACCACTGTAGGGATACAGGACATAATCCTCACCTATAGTGAATATTCTTTTTCACGTAAAAGAAGAAAAAAATAGGTTAATGATGAAGCATGTTTGATCAATTTAAGGCCGTGCATGAATAAAAATAAATTTTATTTTTAAAGTAAGTGAGATAGGATATGATTATTTTAGAAATAATGTAAAAATAAAAAAGACATGAATATGTATAAATAATGAATAAATTAGGGAATTTGTAAAAAGAATGGATATAATTTTATTGATGTTTTGAAAAAAAAATTTAATGATATTGCTACCGAGCTTTTGTATAGGTTCGGTGGCGGAGGGTAACGGAATGCGACGGGAGCTAGGTAATTAAAAACCAAAGTGACTTTATTAAATTAAGATCAGTGGTCAATTACAGGTAATTCAAATAACGAAAGGATTCTATGGTTAGGCTGCCTTCTCCACAGTCTTCTAACGGCAAGTGTTCGTTTCAGGGTTTTACCGGAGACGGGTGCTGCGATCTCGGCTTCGTTTGACTTCTACGATGCCTTCCTAACGCAACGACTAGCGGTCTTCACAGGTTTCTACCGGGAATGGGTGCTGTGGTCTCGGCGTCGTTTCCTCACCGTCTTCGTACTAACGAATGCACTTGGCTCGGCTTTAACAGACTTCACTCTGAGCGGCTGCCCAGCAAAACTTCTACGGCTACGCTCTATCTCCTGGCCGGAGACCCTCTATCTTCGGGTAGAGACTTTCTACCTGGGCTCCTGCCCAAGACCTGTCCTCGAATGCTCCGCTCCAACTGGAGACCTTCCTTCAGGGTGGATGCCCCACGACGTTCTGAAGTTCAGGCGCTCTGCACCTGGTTTTATGGGTGCAGATTGCCTCGAACGAGGCTCAGGAATGGTCGACTCGATAGAGGTAGGTTGGGTAGATCGAGTCGACTTCGTTGAAGGGGGAGCGGACAAAACACCTGGTAACAATGTTTTCAACAACAAAAAAATTAATGATGTTTTCAAAAAAAAAATTAATGATGGATAATACAGTGGAACTTGGATAATTCGAACGTCTTTAATTCGAAATCGTGGTTAATTCGAAGATTTCTCTCAGTCCCTTGAACTTCTTATTAAATCAATATTAAAAAATCGTGGATAATTCGAAGTTCAACTTCCTTAATTCGAAGTTTTTTATAAAAAATTTCCAACCATAGCGACTTTTCGGCGTTTCATCGCTAAGAAATTCGACACAAATCGCCTTCCCGCCACCGTTCGACACGTGACGCTTCAGATGCCATTCGAGCTTCCTGCTGTCAGTGTCACCATGTCTTTCAGTAAACCACGCATGTACAAGAATTTAACGTTCGCTGAAAAGGTCGCCGTCATTCACGAGATGGAAAAGGGTGTGAAGAAGAAATGCCAAATCGCCAACGAGCACGGGATAGCGCCGAATTTCGTCGGTACATTGAAGGACAAACTAAAGTAAGTGTAGCTGTTTTCCGTTCACTAAACATGCTTGATGATTTTGCTAACCTTAAGCGACTGAATTCTACAAAACAATCAGACATTGCACAATTTTTTGAAAAACTATAATTTTCTGTATTGAATATAATATATACTGTAGCTTACGTAATATAAATCTTATTTTGTTTCCGTACGTCTAGTGTTTAAATCTTTCATACCATGATCTTTCTGAATAAATATTTACTTATTGACAGAATAATCTTTTCAAGCATTCAGTGGACCGAAATTAAAGTTAAAAGATGTAACTTGTTTAATTCGAAGTCTTGGATAATTCGAAGTTTTGTAGTGGTCCCTTCAGCTTCGAATTATCCAAGTTGAACTGTATAATTTTATTAATATTGTGAGAAAAGATTTTATTGAAATAACGAAAGAGAATTACTATTTTGCTTATTAAAATTGAATTTAGACATATCGTACAGATGAAACTATAGTACAGATGTATAGTACAGATTGTTATGTATTATTTTTAAAAATGATTAAGTTATTTATTAACGAATTCTGGAGAGAAAAAAGGAAAAGAAACGTTTCTGTCCTCGAATTTACTTGAAGAAGTTTCCTGCTTAAGGAAATGAAATATTATAATAAAAGAAGATAATGATAGGTTTAGTGAAGACCTAAAAGTCTGTTTATTTACATCTTAAAAGGCTTACTTTGTTGTTTCAAAGATTTACAGTATTTTCTACGTTTAAGATTAGCTTATTTAAAAGTTTCACATAATAGTCATTTAAAAATCATTGACATTTTCTATCGATGTAATAAGAATAAGAAATATTTCTCCTGTAATATTGTTAAATAGATGGTTAGGTGGTAAGACACTGAGCTGAAGAAGCCAGATTCAATTCCAGGCGGAGACGGCCGATATTTCCTGAAGTATTTTTCCTCCACACGAGTCCTAGGGTTCACCAAGCCCTAAGTTAGTCAGCTGACAATCAGTCCTCAATTTTGTCCCGTTGGTAACGGAACCGAGAGCCTTACCTCCCGCTACTCCAAGCCATACACACCTGTAGTGATACATTGTAACTTATTTGTAACATTTTGAAACAGAAAGATTCATATACGAGGGCGCTCATACCGTAGGGATCGATGCTTAAGCCGATTTTAATTTAGGCAAGACACAGGGATACCACAGGGATCGATACTTGAACCTATTTTACTTTACTGAGGCAACCAGTTTATTTTCAGAAATATCTAAATCAAAGTTGTTCGATGTGCTTTGTTTTCGTTGTAATTCTCTCTTGAGTCACAATAAACAGGATTTCTGCGACTTTCAAGTAAAATTCAGGAGCCGCATCCAGCGCCGTAATTCCCTCATCCGCTTTCTTAATAAGCTAAGAGTGTTTTCACGGAAAAGAAAAGAAGAAATGTAATTAGGAAGCGTATTATTCTCACATTGGGAATCGTTCGTGAAATGAAACGGTAATTTCATTAATATAAATTGGTCTCTAATGATGGAAAGAGTGAAATACAGACCACTTCCTCGTTACAGCTCGGCTTCTGTCTTTTAAAGCGTGCCAGTTATTTCCTATAGGGATGGTAATTTGTTTATCAATTAACGACAAAATTATTGGAAACATCGATAAATAAATAATTGTTTCATAATAGCAAAGTTTTGTTTGTTATCTTTTAAATTAATCAAGTGTAAATTAATTAAATTTATAAAGATCTGTGTTTAAGTTTCATCTTGCTAGGCTTATTTTTATTTTCAGTGCTTAAAATAAAAGGTTACTATAATTTTATTAAAATTACTGCGTGACTTGCTTAATAAGTTTGCCATAATGAATTATTTAAAGAGAGTTGTAGTTTCATTTATCAGTGAATGGCTGTAATTCAGTGGCTGTCCACCAGATGGCATATATTAAAACATACAGTTTTTTCATTTGTTTTTGTTAGTTTGTTTGTTTTTTTCCAAAATTTCAATTAAGATTCAAAGTACAAAGTACAAAGGTGTACTAGCAAGCAATCAAAAAAAAATGACCAACCAAAGAAACTAAAATCCAAGTCAAAACAAAGGTGGTTCCCGCAAATCATTCATTGATGAGCCCAGAGCTGCCACATGGTCCAGCGTAAAGTCTTTTGCGCAGGCTTGTCTAATCCTATTTATTCCAACGTCATGACAGTCGTCATCGTGACGAAGCTAGTGATTTTTTTTTCCTATCTCATATATTTGTGGTCCCATCTGAAATGATATGGGAAAAATAAATGAAGTTGATCGTTGTTGATGATGGAACTCGGAAACAATACAAGTGGAGACCGGATTGTGGCACTATTCCGTTTTTATATCACAAACGCCACATCTTATGAAAAGTATTCGTAAAAATATTTAAAGAGTCAAGGGCATATAGTGAAAGATTCATTATATTACAATGATTCTAAATATTTATTTGTATGTTTTTTTCCAAAAAAGAAAAGGATAAGAGTGATGTTTAATATTTGCTCTTGTGCTCTTGTGAGTTGTTTTGATGATGTTTTCAAATGCTCACACCAGGAGGAGCATTGGAATAATGGTTGTAGAAAGGAACACGAGATGGCAGTACAAAACATTGCCTGAATTCTCAGGACTTATCTTTCCTCTGGTTGGAAACATTCCGTGGCCTCCAAGGTCACCGGATTTAATAGAACCTGAATTTTGTTTCTTGTGCGTTATTTGAAAGAGACTGGTGTTCAGCCTTAATACGTTGAAAGTCAAACCGAAAAATTAATCATACTTGAATTTAACAACAAAAGAAGAAAATAATAGATAATAAATTATAAATATAGTAGTATTTACCTATAGTTTTATTAGCATCTGTGGTTAAAGTATCATTGTATTTAGCATCTTCTAAACTTATTTTTTGTTTAAAAACTTTAAGACATCAAAATGCAAAGTGTTTTAAGAAATTACTCGGATGGTTTTCTTTCGTTACTTGATTATAACGTTGTTATTTGTACATAAAAAAATATAATAAATGTGGGACTGTAGAAATTAGTTTAATCCTGTACTGCAATTCTTCTTCAGACATCATCATCTTCATCATGACCTACCTTCATTGCGTTCTTCTCTCCTGATACTCGATAGCGCCTGTTCTCCCACGAGACCCCAATACCTGGGAGCCACATCAGTGGCTTAGATACCATTAACCATGTAGTCAACCTCTTTGGTCAGTCTCTGTGTTCGTTGCTTCGAACGCGGCAGCTAAATTACTTTCCCATCGGAATAAGCGGTCAGCCACTTGCCCAAGCCCGGCACAAACTTCGTTTGACTCCGGCTGTGCCAGTTCGAACTTTTGCCTGAAATTGATCAGAGCATTAAAAGTTATTTATCTGTGAGCGCAATTAGCGTTCCCCTTTAAAGGCTGCGTCGTCTGTTAACGTTGAAGATCGAAAGTCCAACTTTCTGCTTTAAGTCTTTGTCAGGAAGTAATCAGATTATAATCAAAGAATACTCATCTGTATTTTTTTAAAAAAAAAAAACTGCGCGCGTCCAACAATAGAATTTCGCAACGATTCGCGCGCGCGTTGCCAGGCAACAGGAGTATTGTTGGATGGTCGACTAAGTCCGCAACAATGTAATATCGCATGCGCGTTTCCAAACAACAGGAATCGAGGAGCATTATCAAATCAACTGCGCAAACTTCCGACTGTTACAAATGGATTTCAATATTATATTGCGTGTTAATTTAATTTTAATTTACTTTTCGTTAGTTTTAAGATTTAGTTTTCCGTTTATTGGAAGTAACTTTTTTTTTTAATAAATACAATGGTTTGTTTACAAATGCGAGGCTTTCGTAGCAAAGAGACGGATAGTTGTTCTTCAAATCTGTTTATTAAAATTTCTTCATGTGAAGCCTATCGTCAAGTTATTTTAATTTCTTCATTTAAAGAGTTTTAATATAAATTATAATGATAAGAAGCAGACAAACACAGTAAAGGAAATTTTTTCAAACATCCATGGCGGCACAGGGATTCGAACACAGGTTCCGACACATCTGCCTGGTGGAAAGCTGTCGCCTTGGCCACAAGGCTATATATGCTGTAACTTGCTACTATGTGGTAATTAAACACGGTTAAACCAAAACAATTATGACCAAATCAGGAGTCGGAACCTCATGAGACACACCTGATTAAGAGTCCGCATGGTTTGGAATTTTGGAAAAATAATTCGACCTTTTATCCAGGCCACTTTCAGTTTTAGGTTGCCACTGACAGATCAGGAAAATAGGTCTGGACAAAATTGGAGAACATCTGAGTAGCTATGCTAAGAACGAGTGTGAATCCTCAAGCCAAAGTGGCCGGTTCCGGTTCTAGGAATGTTTGGGTGGCATCAACTCTCCTGCAAGTGGTGTACTGAGGAGACCGTAATGGAGATTGTACTGAATTGCAACAGTTGAATAAATGAGTTTTAATCAATGTCAATTTTAATAACTCAAGCGTTTGATAGATTGGAAATTCTACTGGATCGCTTAGAAGAGCTTGTTGAAGGTCAACTGAAACTATAGGTCCCAGCGCGGAAAGGAAAATCAAGATAAAAGTTAGTGTTTTGGCACGAATACTATGCGATGCAGTTCAATAATAGCTGTGTTGTTGTACGACACAATTTGCTGGAAAAATCTTTTGCATAAGCTGCTGGTATAATGGAAAGTATTATGAAATATATGCCAAAAGCTGCTAACAGTTGCAGAAGGCTGGTTCTTCGAACTCTCTAGAAAGTTCTTATAAAGTCTTGCTCTTTGTGAAGGAATAAGATTGCAGTAAAAATATCGATCCGAGTTCACAGAAACTCAGTATGCGAAAACCTTGGCTGTGAAGGTCTGTGTTCTGTACATCAACATATTAGGACCAGATATATATTTTTGTTCCTTTTACTTTGAATAAATCAATACGAAGGCCACTCTGAAATCATTGAGATGTGACAAATGTACTAACATTTAGAATTGTTTATACGCGAGCCGTGAAGTTAAAATATACTGTCAATGCTCATGAGCGTGTGGCCAGTTCTATTCTATTAGCTGTGAATGTTATTGTAATGTTATTGATGTTACTGCTGTATCTCGACTCATGGGATGGTATCACAACACTACAGGGCTATTGTGTTCTACGACTTTAAACTTGGTTCGTGTAAAGAAGAATGAATGCAGCATTTAGCGATGAAGCAACAACTCCAGCTACTATATTTAGATGGTTTACAGAATTATGCAGGCACTTTCTGTGACAAAGAATATACTGGAAGGCTTTATTCAGGAGAAATTCCCAAAAATGTGGCCGTGGTTCGCGAAATGATAATGGATTGCAATAGCTGCACCTATCAAATGATGGAGGCTGCCCTTGTATTGGATCCGAGGCAATACATACAATCCTTCCTGAAGAACTAAATGTTAAAAAAGTACTTTACGTTGGATTCCACACAAACAGAACAGCAGAAGTTAGACCGTGTCAGACTTAGCCAACCAACTCTCGTACTTAACAATCGCGGTCATCGAATTATTCCTAAAATTGTAACAGAAACCTACATTGCTTTTTAGGATGTGCCAACAAGTCAAGAAAGTGCAGTAAGGATGTTTAAACGCATGACAAATGTGAAAAGACAACGTGCGTTGAAAAAAGGAATATACGCCGTTTTTTCTTTTTCACAATGACAGGCTTTGTGAAAGCTGTTGAATTGGAAGGACGAAGA
Source organism: Thereuonema tuberculata (assembly GCA_023159025.1). Taxonomy (NCBI): domain Eukaryota; kingdom Metazoa; phylum Arthropoda; class Chilopoda; order Scutigeromorpha; family Scutigeridae; genus Thereuonema; species Thereuonema tuberculata. Next base: position 36,247,026 of record JAFIDM010000007.1, on the reverse strand, counting down.
CTGACACAGCATTACGGTATACAAAACATTGTCTATCTGAAGTTTTCAAGACCTGAGGCTTAATGACAACGCCACAAGACTGAGGTGATTTCAATGTTTTTAAGGAAAAATGACATCGCAGTTATTTTCCACCATACTCGCATGAACTCGCAATGTGCAACTTCTGATTATTTTCTTAACTTCAAAAAGAATTTACGTGGTCGTTCATTCCGAGGAAGAGATCGATGTCACCTTAAGGGAGTATTTCGATTCCATTCCAGTACATGAGTGGCGTTGATGCCTTCAGGATTTGGAAAATTCGCCTTCAAAAATGCATCGATATTGGAGGGGACTACTTTGAAAACCCTTAAAGTTTTGTGCTTCTAACTGCTCATACAGTTTCCTCATAACTCAAGAATTTCAGAATGGCCCTCGTAAAATCTTAAATCTCATTATAATTTAAAAATAGATACAATGGAATAAACGGAATCCTAATCCGAAGCGCTTGGGACAGAGATTGTTTCGAATTTTAGAACATATGGTATAATGGAATTGATGAAAAGCATAAAAAATTTCATACTATCAGAAAAATATCCTTTGAAATTCAACTGACATTCGTTGAAGATACACCGTAGATCTACTCGAGTTTAGATTTTTGTTTTCTTTCTTAATGTTTTTTTGTAGACTTGTGAAACTTCAATCACATTTTCTTTGTACATTTTTTACTGTACATCTTTATTCCGTAATTAATTAGTGATCGATCTGTCTTCAGAAAATAAAATTTAAGTTACTCTGATGAAAAGAGGAAAGCTGCAGCAAAGTTGGATATCTTGTTTCTGGTCTTCTAATCTTATTGTTCTGTTTTCTCCCCGTCTTTAAAAGCTGCCGGAGATAATCATTTAGCTGAACTACTGCCAACATCAACATTAACGTTGACGTATTCACCATTCTTCGCAGATGACGTCATATCGCTCACTGTCAAATTTGTAAACCCCTGCTCGACACTGACGCTACTCTTACTACATTAGTCTTCTATATTACCTCACTTTGCCTACACTTAGAGCAATCAGGTGAGCATTAGGCGGACGGATGTCACCTGTGAGCAAAAATAGAACTGTCACTTTTTAGGCAGGTGGATGGCATCCATTTGGTATTTAAACGACATTCCAGGAGTCAGAGACATATCAGTTATGCAATTATCATTAGAAATAAAAAATTAAGCACAGTTTTTAAATTTAAACATTGTATAAAATTAAAGAATGTAAATGGTTCTTTTATAGTCCAACATGTTTATGATAATAATCATTCCATCGACTTTAACAATCCACTAATCCTTGCATAAGAAAAAAATAAATTGAAAAGAGAATTAAAGGAGGTCTATTTCATTTCCTTATTATGTCCTTTTAATAGGCAATTACCGAGCACTGTCGTTAAATACTATGTTGAGAATTTTAAGTTCCTAAAGAAAGAAGAAAATTGGAGAAACGCCTAAAAGAATTACTAGAACAGTCAGTTTATTCCGTGTATTAGAAGCAGACGCCATCGATGACGTAAAGTTGACAAAGACCAGGGTAGTAAAAACCAAAGCGCATTCTGCTGGGCTGTAACCAATCTCAGACAAAGACCAATCGAATTAGTAATTTATTATGTATTTTTTTTTTTAATTTATATAAATACACAAAGAGCCTGTTATAATTTTCAGTTGACAATCAATCTCGTGAAAAGATTCGAAAGCTCCTGTAGTATGTTTGTTTTTAATTGCCAACATAAATTTTTAAAACGTCGTAGTTTTTTGTTTTTATTTCTAAATTTTTATTATATACACGTTAAACAAATTTTCTTACAATTATCATTAGATAAACACTCAGTTATTCATCGCGAAGTAGGGATTGAAAACGCAGCGCTGGAAGGGTCAAGTTTGAGGATACCCTTTCAGGCATAGCCTTGCGGTCAAGATAACTTCCTGTTATGAGGCTGAAACGTCTGAACTGGATTCGAATCCCGGCATAGGCATGGATATCACTTTCTTCTTCTGTGTTTCCTTTTGTTGAGGTTTAAGAGAACTGGAAAAATTGAGGATGAAGGTAAAAATAAAAGCTCACTCCTATTTGAAGTAGAACCAGAAATATTTAAAGAAATCGGTTGAGCCGTTAGGGCGTGAGCTCTCGGAGGTCAATGCAGAGGAATGGCAGGAATGGAGACCAAAATAATACATGTAAGGTTTTAGATGGACCCTAGATAAGAGTTTATTTTTAGTCTTACATTACATTCTTAACTTGAAAGTGCAGTTTAATAAATAAATGGATTGTATTTCACAGAGATAGATTGAATTGAATTGAACTGTACGTCTACTCCACTTGAATGTATCAAAAGGAATCTTAACGGGAATTCGAAACATAAAGAGTATCATCTTTTTTGAGAAATATCTTGTAAACTGTAATTTCATATTTTCACTTATTGTTGAATGTGAATTTTCACCTTTTATTCACAAAGATTTTGTCAGACTTGCATGATTAAGACAATGGGAATTAAATTGTAATAATGTGAAGTATTTCAAAAGCAACAACGTAATACAATTACTTAAAAATGCAAGGGATCATGATAATTCCCAAATCATGGTCACACACAAAATTTTTGGAAATGGAGAAAATATTTTGACATTGTAAAGAGTTGTAAAATTGGACTGAAAATAAAAATAAAAATAATTAAATAAATTCAGCATTATATTTGCTTGTACTTTTGCAAGATATTACATTAATTAAAATTGAAAAATCTAGGGGGTAGGGGAATTCCCCTCTCTTTTGCCCCTCACTGCCTTCTATTGTAGCTTCGTAAAGATAACAAGGTTTACAATAAATGATCATAAAAACAAAACAAAAAATATCTCTGTCGCGCAACCACCGCGGTAAGTGTATTTCCTAAAGGTAACAATTATTAACCTTGATTTGTTAATAACTTTAATAACAAAGTTTGATATTCAGCCACCCGAAGTCAAGATTAGTTTCGGCTGAAAAGCCCAAAATTTACAACAGTTTTCCATGAAACAACTTTGAGATCACGTCCCACTTCTAAGCTCCGCCCCCTAAAACTCCGTGAACAGATGACGACTTAGTTGTTACTTATTTGTAGTTATACCAAATTTGATTTTCTTTTTTTAGTTTAATTCGTGTACGTATATCAACCCTCGAAAATCCCACTCGCAAACAAAGAAATTAGGCGCTTGCGAGTGGAAAAAATCATCTCGCAAATCGGTTTTTTCCTAAATTCAAACCTTGGCTGCTGTGCCAATTCAAATTTACCATCTATTCAAATTCACCGGGATGTGAACTCCCGCGAAGGGTATTTCATGATGGAAGTTTCCTCTTCCCTTCACCAATCACCATTCGTCAATTTATAGGTAGGTGATGTGCAAGAATATAATGATAGGTCGTCGCGAAGCCAAATTTTATACACCTACCAATCGAGCGGGTTCCGCTGCTAGTATAGGTATATCGTACATATATGAAATTTTGCCCCCCCCCCCCGTTAATTAGCTAGGGAGTGTAAATTTCCATCTGCGAGTTGGTTTAGGCAAGAATTTTCAAGGGTTGCGTATATACTTAAGAACAAGAGAATTTAACGTTGGTATATCAAAACTTTTCCGTGAAAGTCCTATCAAGAAATTTGTATGTGCAGATAGTTGTAATTCCCTAATCAGAAGCCCTGAGCACTGGAATTCTATCCATTTAATAGTGCAGATTAATCCATTTAACAATCGGCCGTCTTTGGGGCTTGCTTGGATGGGATACACAGTATTATAATTAAAAGCTTAACGTGCGGAAAATTAACTTGATAGAAACTGGACACATGTTATAAAAAAATACAAAATTTTTATTTAAAAATGAAGACAAGATCGATTTCAACAAAGTTTCTTTGTTTTTCTCTACAGAATCATAAAATAATCCAAAGAAAATAATAAACAAATTTATGCGAATTAAAATTAAAACGTATTAAGACGATGATGGACCAAACTACTTAAGGGGAGATGCTTGACATAAGCGGAAGCTCTTCATCTTCAAGCAACTCCCCAGTAAACTAGAATGCACATCCGACAATAGGAGGAGGCCGATGCTTCCATTTTTGATATTGACGATACAAGATTAAAAATATTCGTATTGAGCAAAGTTCAGTATTTGCAGATCTAATTTAACTTTGCGGCATACGGAAAATTTGAAGTTATTGTTGTATTCGATGGTTTAATACGCGGTGACTTTACTTCAATTGCTTTAAAAGTAAAGAAAAGTTTAAATTAAGACTTATTAAACTGAGGATAAGGTTCGAAGCATGAACCTTGAAAAGTCGTTATTAATGTTTATGTGAAACTGTTAAGTATTTGTATTATTGTTATAGGTTTATTAATATCTGTTTCACGGCCCAATCTGGATTAAGACTTTAATACTTGAACCATATTATCATAAAACGTATCATTTTGAAGAAGGTAGACATAAGTTCTGTCAGAGACTTATAATGTATGTAGTTTCATTTATCGTGTTATTTAAGCCTAATAAAAATTTCATTTTGCTTAATTATATAAAATTAATTAAGTCAAATTCTCTGCTTCACTGATCCCTGTTAAAAAAAAAAAAAAACCATAATCGGTGAAAATTATTTTTATAACAGAATATTTTTAATGGTGCTTCCTTTTCTCAGAACTTAAATTTTATCTTTACTTTTTTTAAAAAAAAAGCAACCTCCAACTTCATTAAACCCTTAATCCGCTCAATTTTTTATCCTTCGTTTTAATTTTTTTTTTCCGTTTGCAATCGAATATCAATCATCTTTTTTTTTTTCTCTCCTACTCCGTTCCACCTTTTTAGTGTTTCCTGATCGTTAAGGCGCTTGTCGCTCAACCTTTCCTATCTATGTTCGTTCACCTTTACTTTTTGAATGAGGCCTTTTCACCTGGAAAGAAATCACAGATCTGTATTTATATAAGGAGACGTCTGCTTTCTCTTCTTGCCCAACTAAGGAAATTGAAAACTTGAATTCGTTCTCTGCATTTATTTCTTTCTCCTTCTTTTTCGTCTTTCGCCGAAGCCAAATGAAATGGATCGAATTTACGGAATTAGTTCTCACTTAAAGAGAATCTCTTGTTATAAATAAGTAATTCGAGGACGATTTCCAATTAGCAAACATTATCATTTTAAATTAAACAATTTGGAGCGAGTTACTTTGTACAATTAATGAACAACCTCATTCATCTTTCTTTTTTTTTTTACTTATGCGTGTTTCAAAGATTTAATTTCATCAGTACCTGAGTTAAGAAATTGTTTTAATGTGTGCCTAAGAAACATAGTTTAAAATAAGTCTAACAAAGCACACAAGAATGTTCTTTTAAACTATATCGATTGACAAGAATATTTCAATATTTCTGAACTAGCAGCAAAGCCTGTCGGACGACAGGTATAAAAAAAATCTGAAAAATTTATTTTATTATCAACTATCAAATATAAAGTAAATGTAATCTGAATACTGTGCTAACTTGTGAACGAAGCTTCTACGGCAAAAATGGTTTTGAGTTTCGAAATCAGCGTAAACAACTAAGTATGCCAAATTTCATTAAAATGGATGCAGTGGTAACAAAATTACTTGGTTTTGAACGTATGTTTTGTTAGAATTTCAGTTGTCGAGGTCAGTTCCCAAGGATAACATTTCATGGAAACAACATGGAATGACACAATGAACTAATATTTTCATCCAATTTCAGTACTTTTGATTCAATGGTACCATTGAGAACCATTGGATCTATCTTAATAGCTTAATTAGATCGAGTTATAGACAGACAGACGAACTTAGCCAATTTTTATATATATATATATATATATATATATATATATATATATATATATTTATATATATTTGATTCGATTGATGATTTGATTTGAATTTTTTTTTTTTAATGTTCATCAGACCTATTTAGGTGTACAGTAGAGTCGCGGTAATCCAAGCTCCGGTAATCCGAGATTCCGTGTAATCCGAGGTGTAGCTGCATCCAAGTCAGTCAGTATCTGCTACTGTGACCGGTTCGCGCTCATTTGTTTTGTTCAGTTCCAGTTATATTTTGCAAAAATGAATGGAAAGGCCAAGAAAAAGTTTGTTTCCATTAAAGAGAAACTAGAAGCATTGAGGAGAATTCATCAAGGCGACCATACTACTTAGACGATGGCGTGACATCGCTGCTAAAAAAGCGTTGCTCTACTGTGAAGCAGAAGACCTTGGACAGTTTTTTAAAGTTATAAATGCTTATAAACAGTCTTTTCATGTAACCAGATAACATTGTTAATGTATTTGTAACTTTAATATCTATTATAAATTAAATTTGATTCGTTTTAGTTGAAAATTCCATTTTTTTTTCTTTTTTCCGTGCAATCCGAGTTTTTTGTAATCCGAGGTACCATCAGCCCCAATTACCTCGGATTACCGCGACTCTGCTGTACTTCTTACCTGTACACCTGTAATATAGGTTCTGAGAGTTTAATCTAAAGGATCATTTTCCACCCAAAAAGAAAAACGAAATACCAACCATATCTAAAGTTTAATTTATCTAAAGAATAATTATTGTTTTTGATTCATAACGCCGAAAGGCATTTAAAACTTACCTTTGTATAATCTAAATACTGCGCTAACTTGTGAACGAAGCTTCTACGGCAAAAATGGTTTTGAGTTTCAAAATCAGCGTAAAAAACTGAGTAAGTATGCCAAATTTCATTAAAATCGGTGCAGTGGTAACAAAATTATTTGGTTTTGAACGTATCTTTTCAGTTGTCTAGGTCAGTTTCCAAGGATAAAATTTCATGGAAACAACATGGAATGACAAATGACTAATATTTCATCCAATTTGAGTTCCCTTGATTCAATGGTACCATTGAGAACCTTGGATCTATCTTATATATATATTATATCGAGTTACAGACAGACAGACGAACTTAGCCAATTATATAAGTTAATACGGTAAATTGCTGTGGTTGACATTTTTTTCCTGCTCGTATTTTTACAATAACGTTCTAGATCTTGCCTAGAAGCTTCCGTTTAAGAATCAGAACGTGTTACTGAAGTTCTAAGGAAAAATAATTGAGTGATTTTGCTGAAGATGGATGTAGTTCGACAATGATTGTATTCAGAAATCTTTAACCCTTTTAAAAATTTCTTAAAATGCCATAAATCCATAAATCTTCACGTATTGTTTAATACTACTAAACAACATCGCCCAACTCTCTCTCTCATCCATTACAGCTTCCAACCTCAGGCTCTCAGAGAAATAAATTCTCTTTCCTAAACCTTAAATAATATAACAATCCAAGAATCTAACATTTGAGTATTGCTTTTATTTAGAAAAAAAAATAATTTTAAATTTAAATTTGTAATTTGAACTTTTTAAATTGAACGTGATTGAGTCCACGTTCCTTGATTGTTAGATTCTTGGATTGTTATATTATTTAAGGTTTAGGAAAGAGAGAATTTATTTCTCTATTCCTTAAAATTTTGTAAATGGCCCGATGAAGTCTTAGAAATAAGACGAAATATAGCCAGTAGGTGGGTGATGTTGTTAAGTAGTTTTAACCCTTTTGTTTTAACCCTTTTTTTCTCTCTGAATCAGATATCTTGAAAGAGTCCCATAACAGAAAATACACAGAATAGATATTTTAATTAGAAAAATATTTAATAAATATAAATCTCTTATATGTTTCATAACCGTTTTCTTATATTCTCAAAGAGCATTGCAGTGATTTGGACATTACTAAAGGAAAAGTATAACATTTCAACTGTCAACAAAAAACATGATATTGTGCTGGTGTTTGTGGGAGAGTATTGAGATGAAAAAACAACGAGTCAAGTTCTGGAACTGAACTGAATTAATTTGTTACATGAAAAAACATTGGGTTTTTTTATAGATTTTACATAGAAGAATTTGATTGGAAGATTAATTAAAAATAAATAGAACATCAGTAATTAGGAAATAGAAAACCAATGTTTTGAAATAAATAACGATTAATGATTAAAATACAGATAAATAATTTCTACAAAAATAAAACAGAAATAAATGATTTCTAAAAATATTTACATAGAAACTGTTAGAATATCACCATAGCACACGAAACATTAAACAATAAACGGTGATACGCAAGATATTATCACGTTTTTTGTCGGTAGTTGTCGGTAATTTTTCTTTATTAATATACAAATGATTTAATACTCTTTGAGAATATAACAAGGAAAGCTAAGAAATATGTAAGGGAGTTATATTTATTAAATATTTTCCCATTAAAATACCTATTTTGTGTAATATTAAGAATCATTACAAAAAATAAGTGAAATCTTTAGTATCCTGTATAATAGTAAATGTCGAAGGATAGGTTAACACCATCCATTCCAAATGCTTCTGATAAAAAGACGAATCAAGCGTTGGAACTTGTTGGGGAACGGAAACCAGCTTTTTATTTGTAATAATCTTTCCATCTGTAAGAGGAAAAAAAAAATCTATGTGTTTTTTTGGTTAAGAACGGGATCATCATAATCTCAACCACCTAATCCCCCTTTTCCGAATCCCTGCACTTCCTTATACTGTAGTTATCACACTACCGCGTAAGTATGAAAAGAATTATTTTTAAACAAGAATTTTCACTCAGTAAGAAAATAATTAATAGTTTAAGAAACCTTTTTCTCAAGTCTTACCAAAGACACTTATCAAAGGATTCCATTTTTCCTATTCACTTAAGAAGAAAGTGACTCTTGATAATTATTTGTTAATATTCTTTGTGTTCTCTGTAAGCACTTTAATTCTCTTCTATTTCTCTTAATTCGTTTAATTCTCTTAATTAAATATCACTTATCATATTTTTTTGTAAGAATTTAATTTGAGCTTGATCGAAAACTACCTGTGTATGGATAGCATGAACCCAGAACCTAGGTTAACAGGTGTAAACTCTTATGTTAAACAAGAACTAAAAACAACCCTACAAAGGATGCATTGTTGTCGTGCATTTCTGCAACTGCCACACCTCAGAAGATGTACTTCGCTTTCTAATTGTTTCCCATCCCATGTCAGCATATATTTTGAGATGAGCACAGCAAGCGTTATGTAAATAAGCATTTCCACCCATTGGACGGGAACTTCTTTGCCGAGAAGAAGTCATTGTAAGGTTTCTTCAGAGCGGCTGACTACGGGAAGTTTTTGTTGTTTGAATGTGAATTTATGGGAAAACTGAAAATAAAAAACAAAAATTGTTTGAGCCTGGTCATGTTTTACATTGTCTAAATGCGTTTTTAAACTTTTTAAATTGTGTAACTTTTAATAATATTAAAAAAATAGTCTGCAGAGCGTTTTAGCAAAAATAATTCATTATAAGCAGCAAACTTTTCAAATTTGCTTGTTAGCATGTTCTATAAAAATGAAATCGGCAACAGATGTTGGTATAAGAACATTTATTTGCTTTTAAAATTAGAAAATTTACTAAAGCCTTTTTTAAAAAAAAACCAAACAACCAAACAAACTATTAGCTTACTATATGATATGATTCCGAAACGAAAATAATTCCCTCTTGTTAGTACCGATTCTTTCTTTTTTTGCAACCTTTTTTAATATTTGCTATTACATCATTGATGAACTTAGCTCATTTAGAAAATTAACTTAAAAATTATTGATTTCCGATTGATTCTGGTTAATTTCCCTTTGTGAAACTTAATAATGAATTCACGCGAGTGTAATTGCTTTAATTCGTTCTTTATATATATTTTATAAATTCGGGCGATCTTTTTCTTCAAATCTTCAGGCGAGCGCCGTTAAGTGACTGAGAACCATTGTAGCTGACTCTTCATTTTCTGAATAAAAAGATTAAATATATAAATCCATTAAGGACTCAGAAAATTCCGATTCCCGGGGCAGAGTAAAATGTAAATCTGAAAAGCGTCTGTAACTTCATGAATAAAACTTCTTAATTTATTCAAGATGATAGGCAAACAATATCTGCAAAGAAAAATAAGAACCCCTCCCTTCCTCAAAACAAACATGTCCAACTCTTCTAATTGGTACAATTGAGATTCTTTTCTTAAACGTTCAAAACATCTGCTATCGTCTCGTTTTCTTTTCTTTTTCTTTTAAATTTATTCATTTTTATTTTCCGTTTTTTTTTCGTGCCGACGTTCCTCCTTTTTATTCTTTTATTTGTACCCAGAAGCGAAGAAGCAAATGCTATGTATGTATTCAGCAGAAATTCTAAACGCCGCAGAAAGGAATTAGCAAGTCAACAAGGGCGCCTTCAAGTGGTTGAGAAGCGAAACAGCCGCGGAATGACGCTTCGTTCTCGGAATATCTTAGAGAGATTTAAGTTTCCTAAATCTCTTGTCGGGTCAGAATTTTCTTCGGCAACATTCATTTTAGCCTAAGCCTTATTTATTACAGCTTGAAACCACTTTATTAGACTAACGCTGTGATCACGTGCACTTCAGAATATGACTTAATATTTCGTAATATTTTTTTTCACTTAAAAGGAAACGATTTTGTGGTTAGATTTTGTCGATCTAAATTATAATACTTTTCATACAATATGAGCAATATTCCAATGTTTTTGTTTTTGAAAAGATATAATGTTTAGAATTAATAATAAGTCTATTTGTGTACATACTGGGTTGTACTATGTTAACGATAACAACAAACACTTAAGATTCAAGATTCTCAATTCTTTAATTCTTTTAGAAATCTTAGAACTACACAAACAATCTATCAATTTCTACAATTATCTTCTTGACATCATTGGCAATAAGTCCAAACATTTATCCAACATTAACTGTATCTTGATACTTTAAGTTTAACAGTTCTTTATGTCTGTATTCAACAAGTTATCTTTGATATTAAGTTCATTGTACTAACTCGCAAAGAATCACCCAAAAGTAAAGTTCACTTTTTACTTCTACAGTAACATTCACAGTTCTTTCACAAAGTAGTGATTCTCAGATATAATTAAGAAGTATAATTGTCTTGTATTTATTAATAAACACAAATATATTGTGGTTCGATCCCCCTCAACAAAATTAGTTCTCAATATTTCAGCTTAAATCAACAATTGGACATATAAATCGTATCTTGGCAAATTTCCAAAACTTGTAAAATGTTTTCCTTTATAAAAGTTTAGGTTGTTAATCACTGTTATTAATCTAGACTGGATTAGTATCATATACTCTTCTGTTTTAAGATGAGTGTTCTTCTTGAGGTAATAATAAATAATCAAAGTCACTTACTTTCTGTCCATAGATATTTCAATTATACTTGGAAATACATTGATCATTAATTCTCGTCATGTTTATCAACTCGATAATAACGATTCCATAGTCGATAGGCTTAATTGATCCTTGTATTTGATTCTTGCTCATCGAAAATTATTCCATTGCTATGACGTCGTACGGCTGATGTATTTCCTGCAAAATAACACTAAAATAACAGATTAGTGATATACATTCACAGTCGCTTCTGTCAGCTAATTTACTAAAGTCAATGTTTAGTAATGGGGATGTTTAAGGTCTCTGGGTCGAGGCTGGAAAAGTCACGTGATATAGGTGTGTCACTTCTAAAAACATGCTATGATTACCAAAGCACCTATGTATATAAAAGATTTCTCAACTTTAAATATATTGAATTATCGGCATACAATTAAGGAGGCGTATGGAAATAATGTAGATACGTCATTTCTAGATGAAAGGAATAAATATATTTAAAGAGAAATTTGTTCTATTCCTTTCATCTAGAAATAACGTATCTACATTATTTCCTTACGCCTCCTTCATTGTATGCCGATAATTCAATATATTTAAAGTTGAGAAATCTTTAATATACAGAGGTTTTTCGGTAATCTTAGCCATGTTTTTAGAAGTGACACACCTACATCAAGTGACTTTTCCAGCCTCGACCCAGAGACCTTAAACATCCCCATTGGGATGATCTCACATGATTTTTAACATGAATTTACTCCTTTCATGTTAAATTAGATATATCCGAAGCACGAATGAATCTTCTTCACCAGAAACATGGAAGCACAACAATAAGAAACATGCAATCACCATGCGCTTCTTTTCGATTGTCCTAAGTGATATACGTTCTTCAACCACTATCATTGTTTTCAAACAATACTCAACAGATATCATCAATAACACTTTTTCCTTGTAGGATAAAATAATATTAAATTGTCTTTGATTTCTTTATACAAGCGAATTTATCATTTCCTATAATAAAGGTTTTCTATTCTGTTTTTCTATTCCGTAAAAGAAAATGAATGAATAATATTTGGAAGATACACTTTACAAATATCATACTGTTTTTTGTATTGGTTTCACGAATTGAGAAACAAAGAAAAATGAAAATTAATAATATTCGGAAGATATTATACTTCTGTCTTAGTAGCAAAATTTAGCGTACTTTAACATTATTTTACAAGAAAAATAAACGTACACAATTAAAGATTCACTGAGCTATATTTGGGAATTTTCTTACGGGAATCCAAGACAGACATGTTTCTAGCTTCCTAGATTTCATCAGTTGGATTCGCCCAGTACTCATATCTCAGTGAATCTCTAATTGTGTACGTTTTTATGTTTATTATCCTTGTTAACAATGTTAAAGCTTATTAAATCTCGTTATTATGTGCATGTTTACTTTACAAATAGAAGCTAAGCATTGTGCTAGAAGGGATTAATGTAGTGCCCTTTTTATTCTTAATTTGTAATTGGGTGTTTTTTTTAACTTAAGGGTCATTGTTTTGTTTATTGTTTCCACTGAGCTAAGAGTACTGGGTGAATTCAACTGATGATCGCTAGAAACAGTCTGTCTTGGATTCCCGGTACGAAAATTCCAAAAATAGTTCAGTAAATCTTGTGTGCTTTTTTTTATGCTTATTTTTCTTGTAAAACAAAGACTGTCTTTTGTATTGTTTCCATGAAACAAGGAAAAAAGAAAATATGAAATGAGTAATATTCGAAAAGTGTTGTACTTAGAAATACCAAAGTTTTCTTTTGTATTATTATTTTCACAAATTATAAAAATATAAGTAAAGTAGGCTTCATGTTCTTCCAGGATCGAATAAAAACTCTTGTAGAAATGATGCTAATATGAATGATTTACAATTTCATTAAAATAAACAAAATTCAAGGTCAGTTTAACAATTTCATAAAACATTCAAAATTTAATTTCAGAAGCAAAGTCAGAGTTCGTAAAAATGCTGAAAGTTCTGGAAGTTTCCAGGTTTCCCTTGTAGTAATCTTTTCCTTGCTTTCTCTTTATTTCGTTGAGTCTACGATTGATTATTTTCTTTGGTTTTTTTTTTCTTTTCCTTTTCCCTCCTTCAATGCAGGTTGTCACAGCTGTGCTGCGAAAATTAAGACTTTTTTTTTTCTCGTTCTTTCTCATAATTCTCCCACTTTTTAAAATGTTTCTGAAAAATGCAATACTTCATTCTTCAAACGAGAAAGTCGAATCATTAATTTGTTATTTAAAATTCGTGTTTTAGAGCTATTTTTTTTATTATTATTATTTAACTAGAAATCAGATTTAGTGTCTAAATATTGTTATCGTGGGAACAATTTATATATACTAAGAAATTTCGTGATTTATAGATTTCGTGATTTGTATCCACTTTCTGTTCCCAGTTTATTTTGAAATAAATTTAGCCCTTTGACAAAAAGCTTGGACAAGACTAACCTATTTAATAAATACTTTCCGTAGTGATATTCACCATGCCAACTTATTATTTTCGTTTAACTAAAAGTAAAAAAAAAGTATATTTTGAATACACGCGCACTGTTAAAAATCACTTCCGGAAATCTATATTATAAATATATATATATAAACATGTTAATAAAAGTGACTGTAGGATTATTAGGAATTATAAATTTTTGTTTCGGTTTCAGAATTAATGCCGCTTTTCTTATGGCTTTTTCCAAGTTTTTTAAAAACAATTAATTCTTATAAAATTTATAGTTTACGTGTTGAAAACATGATTGTGCATTTGTACATGGATTTCTACGTACACATGCAAAATTTCATATTTCTAGTTATTATAGATTTTGAATAAAATGGTTTACAAAATATGATCTAATTGGGAATGGAGAGACTCACTTCGGTTGTCTAATAAACAAGTAATTCACAAGAACTTGAAGCCTACTTTCCTTAAAATGCTATTTCTTTTTTTGAAGTTATGAAAATAAAAACAAAAGTCCCATTTAAGCTGTATGTAAAGTTATGAAAATAAAAACAAAAGTCCCATTTAAGCTGTATGTAAAGTTATGAAAATAAAAACAAAAGTCCCATTTAAGCTGTATGTAGTCCTTGTTCATGTTTTCTTCGTTTCTGAATAAAAATGCTAAGCTCATTGTCTGTTCTGGAATTACTTCCAAGTGCAATTGGAACGTATTGTAAAGCGCTATGAGAGAATTGCCGAAATAACTTCATCAACCATAATTGACTGCTTCACAGAATTTGAGAAAAATCTTAATTACGATAACGGCGAAAAAAAAAAGTTGAGAATGATGATGTAAACCAGTTGTGCTTAACCTTAAGAAGTGTGAGGACCAATATTTTTATAAAAGTTCCAATGGAAGGCCACAGAGTCCCATCTCCCAACCCTTACTGTATCTTACTAATTAATGATTTGTCATTTATAATAAATGTAATTTACATAAACTTCAAATTATCAAATAAGGCGCCAGTTGTGTTTCATGCCAATATTCCGACAATAAAGTCTGAGACAGTGCTATTTCAATTTATGACATTTCTCAATGTATCTGTTGGCAGCGATGTTTAAAGGCTCAAACTTTAAGTGTGGCATTTTATAATGGGTCGCGGGTTGTCCATCACTGATCTAAACCAACACTCCCAAAGTTTATCAGTTCCCTTAGCGTCTCAGAAGTTTTCTTTCACGGCGCCCATAGACTAACAAAACTAGCTGAAACGGTTGCTGCTTATTAAGCTGTTAAATCCAAACTTAGTAAGTATTTATATCCTAAGAACTTAGTGATCGTTTGAAGGAATAATATAAAAAATTGAAAGAAAAAAAAAAAAGAAAAACAAACATTATTTTTACTTTAAGCTCTTGAAATTTAAAATATCCTGCGGGGCTCCTGTGAGTTTGTTACAGCACACAGTTTGGGAACCACAGTTTGATTTAAAGAAGTGAAAGACGCTTCTCCAAATGTAGGTTCTTTCCTGTAAATATCCTTGAAAAGGACCATTAGTTGATTGTTTAAACGTCAGGATTTTAACTCTCTTCAGTTTATAAAATTAATATCAAATCAGTCAGGTGCGTGTGTGTAAGTGCGTATCCCTTAATAACTTTTGAACTTGCGGGCGGATCTTCTTGAAACTTGATATACATATTCGAAGTCCAATAACGATCTAATCTTTGGATTTGAAATCTTTTCCACATGGGTTCTTATCGAGACATAAATACCCATAGAAAAAGCCCTGGAATCTTAACAATGGATTTCTATCCGATTTCTGTTAATATCTCGTTGCCTTAAATCCACTGTTTGTGGTTTAATTACGATTAGACTTAATCAGAGTTAGACAATAAAAGTAAATAATGTGGATTTAATTTGCTTTTTTCCAGAAAAAGGAAACTTTACGTTGTTTTTATTCAGTAGTTATTGTAATTCGAATGTAACTAACAAATAAAGCCTGTAAGTATTTAGTCCGTATTTCCTTCTAATCTCTTCTCCTCTAGTCGTCATATTATTATTAAAAATAACCACATCTTCACACCAATAAAATATATTCAATAAAATATTATTCAATATATTTAATAACAGCAAATTTTCGGAAAGAATATTTTCCCTCCTTTTTCAAGCTTATTCAAAAACTAAACAATTTCTGGCGGTAACAAATCATTAGCATGAACATGAATATACTTACAACATGTAATATTGTTAAAATTAATAATCTTAAATATCAAATAATAAAATTATGGAAAGTATATTAATAAGAAATAATAAGGGTCAAAATTTGAATAGAAATGAAGAAGAAAATGTTAATAGTAGTTTTGTTACTAGCAGGAGATTTGGTGAATTTATGTTTTGATTCTCAAAAAAACTGTAAGATTTGAAGAATTGAACTATTAAGTTTTTGCTATTATTGGGTTGTTTGTGTGTAAATAATGATTTGACATTTAAGATTTTTAAATTTTTAACAATATTACATGTTGTAAGTATATTCATGTTCATGCTAATGATTTGTTACCTCGCGATATTGTTTAGTTTTTGAATAAGCTTGAAAAAGGAAGGAAGATATTCTTTCAGAAAATTTGCTGTTTTTAAATATATTTAATAAATATATTTTATTATGTATATGTTATTGGTATGAAGATGTGGTTATTTTTAAAAATAAAGCCTATGTTAACGTATAGGCCTTTAGTTTTTGTCCATTTCATCTCAAAAAAACAAAAAGCAAAGATAAAAAAAAATATTAGTATTTAAGGAATTGGATTTTTTTAAATAAATTAGGTTTACCATAGCATTGATTCTCATCTCTTTTTGACCAATATCTTCTACCGGACAAAATAAAACCCTCTTGGCTAGGATTGAAAGCAGCTAAATGGAAGCTGTTCCTTAAGGAGGGGGTGTTCTTGAAAAGGCATCTCACAAGGAACAGGTCTTTCTTGAAGAGAAGGGGAAGAAAACACAGAGATACAAAGTCAACGATCTTCGATCTCAAGAGTGCCGTAGAGGCAGCGGACGATTGACTGGAATGAGGGGAGGGTAAAAGGTCCATTCGGACACCAATCGATAGACGTTTCTCCCCCCTCCATGGACTGATCATAACTCTCTCTCCCCCTCCGTTCTCTACCTCTATTGGTTTTTACCCTCCTACGGTGTATTGCCAGCAAACTTGTTGAGATGTTTTTCTTTTTTTACGTATTCTGCTTCAGAGGCCATAGGTTTTTATTGTCATAAAAAATAAATAAGATGAAAAAATGAAATATTCACAAGGCGTCATATCTGCCCTATGCTTCTTATAACTTACAGAAACCTCCCTTGATCAGATACCCCTAAGTTTTATCGCTTTTATATGTTTTGTATAGATCTCACACATGCTGACTACATTCAGTTATAACGCGCAAGCAATAGTAAGCAGTTTTCGCAATATTTTCTCAATTGTCCAATATTTAAGCACAACGATAATATTATTTTTTTTTATGTAATATAAGAGACAAAATACTATGTAGGTCTTATCAAATTCTAATGTTATCATAACTTTGTAGCAACAACAATAAAAACAAAAGAATCAGTATTGCTTTCAGATAGTTCTTAATTTGTGATTTCCAGTAGAACTTCTGTAATGGCGTACCCACGCCAATGACGCTCGGTTTTTCTTTTTGTTGGATGATTATTAAGGGAAACCCGAGGTAAAAACCTCTGATCTCTACATTAATTACAAAATTAACTTTAAAGTTTTGTAATTATTTGATTTTATTTGCAAACAATTATGTATCATGAGAAGTTTTTTAATGATTTTCATTATTTTTCATAGCTTCCATCTGGTTTCAGCCAAATGTTCAAGGTAAGTGGTCCTAACTAATATGCTGTAATTCCGAAACTGATTTCGTCTTTCTGTGTTCCTTTCTTTCCTCACATGTATGGTAGACTGTTTTCTATGGCATTTCCAGGGCAACGATTCATTCGGCACAATAGCCTACAATTTCCGCAGATCTTCCATTCGAACTTTTATTCATTTTATCTTAACTTTTATTCAGGCAATCGCATTGATTCGATAGATTTCTTGAAACGCCTAAAAATTTTTCAAAGATTAAAAAGATTGTAATAATTTACTGTTGAAGGTGTTGATTCGCTAAAGAATTAGTGTAATTTGTTATTTAGCCTACTTTCCTAAGAAACTGATGCTCATCACAGGTATCTGCGCGTGGGAGAACTGCTGAATAGTTCTTCTTGAAACTTGGTATATATAAAAACACAAGACCATCAAAACCTTTTAACTAATCCAATAATTTGCAAGCGATTTGATGCCATTAAAGTTTTGACAAGTAAAATACATAATGCGAATTTCACTTTTTCTTTTTTTTTAAAATAAAAATGAAACTTATATTATAGAAATAAATCTTCCAATCCAAAAATACAGAATATAAACTCCACATACCAATATTTCGTCTTTGATAGAAAGACTTTCTCAAGGTTTTTCCTCCTTACATAAATAATAAATAACATAAAGAAAAGAAAAGAAACACTCTTTTCTCCTTTCAAATGAAACGTAATAATGTAAATGTATTAAACGAACGAAATAAGATAAAATAATTAACATAAAAATGAACATAAAATGAACATAACAATGATTGGATCTGGCCACGATCGAGATCCTCTAAATGATATTATTTATGAGACTCAGGGACTCAGGATCAGGTTAATTTTGGAATCATGTATAATCAATTGTTGTGAATGCATGAATAAAGATAAAGATAATTAAATTTCTTTAGGAATCTTCAAGAAATTTTTAAAAAGTAATACTAGATTGAATAAATTATTAAAATTAGTGTAAGTCTGTTTGATAATTGTTTTAATTTATTTTTATGAGCTATGTTCATCCTATGTACTGATTGAGCAAGTTAAGAATAGACAAAATTGAGCAACTTTCGGATATCAGTTCAGAGACAGATATATGCATTGAGAAATATATTAAGATTTGTTTAAAAAGAAGAACTATCGTCAAGAACGTTTTGCCACTCCGCACCAGAAAGTAGTACTTAGGCAAAAATTATCATCTGTAAATTTGTTGTAAATTGTTTAAGTACTTCAGAATTTATTTATTGTGGAAAGCTTATGACAATGAAGGAAATAATAACGATTCACAAGAGATAACAAGAGATAAGGAAGCAAGAGATATTCAAGACGAAAGTATGGAGTTTTGTGGTTTTATCGACGCAGAGACCAAAAACAAAAGAAAGAAAACTTGGAATAATGGAGAAGATCCATAGATAAAATAGCTCTAAAATATCGATTCTAGGGAATCGATATACCTGAATATAAATATAAACGGAATATGTTCATCTATGACTAAATTATGAACACTGTGATGACATTACGAAAGATACAAATAAAAGGATTATTTCGTATTAATTGGTTCTACGCATAGAAGAATAGCAGATTAGTCAACTAAAACAATAATATATTTATAATGTGGAACTATTAAGTGTTGATACCGATATTTGTAAGAAAATCTCAAATTCTGATGCAGAACTGTAAGTGACTTTTATTTCAAGAGTTTGTATTGAAGTAGACCCAACGTGTATCGAAGATATTTTCTTACAAATTTTAAATAAATATTTACATATTAATAAATGAACAAAATTACTATCATATTTTAATAATAACTTTGTGAATTAGATATGTTAATAAATTCAACTTAAAATTAGATAGACATCTCGAAAATGGTAACAGACCTAATTTTTTCTTAATTTTGTCATCATTTAATTTTCTAATTCATTTTCTCATTTTTATTCAAATGTAAGATGATAAAATTTACTTTTATATTCAGTTCACAATTTTAAGTTATTATCAACATGACAGCATTTATTGCAAATCTTTGGTTAAAGACTAATTTCTGACTCGCAGTGGCAAATCAGTTACACTAGTACGTCACTGTAACTCTGGCAGTGATTTCGCCTCAACTTGAAGCGAACTTTTAATCAAAACTTAAATGACAATTGTAAATGAATCGCAGAAGGGCAATTTCTCTCTAATTCCAGGAGAATAATTGATTGAGAATACCCTCAGAACCGTCCTCTCTTTGTTGGAACCTTGAGGAAGTAAGAGAGACATCTTGTGAATACAGCGCCATCTTTAGGGAAAAGACTAAACAAATTCGATTGCGTTGATCCTATCAGGCGAACGCCGTCGTTCTTTACCCTCCCATCCCTGGAGCGATGCAGTCAAAAGATGGGTTGACATTAACCCGCAAAAACCCCCAACCCCTACCTGCTCTTTACGACGAACAGCCCCGAACGGGATTGGCCCAAATTCCATTAGTTTCACCTGCCACCCACTGCAAAAGCAATGGGATATGTTTTACTTCTAACCTTTCAATAAATAAGCGAGTGCTTCTATTCTGTCGAATCTGCTTTTGTCCGTTGCAACGTGTTTCCTCTTTATTGTCGAATAACTCGACTTCAGTGCGTTTGAATGTTTATTCACTGGGATGTCAGTCATCTGTGGTATCTAAGGTCAAGCATGGGTTAGTTTATGGTCTGCAGGATTTGCAGATGGTGTTTGTAGGTTTGTGAATCCAGTGTTAAGCAAATCGAAATGGATTTTAACAAA
This sequence comes from Thereuonema tuberculata, assembly GCA_023159025.1. Lineage (NCBI taxonomy): Eukaryota > Metazoa > Arthropoda > Chilopoda > Scutigeromorpha > Scutigeridae > Thereuonema > Thereuonema tuberculata. The sequence continues at coordinate 36,226,704 of JAFIDM010000007.1, read as the reverse complement.
GGAATCTAAAGCATCATTTACTTAAGAGCATAAAGTATCTGTGTATTTATAAAGTACTCAACATCCAAAGTTAGGAAGGAATAAAACTTACTGTTATTGCAAAAGATTGATAACGAAATGAAAATAGGTATATTTTCGAGCAGGGTTGTTTTTGTAGAAACAACAAGCGAATATAATTTTGTGCTAAAGCATAAATTTAAGGGCAACCCATAATAAAATTTAAAAATAATAATAAAAAAAGGAAGTGTATTAACGAAAAGAAGTTAGGAAAAAAAAATAAAAGCAAAAAAAAAACAAAAACAAGATAATTAATGCTTTTAGACAGTGTTAAAAGCAAAGCGGCCCCATAATCTGCACAATTTTATAAACAAAAGTAGAGTGCACCCAACTAGCGTTTACAATGAATCTAATGGATGCTTACAGCAAACCGGAAGTTGGGGGATGGGTCAAAAGTGGTCGCTTCCGATAAAGAGGAAAATGGCGATAGACGTCTCTCTTAATATCGACCCTTCTGAACACATTGGTGGTGGTCACGTTTTTGCTAGACAAACGGTTGATGAGATATGATAAAAGAAAAACGTATTGAAGCATCGACTTCTGACCCCCTCCGCCACATCCAGACAGCATAAAAGCAAGAGCGGTGCTCTATGTTTTACAGGCAAACTGTAATCTAGGGGCCGCTAAAAATCCACGCGGACGTTGAGTAAAAAAAGATTAAGAGAAGAAAAAGAAAAAAAAAAACAGTACTTAGACACACGGATTCGAACGGACAACATTCAGCATATGAGTTCGGGAACTTACCGATCACGCTATATCTGTCAACTGAAATGAGATGGTTGCATTTTTTATATTTAAGCTAACAGCGGAAATCCAATGAAAACAATGCCAAATATCTCGAACCTGGGGGATCCATAAAAATAACTTATTCCTACGTTATTTAACCTCTGAACACGATGATGAAATCCGTTTGTCGATCCGACCTCGGTTCGGGAGTTGTTAGGGGTGAACAGACACGGACGGACGGACACAACAATAGCCACCGATTTTGGTCGCTATCACAATAGCTCCCAAATGGATCGCTAAAAATGGAGTGCAATACAAACTTGGTCCTCCAAATAGTAATTTGGATAAGGAGGATATCCCTTTATTTCGTGAAAAAGAATGCAATATTAGAAAATTATTTAACATGTGTGAAAAATGTAGAAATTAAAAATACTGAGACCAACGTACAAGACTGATTAAAAGACATTTAAACACATTAAAAATGCAACTAGTTTCGTCTAGGCTGGCGAGACATTAACAAATCTTGGTGTTGGCCTCACACATTGTAACTTCTACATTTTTCACCCACTTTAAAGAATTTTCTAAGAAATTCAATGTATTGTAATTTTTTTTTAACCTATTTTCCAATATGTAAGTGAGGTTCATCAAATAAGTAATTCTATGCGTGTGTCCTTCCAATAACTTTTAGAACCACTGGATGGATCTTGTTGAAAGTTAGTGTGCATATTATGAGGAACGATCTTACTTTATATTTTTTTAAGTTGACAAGTGACCCCTCACAAACTCAAGACAACAAAGTAAATAAAAAAAAAAAAAAACATAAATTGTGGAAATCAAATCTTGGACAGCTAATCGCTCACCACACAAAGGATTTGGCCACAAGAAAGGAAAAATAATAAGTGAAAAAAAACCTCTAGTAGGTGAAACAAAAGGACATAATTTATAATAAAATAATAATGGAAAGTCATTTTCGTCTAAACTGAGCCCCTGGGACAGCTGTTTCGAGTTTATTAGACTCCTCATCAATTTATTGTTGTTGTTTTATTTATTTTGTTGTCTTTAGCTTCTGAGAGGTCATTTGTCATCTTAAAAATATATTTTTTTCCCCCTTGTACTCCTTTTGAGTTTTTGCTTAGTGAGTAGCGACGGCTGATGAGAGCCTAATAATCTCGAAACAGCTGTCCCAGGGTCTCACCTTAGACTCAAAAGGCTTCCCATTATCATTTTATTACAACTTTATATTGGGAATATTTTATAAACGCGTCTCATTCTTTCCAGTAGCAGAATAGTGACCAGTCAGTGTGTGTGTGTGTTGACCCTAATACCTTTTGAACCGCTACATGGATCTTCTTGAAATTTGGTATGCCTATTTTAGGACTAAGAATGATTCATTCTTGTATTTGGGATCTTCTACACATGGGACCTTGTCAATAAATCAGCACGAGAAGACGATAACACTTTCCCGTAGGAAAGCATTGGAATCTACAGCAAAGGATTTCTGTCTTGTTGCATTCCAAATCTTACATAGTAGGAATTCATCCTTTACTTTACCAATGCGCGTGATTACAATTACTTAAAATGTCTTTGTAAATAATACGGATTTAATTCTTTTTTTTTCTTCAGAAAAATGGTAAATTTGGAATGTTTGTATTCACTGGACGTAACGAGAATCGTTGAATTGGAATGTAAGTGTATGCTTTTTATTTTTGTCGTTTTCACGAATTTAAGAAAGAAAAACAGAAAAAAAATAAGAAATAACGTTTAAGGAAAGTAGGTCTTAAGTTCTTCGATGTTCGTTTACAACAAAATAATAAAATAAAATAAAAAAATAGGAAAGATGAAGTTGAGAATGTGGATCTATTCATATAAACCTTTGTAAAACAGACCTGCTTCTGATATTACTAAGGTACGAATAAAAACAGTATTTGAAGAAAAATAATATGTTTTAAAGGATAAGTGAAAATAAGGCGAATTTTTTATATTAGAATTTCTTAAGCTTTTTTGTTTGCTACAGGGTGATTCAAAATTCCCTGTACAAACTTTAAAGGTAGGTCAGGAATACAAAAACAAACAGTATTCATAGTGGAACGTATGTCCGCAAACGTCACCCGAATGTGCTAGAAGGAACACTAAGAAAAAAAAAAACAAAGGATGCAAAATGCAGGATTACCTGAAATGTGCTGCCAAACATTGTATTCAATCATGCAAAACAACGAATAAATGTCATATAAACATGGGTCTGGAAATGCTTTATTTCCAAGATATGAATAATGCAGCAATACAGAGGTGTTGGCCGTACAATCGCTCAGTTTCACAGAAAGTGCTCGAAATGTCCTTTACCGGCCGCAATGAACGCAATATTTATCCATCGACTGCCTAGCAGTTGCTAGGCTCGGTTGCTAAGGTTTTTAGCATTGAAATTAGTTACGACCAAACAGATGTTTATCTTGGTTTTTCTTGGAGAAAAGACCCAAAAACATAATAAAAAATTATCAGAACGCATTTTTAAGACTTCAAGAAAGCTCACCTTAGTTTGTTTTTTTTCCTTATTTTTGTGAATTTTAGGAGAAATATTAAGATAAAAAAAGCTACATTTTTGGGATTCGGACTGCCATAGATCCGATGTCGAGAGCTTGTGATTGGTTAACTCAAAACCATTCTCCAATAATAAAGGACCAATCTGACGTACTGAAACTATTTGTAGAAGAATAAATATTCTTCTACAATCCTATATCTGAAAACAGCTTCAGTATTTCAGATCGGTGCTTTGCTATTGGAGAATGGCTTTTGAGAAGATCTCGATTGCACCAATCAGAAGCTCTCGCCATTGCAAAATGCAAGGTGATCTATGACAAAGCTGTATTTTTGAGGTTCAGACTTTTTTTGTCTATATTATTCTGCTAAAATTATCAAAAATAAGGGAAAAAAAGCCCTAAGATGGGCTTAAAAATGCCTGATAATTTTGTATTGTTTTGGGGGTCTTTTCTCAAAGAAAAAACCAAGACAAACAGCTGCTTGGTCATAACTACTTTCAATGCTAAAACCCTAGCAACAGCCTCTTTGAACTATGACGGAGGTTGTGACGACATCACTTAAACGGTCCATTATAGGAGGGCTTTGATCTGTTCCCCGTAAATTCAATGGCTTCTTCTATGGGTTCGCCCTGATGGCAGCCCTAGAACCCATTATGCACTGGCTCTTCGGACTCGAAGTTCGTTCTTAATGTTCACCGTGAAACAACAACAACAACCGCCTTTTAACTCCTCAAGATAATTATATTAGATTGATAACTCAATCCATTTTTATTAGAAACTTTAAATGTGCTACTAGAAACCACAACAATAAACCCTGAAATATGCAGATTGGCAAAAAGCCTTTTATAAAGGTTAATGATTTGCTTCAATATTTCTACAATAATAATAATCAGTGGTATTATTGTTATTTGAAGATTAATGCTTAAAGATTTAAAGATTAATGTTTGTATTTCTAATCCATTATATTAATACTGACACTATAGAGAAACTCTGTTTGTTAAATATACTAATCTCCTTTTGTTTATTTCTTTATTAATAATATAAAGTGTTAAAACACTTTGTATTCAAAATAGCTCATTCAAGAATTTGAAAGTTTTCCAAACGTGAGATGTTTTACAAATATTATCTTTGTAATATTTTATCGTGAAGGAGGCGATAATTCTACGAAATAGTGACATTAAATGAAAATATTTATGAAGAAGCAAAGTATGTATTATCTTTGGATATTTACGATAATGTTTCATCAAGTATTAAGAAGGTTACTGAATTGAGAAAACAAAAGAAAAGATTATGATGTTTATGAAGAAAATGTGTTATGATGTTCATTGATGTTTATGAAGAAAATGT
>JAFIDM010000007.1:36184192-36203351 GCA_023159025.1 Thereuonema tuberculata | reverse complement strand
GAAATTCGTAATGTTATTCAATCTGTACAAGGGACATTACATTACACACATTAGCCAGCTTCTGTAGTACTTGAATAATGGTCGAATTATAGATGGCGCTTCAGTCGAACAATGGCGGTGCAAAATGTAAAGTTAAAATCAATTTTTAAGCTTTTCATTATTCTTCAAGATAGCAGAAGTGAAGATTGTAGAGCACTTCCAGAAAGCGACTTTTAAAAGCAAGATATTGATTTATTTATATTTAAAAGAGATGCTTATCGGAAGATGGTTGGAGGGAGCCCGCGGAGGATTGTGGCTTCCATCTGTGCCGTTTCACTTCCACTTGCGACTTCATAAATTTGAAAAATGGTCGGAAGACGCAGACAATGGCTTTTGGCAGATCCTCCTTGCCTCACCAACAAAAGGGAGAAGTAGTTTAGTCCTGGTAATCAGAATCAAACTTACGAGAGATCGTGCGGCGCTACAAAACCATGATTTACTCGGGTGTCCAAAAACACTACGGTTGGCTTTATTTTTTTGGGGGGGGGGTAGTCATAAATAAAACACCCTTTTAAAAAAAGGAACAAATTCTCGAAGCGAAGGATAATGACTGAGGTAAATCTGTTTTATGTGGATTTTTATTTTGATTATACAAATTGTTGTTGACAAACATAGAATGGTATGTAATTATTACAAAAGAAATGATTATCATTTTTAATAATGATTATTTAGCAGTAAAAAGAAAAAAATAATGCTTATTTAAATGACACTTGTGAACAAATCTTCTTAACAGAATATAGTATGATTTTATTGATTAATTTAAAAACTAAATTCAAAAAGTTAATGCGTAAACTTAGTAATTCATGTAAGCAACTTTTTCTTTATATCTCACTAATAATAAATGCGTTCTATTATTTGTCGATCCATTATCCTATGTCCATGATCAAACTATGTATCCTCTAGTGCTGAAATTTTAGTTTAGGTTCTCATGACAAATATTCCTATTGATTTTGATTCAGATGGGAAAAGTACAGGGAGTACAAAAGTCCCATCATCCCCCCCCCCCTCCTTTAAATTTTAGCAAAATATTATTTCAACAGTTTCAGTAATATACGTGGGAACCAGTTATTCCAGCGGATCTGTGTGCACAACGTCATTTTCATTATTACACAGTATTATTCGCCTTCAAGTGCGATTTGAAAACGTCGTAGCATTGCTGGCGTTATAGTAACAAACGCATTTCGAATAGCTTCTTTCAGTTCATTAGTTGTCTGTCTGATAACGGTTTTGAGCGACTTTTTTGTTTGATGTCTCCATAACGCATTATCACACGACGTCAGATCAGGCCTTCGGGGTGGCCATTCCAGAGGCACCGGTAGCTATGGCGAACCTCTTCCAATCCAATTATCACTAAACAAATCATTGATGTATTCTCTGACAGCTATTGTTTTTAAATTTGATTATATTGATGCGTGATTCACAAGGTGAAGGGATTATCTAGCATCGTGGGGATTAAGACTGTTGCTGAAATGGAGATCTCACCTGATTGGTTCAGCACAGGAGGACCGAGGTGAGATAGGTTTTTTTTTGGCTGTAAGAATCCAAAGCTCTTGTATCTATACCTCTGTTGCTGTAAATAAAGTTAGTCAGTAAAGTTAGTAGTTACCTGTCAACCTGTCCCTGACCACGTTATGATGTAACAATATTAAAGAGTAACTGGATTTAGGCGACTTATAAAAAAAGTATTTTCGGAAATAAGCAATTTTCAGCAAAGGGAGAAATTTGAAGATAGATTATTTGTATTTTGTGAGTATAATTTGTAATATTATTTTTTCTTTGTATTGTTTTTCACAATTTAAAGAAAAAAAGATGTAGTTGACTTTCAAATACCCGTACGGTAAGAGCGCATCAAAAGTAAAGGGAAAAAAAAGTATCATTCACTATGTGACCGTTTTTGGCCTTTAGCTCATCAGCTGTTGGTCCAATTCTTACCGAAATCAAAACTAATCTTTCTTGTAAAATGATCTACTTAACTCTGAAGTTTTAGCTTAGTTAGATGCATAGGTTTTGACTTATTACTGCGTTTTAAAAATAATGCATTTTGATAGTTTCTTGGTTCTAGCTTCTTATCTATTGGCCCGAACTGAACGTACGGATCTTTATTGTAACAATCTTGTGTGTTTCCATCTGAAGTTATGTTGAAATCTTTTTTGTTGAAACCTTTATTTCTCCCGGGGTTTATTTGTGGAATTACTAACGTTGATAACGTTAATAACCCTATAATAGTCTACGATCGTTTTCTACCATGCGCGGATCTATGTAAATAAAACTGTCTATGAATGGAAATTGTTCTTTTTTAAGCAACTATTTAATTCATATCGGAAATATAAATTTAATATTTACATCTGTCAGAATTATTTTTATTTTTTTAAATTTAAATAAAACTATCAACCCGCAAATGTTTTAATGATCACGTGACCTTTGATTCCGAGGTCATTTCCTCAATCATGTGATCTTTGTGTATGTGTGTGATTGAGAGAGTGAGTGGCAGGGAAGCCGACCATTTGCTCTTCTAAAATGAACGGTTTAGCCTTTGACATTATCTCACGTGAGTTACGGTTCACCCACACCAATGAAAAATAAAATGTAAGCATCCTCAATATTACATCTAACGTTTGACATCTTATTTGTATTTCTGTAGCTTTTGGTTTCGGAGGAGTAGCGGACAGAAATAAAACCAATGTTTTCTTTTATAAAACATTATAAACACTTAAAAAATTAAAATTAAAAAAAAAATTGTTGAATTATATTTTTGAAAGTATTTTGAGTGGCTATATTCTGTATACAAGGTAATTATATTTAAAGTTCAACTTTCAACACGCTGTAAAAAAAGAACCACTGCTCAGAATGACCTGAAATTTGAACTGAAAGAAATTATATACTCGAAGAAAGGGGAAATGGTATGGCATAAGAAAAAAATTAGTTCCAAATGTTAGCAATTGATGGCGCTATAAGCGTCATAATATGCACGACACATTGTATTTGTTATAAAAACGCGGGTACATGGCGTTTTTCTCATATTGCTTCTGAGAAGTTCGCCATGACTCTCTCAATAAAGGATCACTCTCTGCTTGTGAATCTCTTTCACAAGAACGGTGACTGTGCGCCAGTAGCTATGAAGAAGTTCCGGACAGTAAAGGGTGTGAAAAAAGGCTGTAGTCCGATGCGTGCCAAGGGTCTGGAGAAAAGGATGTAGAAATTCGAAATCTGGCAGAGGGAGGAAACTAATTGCCTCGACGTCAGTAGAAGATGTGGCCATAGCAGTCCAGGAATAGACGAGGGGTGGTGTGCAAACGTGCAATGCCCGAACTTTGGACATGCCTGTGAACACAGTGCATAAAATTGTACGAAACATCCTGCTTTGCTATCCATACAAAATTACCCATGTTCAGGAGTTGCTTTCTGCTGAACTGCCAGTAAGAGAAAGGTTGAATTTTTTCTAGAATTTCTTGCTCGCATGGAAGTGGACAATGAATGGCCATGGAACATTTTGTACACAGACGAAGCTCATTTCCATCTCCAAGGACATGTCAATACTCAGACTTGCAGAATATGGGCAACGGAAAATCCGTTAGCACATGAATCAGTACCTCTTCATTCTGCAAAGGTAACTGTGTGGTGCGGGTTGACGCCAGCGTTTAGCGTAGGATCATTTTTTTTCGAGGAGATGGGTCGTGCGGGTCCTGTTACCTGTACCGTGAATGGTAAACGCTACGAGAGTATTTTGCGCAACCATGTTATTCCAACACTTTAACAGCGTGCATGAGTGGGTAGCATCATTTTTATGCAAGATGGAGCTCATCCGCACATTGCAAAGCCAGTGAAGCAGCTGCTCAAGAGGCATTTCGGAAGTAATAGAATTATCAGCCTCATTTTCCAACAGCCTGGCCATCAAGATCACCTGATCTTAATCCTTGTGACTTCTGGCTGTGGGGTAATCTGAAAAATGTTGTGTTTGGTGGTCCGATTGCAAACTTAGCTGAATTGAAGGCACATATTGTGCAACACATTCAAAATCTGACGCCTGAGACACTCCGATCTGTTGTGGAACATGCTGTTACTCGGTTTCAACTTGTGGCAGAAAACGGTGGACAGCATATTGAACATGTCTTGCGCGAGTCTCGCGATAATTAAAAACCGATTTCATTGTTGCTTTTTATGCGGTTTTTGGCCTCAGGACAATTAAAAAACCGATTTTTCCCATCCGATGTGGTACGATCTTGCCGTGGTGGATGGGCTTTGAACTAACAGTTTGAACTAACTGTTGAACGACTTGGAAGTCATTTCTTCAGTAAAAGCCCGATACAGTCATGCACTTTGAACAGTACAGTTGGTTTAATGTGCAACTCACGCCATAGCCGTCGTATTGCGATTCAAATGTCACTTGTAGCCGAACCCATTTACGTTATGACGCTTAAAGCGCCATCTATTGCTAACATTTGGAACTATTTTTTTCTTATGTTTACCATTTCCCTTTCTTCGAATATATTCAGTTCAAATTTCAGGTCGTTCTGAGCAGTAGTTCTTTTTTTTTTTACAGTATGTTGAAAGTTGAACTTTAATTATAATAACCCTGTATATGCCTAAAAGTAGAAAGACCGTTACTATTACGTTTTAGTAAGAAAATGCAAATGATTTATTTATTTTGGTGTTAAAATTAACACCAGATGTCGCTGTTGAAGCAAGAATAAATTGGCATATAGGATTCTTGAATACATTTAAGACGGGGAGATACAAATTACTTCTCAGAGTCAAACGGTATTTTAAATGACGCTGAAAAAAACATCTGCAATTCATCTTTGTATCTGATATGCTTTATTTTCAAAGTGACGATGCACATGTAAACAAGAAAGCTTTATAAGTTCTTTTATAAGTTCTTTTATAAGCTTCTTTTAGGCCGAAATATACTCTTTATTGAATAGCTCGCCTTTAAATTGCTTAGAGTTTTCACGCTGTGTTATCTGTTAGGCATTTTAAGAGACAAATAGCCTACGGTCAACGTATTCTAAAAAAAAAAAAAATGCCAACAGTTTCCCGCTCTTGTTTTTCAAGTGTTTCCCAACATGTGTTTCGCTCCTGTTTTTTTCTTAGTGTCCGTCATTTTAGTTTAATCTCTAAATAATGGATCGGTTATTTCACGCCTCTGCCAGTAGGGGATGTGCCAAGCGTCTTCGCGGACGCATGAAATCTCTCTGACACTTCATTACTCATCTCCCGCCAAGCAGCAAGAGATTCTTCGATGCCATCCCCCAACCCCCATCAACTCATCCCTTCCCCTCCCTCTCTCTCACTGCAGATTGTCCCTAAGAATATAAACGCTGATGCCCAAACTTTGGCGTTGCTTTTATCGATGTAGCTGTAATAAGGAATGTGGTTGATTATGCTGAAGCTATTAGCGCCCCCCTGTATCGTTCCTACGCCGCTTCCCTCATCGCTGTCGTTGTGGAATGACAAGACGAGAAATCTGATAAAAGACTTCTCGGCTCAATTGGAACAACCGCAGAAAATTGGATTGACCTTATTTTTCTTATAAAATGAGAAAAAAAGGTCTTTTATTTATATAAAAACAATTAAAATTACTGTCCCTAATCAGTGCATTCAATTTATAAATTCAATTCAGCGTATTTAGCATTTTTTTATTAGTTCCTGTTAAGGGTTGTGCAATTTCTCATCCGTTGCTATGCATTGGGTTTTTCAGACATTTTTTTTTAATGATTACGTAACAGTTTCATATATAGTAACAGTTTGACATATACTTATTGGTGGCCATCGTTATTTACGTATGAAAAACTCATCTTATCTCAATAAAATGTAACTGCAAGCTACTAAATTTTGGAATACAAGAAATAAGAAATTACAATAATGTACAGCACCACATTATTTTTACATTGATTCAAGAAGATTACAACAGTTCAATTTATCAACAATAGATATCGCTGAGATACTTGGAATTATTTCTCCATTGCAAAGTGTCACTCCCCTTTTGAATTCTTTGATGAACTAAATCTTATGCAACAAAGAATGGCGACATTATTGCAAAATAACTAAAAATAATTGATTTATTGTAGGATCACAAAAAGAAGAAAATCGTGGGTTATGGATGACTACTTCCATGTAGGCTCAGCGACATCTATTGCAAAGCATCGTAACTATTTTCTGCATTTCTGCAAACAAAGTAGAAGAGAACAAGAGTTTCGATTATTTTTTTTTTAATTCTTTCATCTTTAATGTATCTATATACTGTTATTATTATTTTTATATTATTCACATTTTTTCATATCCAAATATCCAAATCCAAATCTGGTTTCGGACAAGGAAAACGAAATGCCCGAGCGAGAATGAAATTTCCCATCAAATGGAACAAATTTGTAACAATAGCTGATCTTCCTATTAATTCAGAAATATATATTCCAACACCCTGACTTTTAAAATAGTGGAAAACGTTTCAAATTATACCTGTAGGTTGTGCAGGCTCTGTCCTTACAGTAACCTATTCTTATGACGCGGCCATATTGCTTTCTGCAGCATTAAGTTCCAAGATCAACTAAGTGATCCGGCTTTCTCCACATTTGGTAATTCTTCTTTCTCTGTGCTTAGTATAATTGTAAGTGAATTGACATTGTTAAATTTTTATAAGGAAACTCCATTGTTTTAAATGGATAGGAATAAAATCCTAAATGGTCGTAATCACTGGGAATCCGGAAAAATCTCCGGATAAAAAAAATCTCCATATATGTGAATATACACTCGAGTGCAAGGAATTCGACGCAAACTGAAACACAATCGTGAACCTTAAATAGTCGCAAATTTTTGATCGTTTTAAAACCTGCCAGTATTACAACAACAAAGAATATGCCATTGCCGTTCACGTGACACGCAGAATGTTCCGGGTGTATGCATTTTGTAAAAAATGTGAGGAAAATAGTAATATAGAAAAGGTATAGTACCAAAAGCGTTCATTTCATTACAAACACAAGACCACAGATTGAGTTCAATTTAGCATTTATTGCAAGTCAATATATGGTGTTGTCACCTCGAGCTCTGATAACAGCTTCCATTCGGCGTCTCAGTGATCGGATCACATTCATGACCTCAATGTTACACAATATTGCTCCATTCCTCTTCTAACGCCCTCTTCAACTACTCGATTGTTTCTGGAGCTGGACTTCTACCATGAACTCTTCTCTTAAGGAGTCCCAAAGATGTTCGATCGGATTTAGATCAGGACTACGTCCGGGCCACCACATACATTCAATGTCAACTGCATTCAGATAATCCCGAACATGAACAGCGGTGTGTTGCCTCGCGTTGTCGTGCATGAAAGTGAAGTTTTCCCGACTAATCCAGGGTACGGCAATAAATATTGTTGTAGCACTCAGTTATATACCGATGAACCGTCAACCCGCCTCCTGTGGGTCCAGGATCGATAAACACTACGTCAGTTTTGGCTGTAAGTGAAATGCCTATCCACAGCATGCAGGAGCATCCTCCATAACTGACCGTTTCCCGGAACCAGCATTGCGCGAAACGTTTACCAGACTTTCGATAGACACGGTTTCGTTATTGCCATTGTCATTATAAGCACATTCGAGTTTCGTCAGAGAACAACACTGAACTCCCATTGCGCTACAGTCTAATCAACAGATCTCGAGTACATTGAAGGCGGGTTTGCCGATGAGCTCTGGTCAGAAGTGGTCCTGTTGCAGGCTTACGTGGGGTCAAATTTCCTTCCTGTATTCTTTTTCTGACTGTCCAGCCACTAACTAAGGGTAAAGCTATCCCCCTTTGTGAATGTCCATCTCTGCTTTATCTTCCCCGCGTTTCCTTCTTACGGGCTCGTTTCCGAGGTTGCGTGTTTCACTCAGTAGTTGTCCGTTGTTTCCCTGCTATGCTCTAACGAGTAACACAGTAAAGCCTACTGTCCAGCCATTGACAGCTATCCCACGTACACGGTGCAGCTCTTATTGGACCTAAATGCCAGTCAAATTACGATTGCATAGTGCAGTGCTAATATAAATCGGACATCAGTCGTAGCTCTTGCTCAATGTGCACCAAAACCTGGTCTCCGATGAAAGGCACCAGTCTCTTGGAACCTCCGATAGACTGGTGATACAGCTGATTGCGACTTATCGTTGAGTGTGACCCTGCTGTAGAAGACAACTGCCTGCACCACTTCCTCGGTTGTTGTATCCATCTTTGTGGAGTAATAAAGACGATAGGATTCCAATAGAATAATTCACATTCATGAAAGGATATGTAAGTCTCGCTTACACAACAATTTCACGTAGTTTTCGAATGGTTTACGTACCGCCATGCACGTGAACCCTTTCGAACAATTACCGGTATATCTCAAAAACTTGTTGTCATATTATCACACATTCGGTGTCATGTGAACGTAAATTTCATATTCTTTGTTATTTTATTACTTGTAGTTTTCAAACGATCGAAAATTTGCGAATATTTAAGGTTCACCATTGCATTTCAGTTTCAGTCGATTTCCTTGCAGTGTGTATATATCCTTTAATTGGTTAACATAGGAAGATTAAACATCAAAATTTTTCCCCTTGTCGCTTTTTACGACATCCACTGGAAGGCAGTCAGGAAACATAATGGCAAATAAATTTCTTTAGGAAAGTAAGTAATTGTGTTCTTATATTTTTAATAATTAATAATAATTAAATTCATAATCATCATCATCATCTGCATCTTTCTATGGACCTACACCTTAGACCTAGTGATTCTTTGTGGTCGCCTTTGTCTGATGCCAATGTTTTAAAGGTCTGCCTCTAGACCGTTTACTATTAGGCTTGAAATTCAAGGTTTGTTTTGGCCATTGAACGTCATCCATCCTTTCAACATGGCTTTTCCAGTTTCCTCTGTATTTACAGGAAATCTTATTGGTTCGACTTTTAGTTCGGATAAAATGGTAGTGTTTCATTTCAAATCCCAAATAGTATAGCCTGAGCTTATCCCACATGAATTTCATTTCGTCAGCTGTTATTCTCTATATACATCTCTCTTTTCCAAAGTCTAAGCTTCAGAGTCTAAGTAGGTCTTGCCAATATTAAGATTGCCAATATTGTTGTACAATCTTAATCTTGTGTGTTCTATCGTTGGACGATAAACAATTTGAAAATGGAATTAAAATTTATCCCTATGATTTTAATGATAAGTAATTCCATAACTAATTTTATGATTCACATCATATTACAACCCGCTATTACTAATGAGGTTCCGGGTCCGAGTCACAGCGGTGTAACATCGAAGTAATGGCGATGTTACTCCTGTCCAGAGGCTTACAAAGGTACCAGTCCACCACTTGACTTGCCCAGCGAAATTCTTTAAATTACCCTGAGTGCAATTTCTTACAGTGTCTGATGCTGATGATAGATTTAAGTTATTTACTAAATTAATGTTCTAAATTTGTGATTTAGGGTAACTTAGATTATAACGGGTCAACTGATTTTGTGCCCAACGTCTGTTTGGCATTTAGGCCAAAAAAATTATATCGTTTTTCTGCCAAAACTATTTATCTGAAGAGGCTGAAATTTTAATAGTAAATAACTTATATCACTATCAATGATATTTACTTCCTACTAAAATTACACAGCCTCTTGAGATAAATAGTTTTGAGTTAGACTATCGAGTTTAACTGCGATTTTAGCTCTTAGTTTTACTGGTCCAAAATAGAGAGAGAGAAAAAGAGAGAGTTTATATTTAGTTTATATTTAGCTATATATTCAACCCCAAATGAGGTGGCGTCTCACCTCTTTAGCGATCCAGTACACGAAAATGTAAAGAAGGGGGAGTGGGGGCTCTTACGTTCATTTTGTCCGTCTATTCATTCTTCATCATCTCAAACTACAGCCCAAGCTACAAGTCGGACAGATATGAGTCATACTTTATTGGAACCCTTGTGACTTGAAGATGTCTGTAAAAACACGAGTTCCAATCTGCAGTCACTTCTGATGCAATGAAATAGGAACAGAGTTGCTTTAGTTTCGCCTACACCATGAAACCAGTTTTTTGCCTTTTTTTGGTTTTCAATGCATATTACGGTGTGTTAGCAAAATAACACATAGTTGTGTCATTGAGGCATCGCCTAGTGGTCAAAGCTGCGAGACTGATACATTTGAACCTGGGTGCGACTCCCGGCGCGAGCTTGGATATTTCTTTCATCAGTGTTTGTTTCTCTTCGAGAAAGGACGACAAAGTCTGACTGTCAACTAGTGGTACCTCTTAGATTCACATCTAACGACAGCAACATTTATTCTCCCATCGAAGAAAGTAATTCTCTAAGACCATAATTCAAAGATGAATCCGGTATAAATCTCACATAGACTATGTAATAGTCTTCAGTAGCTTCCACTAACTAAAAAGGGAAGATAAACTTTGTTTAAAAGAATATCTCCCTTCTTATAAAATTGATTTTATAATTGTGTATATCATAATTTTTAGCGACCTATTTGGGAGTTATTGGGATAGCGACCAAAATCGGTGGCTATTGCGTTTGTCCTGTCCGTCCGTCCGTCCGTGTCTGTCCATTCCTAACTACTCTCGAACGGAAGGTCGGATCGACAAACGGACTTTACCCTCGTGTTCAGAGGCCCAAACAACGTAGGAATAGGTATTTTGAGGGGCCAACGAGCCCCCCCCCCCCAAGTTTGAGATATTTAGCATTGTTTTTATTCGATTTTCGCTATTAGCTTAAATGTTAACTATTATTGTTTTCATTTCATTCCATTCCATTTTAGTTGTCAGCTATAGCTTGATCGGTAAAAGTCTCGGACTCATAAACTGAAGGTTGTTGGATCGAATCCGTATAGCACTGGTTTGTTTGTTTGTTTGTTTTTTTCTCTTAATCTTTTATTCTCAATGTCTGCGTGTATTAACTTTTTTTTTCTTACTTTTTTTCTTTTTCTTTACATATTTTCTTTTTTTTTTTATTAATATTTTTAATTTTTTATTTATATTATTATGGGTTGTCATTAAATTTAAGCTTTAGCACAAAATTCTATTCACTTGTTTTGTTTATTAGTTTGAGCTCCGGATTAATCCTCAACTAACTAATTGGATCCCTAATAGCCTGAGATCTAGTGTTTTTAAAGCAGTTGTAGAAGTACAACAATAATTGTTAATAATAATCTGAATTATTATAAAAGAACAAAGGATTACTTAAAATCGTGAAACTGCTGTTCCAAGGGAAAAAAATGAAAGCAAGAATATGGTAGTTTAATTTTTTTTCCCTTGGAACCGCAGTTTCACGATTTTCTTTTATCCATCGAGCTTTTCCTTCTTTGTCATAAATGAAACATTCTTCTTAGCTCGAGGCAACCCTAGATACTGAGTTATTGGGTTTTACAAATATTATCTGCATTCATAACAGGAAAGCTCCTAAAAAAGTTTAGAATCCTTTAGAATCCAATGTTTTTTTGTTGAATGGGTTAGCTTTACTCAAAATGTATTTTGTACATTTAAAAATAAAAACAGTAATAATAAAACTAAACACAGATAAGTAAACTAATTAAAAAATACTTAATAATGTTTAATACGTCGTATTAATACAGTGACAGAAAACGTTGCGGTTGGTTAGCCTTCATCAGTTCAAATTATTTATTATTATTCAAATTATTATTTAAGAGCTCTTTCTGACTCCTTCTGTCTGACTCTTCATTAAAGAATCTTACATCATAGCCAGAATCCCCCTATCAATGATGGACTATCTTAACATGACGTCACCAAGCAATGGCGCAGACCCAATAATTTGAACTGACGAAGGCTAATAAACCACAACGTTTTCTGCCACTGTATTAATATTGTCAAAGTATTAAAAAAAAATAAGTATTTTTAATTAGTTTACTTATCTGTGCTTTTTTTTTTTTTCATTATTACTGAACTTTTCATTACCCAGTTATTTGGAAATTTGGAACAAAAGGAAATGTAATGAAGGACACAAGAAAAAAAAAACATTTAAAACTCTTTGTTTTCGGAATTTTCCGTGGTTAAAAGGTTACATGCTTGGAAAGACTGCCCCTTGTTTTTTATTGTTGGAAGATAAAACAGATGTTTAATTTTTTTTTTCGGGTCGGCCCTTCGTGAGGCATTTTCTTCAATGGCCCCCTTTCTAAAAAACTTAGCTACGCCCCTGCACGAATGATTACATTGTAAACACGATTGTCATTATAATCCGACCACGATAATGTATCGACTTTAGCACTAGCTCCATGACATCAGCACTGGCCTCTCTCAGAGGTTCCTAAGAATATTACGTTACAGCTATAAAAACAAAACAAAAACAAAAATTTAGTTTAATTTTAGTCCTCCATTTTCCAATTCCTTTCGGAAATAATCTTCAACCTGTAAAATAATTTTTCGAGCACTGCTCTGTAAAATACTCTGGGGCGGTATTTTGAGGAAAATTAGTAGAGACCTGTGCTTTGAGACACGCTTGTTTGTGATTGGCTGAAAAACTGATACGTCATAATCACGTGGGGTTCCTTCCGATCTTCACATTATCGTGGTGGGACTAAACCGACAATATAGATGGGTACAAAGTCTCTGTTATACGACAGACTTGCGAACGAACTGCCAATCACATAATCACCCATCTTAATCTTTAGTAAAAAAAATCATTTTGCAAAGGTCAGCCATCGTCTGAAAGTGTAACAAGCAAGGAGTCGAACTCAAAAGTTCATACAGTGATGAGCGATTAGATTACGTGAGTTACATTGGCCAAAAAATTGAGAACCTTTATTAATACGGAGTAGGTCTTCCTTAGTTACCAAAGGCTCCATGCAATTGAAGTGGCGCTAATTGTAAGATTCTTTAAATAGTTACTTACAGCAAAAAGAGCGTAATTCTATGATGATTGACGGAACAGAACTTCGACACATTACAGCCCTTGCCCAATGTCCCACACATGCTCGATGGGATTGAAGTCTGAAAATATGGAGGTCAGGGAAAATAACAAAAGTCCTTCTCGTGGTCAGCAAACTATGCTTAAAAAACTCTGGCCTAATATCAAGCACTTCAAACTAATTAATTAAATAGAAGTAAATTCATAAAGGAATTTTCAAAGGAGTATTTTTAAACTAAAATTATTGTAAAAGCTTAAATTTTAATTAGATCTTCCATCACCATTATTTTTGGCTGACATTTAGTTTGCTTCCTCTATGTTCTCATCTAATGTTGACAGCTGAGTCCTTTCTCTGAAGCTTGTCTTCCCTTTCCCTAAGGCGCTATAATCAATTAACTTCAGTTTTGTCAACAACTAATGACACTTCAAAAACAAAAAAAAGTTTTGCTAAAAGTAACTTATATAGAGTTCAAAACGTTTACTGATAAGGAAATGGATTTAAATATTTTTCTTGAGTTATTGCTAACTTTAAATTACTTATCTTATAGTAAAATTACACATCTCGTAACATAATTTCCTTTATTTACCAATACTCGATGTCTTTTCTTTTGGCAATTACTTCCAATTTCGGGTTTTAAATGAAACGAAAGGTTCAAGCAAACCAAGATGGCGTCACTTAACAAAATGTCAAAGACACTCAGCTTCTTATGACTTCACTGTGAATGCCGGAATTGTTTATTAATTCCTTCGATCGAAAGTTCAGAGGCATTTCAGAAAAAGAAGAAAAAAGGTAATTCCCTGCTGAACGCCCGCGATCCATAAAAAAAAGTAATCACATGAAAAATGCTCTTACGACGCTCACCAGAAAAGATGTCGGTTCTCATTAAGGAGGGCGCTCGTTTCAATCGACAAAAATGAAACGGTGGAAAGTGATGGAAAATAATGGAACCTAAATCGAATTTCATACTCATGAAATTTGTTTCCTCATCGAAGCCTGGGAAAAAAAACCTGTAATTTCAAAGTTAATGTATTTTTGCCCCTGATAGAATTATGAGTTCTTCTGAAGCCCTTGATTTAAAGCCATAAAAGTTTTATTTTCCGTCTTGGAACAATAGATCGTCTCTTCACTTAGAGATATTACGAAGTGCAATATTTATAGGGAAACGAAGCAAACTTGAGAAAGACAACCGGCATCAACTGATGTATTGAGTAAGTTATTGATGAAAGATGAACTAATCCAAAAGTATTCTAGTGTTTAATTATTTGGAACATTAAAAAATATATAATTAATATACTTTTTTTTTAATATCGTCTCTTATATACTAAACCTATATAGTCTGTTTAGTTCGAGAATTTGCAGGAAATCACAACTTTTTATTCTGACATCCAAAACAATGAATACTAAATTTCGAATCTTTTGTGAATTAACAACTTAAAAAAAAAATAAAAAACCCTGAGATTTCCTGATAGTGCAGAAAATTAAAATTCCGTTGATTAAAATTCCGTCTTCGTATTTATTTTGTTTCTAAAACGTTTACAGAAATCAATGGTCTATGATACGATATGTAACAAATGTAATTGGATATGTCAAGATTTTCTGTACCTCTACAAAACATGTCAATTGAAGATATGTTTGTTATACAGTAATGTTTTTTTTCTTAAAGAAGCTCCCCATAGACAAGGAATCAGTGTCAAAAGTAATAATAATTTAGCTGATTCTCTGTTAAGACTAACAGCCAAACTTGCTCTTATCCGATATAATAATACAGTGCCTGGAAGACCGACCTCTGCTCGGTAAAATAAAACGAAAATAAAGTAAGCACACTGTAGATAATCACCTGGTTGTTTAACCCTCTTGCAGGAAAATGAACAGCTCCGCAGTGAATACACGCGACGTTGAAAGGAAAAATATTTTAAAATTATTATTTTATTACATGTAAAAATAAAAGTATTATTTTATTACGCATAACGAAACAAAACAAAAAATTGTAATGCACCTAAGTAAATAAGGATTCTCGCACCCTGAGCCATCATTTCGGGAATCTGAGACAGCTGTTTCAGCCTTGTTAGGCTTCCTCAGTCAGATTTACCCGTAATGGTAGCTCAAAGTGCGAGACAAAGAAGTTGAACCCATCCCGGCACCCCGGAATGGCTCCTCCAACAAAATCAAGCACCAACAGTAATTCACTGTGCACCGCACAGCCTTTTTGTTAATACTTGCAATGCACGTTAAGCTTTATTTCTACATTTATTACGCATAGAACACGAATTTATTGAGAATAAAATAAAACGAATATAAAGTCAGAACACTGCAGACAATAACCTGGCGCCCAGGTCCCCGGTCAATCATTTAATCCCTAAATAAGTTTTCCCGGAGTCTAGACCTAGCTGAATCGCTTTCTCGCACCCGAAAACGGTAGATTCACTCCATTTCATCAAAATTCTTAGGTCCGTTTTCAAGATAAAATTTACAAGAATTGCTTGTTTTATAAGTATTTGATGATTTGATTTTATTGATTTCAAATTCCTGCGAAATTCGAAATGAAAACAGAATTGCTCAAAATTTCACTATTTATTGCGAGTGATATCTAATCCGAATGGGAATTTTTAACAATTTTTTATGAATATCTGTGCTTCATTTCTGCTGGCTATCAGAGCGAAACCAAAGACAATGAATTCTTTGAAGTACGATGATTCAGTCATAACTTAAATTAAGCCTAAGGAATCACAGGATCAGAGGTTCCCTTCAAACTTTGAAGAATAGTTATCTCATTCTCTCAGTTTCAGAATTAATTGCAAATGAAATGCAGAAGAAAATGCTACGAACTATTAACAAAATCACGTCAAATCAATAAAAATTCATTAAAAATGAATAAGTTATTCTTACGGAATCCTTTCTTTTTTCTTTTTCAAATGGAGATCATATAAAATTCCTCCTTAGTGAATAATCTTGAATTTTTAGTCACAAATTCGCAAAATTTATTTCTCAATAATATTGATTTTTAATGTATTAAAATTAGTCAGCCATGAGATCTCTGTTCTGTAGCGCAAGACAGAAGGATATATGACGCTGTTACATAAAACATGTTCGTGAGGCAGTTTACGTCAAATGTTATGTGGGAAGAAATATTTGGAATGATGCATTTGAATTGAATTGGAGAAAGTTATGAAATTGAAGTGTGAAACCAGTCATAATGGTTAGTAGTTGTAGAAAGAGAGCAGTCAGTAGATGATACCATTGAAGTTTAAATAGTTTAGAATATTTTTTTTTACTTAAACTCCTTAACTTCGATTATTGTTCATTTCACCAATGACAGACCTTTGCTGACGTAATCCGCTTATGGATTGATGTTGCCAGAACGTAATAGCGACATCTACTGCTAAAATTCTTAAACTAAATCTTTTAAGCATAACGGAAACGTCCTGGTTTTTGTAATTTGTACAGTTAGAATATATTTCTAAATTATTGCTACTGTTTAATTAATTTTAATTTTTTTTAATAATTTGGCTTTGCTGTGTAAATCTTCCCTCGCGTACTCACAGTAACTTACTATTGCAAAGATGCCATTTCAATAGTTGCTTAACGATTTCCAGGCGAACGCAAGTGATCAGTTATCTCCATATAAGACGGTCTTTCTCTGTTGAAAGAGAGAATAATTGCCGTTCCGGCATAGCCTTGTGGTCAATAAGAAAGGCCTTCCATGAGGCTAATGGTTTCGAATTCTGGCGTCGGCATGGATGCTTACTTTCTCCTTCTGTGTTTTCGTCTGTTTCTGCGGATACAATGTGAGCTCGCTCCTAGGTATTCCTTGGGCAACTTTTCTTCTGCTAAATAGCTCACAATTATCGCCTCTTGTTGTGGCCAAATGAGAAGGGGGGAAAAAAATTCTTCGATTAATTTTAGTCATATCGTATTTTACGGACTATAAGATGCACTTTTTTTCTTCGAAAAATTGCCTCCAAAATTCAGGTGCGTCTTACACTCGAAATTAATATAAAAATGTCCAGTGTTTGGTTTAAAATTCCCGCCAATATTAAAAATGGTCATATATTCGATGATTGCTGCATCTATAAAATGAAACCACGGTTGTGGTTACTCTGGTTATGGTTGTCACGTGACTGGTTGCTCTGACGTAGGAGCCTGGTCCCTTCCTTTTATAGACGGCGTCGGTTACAAGAGTGGTATTCCTCGTAGCTACGGTAGTGGCGCTACGAAGTTTTCTGTAGTGGGAAAGATAGTACAGGATATAACGTCACTGTAGTGGCGTAATCTATTGCTATGAGGAACATTTTGTATGCGCTTCGAAGTTCACCGACAAATGTGTGTTTCGGTTTAAATGTTGAATTTTCTTCTCTGCAATTACAAAATAAGCAAAATTAATAAACTTATATTATTGTCAAGGGAATTAATTACAATTAAAAAAAAAAAAGAACACCTTTATAAAAAATAATTTGTTAGTTATTTTCCGTTTTAATGACGGATTTTTTTTTAAGTGTATCAAGTTTATTTTTTCATTTCGAGATAAACATAGAAAATTCGTTTCTTTTAATCTTTAAAACCAATAAATGCATATTTATAATTTTAATTATTAATTATAAATAAGAAAGTAAATTGAAATATCTTTGTCCTATATGTTTTCGTTTGATTTTAGAAGAAATCGTTGATTTATTGTTATGTCGCTGTTTACCTGTCCGCCAATTCATTTCTGTAGTGCTACAGGCGCTCCACCTCGAAATACTGTAGTCACTGTAGCGGCTACTCTCGACTACAGTAGCGCACTACGGTTTATGAGGAACACGGAAGTAGTGCACTACAATCTATGAGGAACACGTTTTCGCGTGTGTAGTCCACTATAGCTACAAGGAATACCACTAAGTTGTGGTTGTTTCCCGCATTTAATTAAAGACCTCGATTCTGATTGGCCACTATACTGCCAACTGACCAATAGGAGAACAGCTTTCTTTTATAACTTATATATGAAGAGGACAACGATGACGACGAAGAGGAAGAAGAAGAAAGTTCAGACGACGATTTTCAGGGATTTTAAAGATCAGTTCGGTTTTATAAACCAAGAATTTTTTTTTTTAGTCTGGCTTTGCAATCTAATAATAAAAATGGTAAAAATGTTATTTTTTTAAAAAATTGCTTAAAAATTAAGGTGCATCTTATAGTCGGTAAAATACGGTATTAGTTTCTTGGGATTAGTGGATTAATTAGAAAGATTAATATTAATTATTAGAAATCAATGTTTCGATTCTAAAGCGTTTTTATTGGATATTTTTGTTCTTTCACGTTCTGATTTCTCGCCAAAGATTCATACAAGAAAAAAAGAATTCAAATATAAAAGGTTAGATCATCATTTGTCCTTAAATAAGCATGGTAAGTTTCAAGAAGATCTGTCCAGCGCAGCGGTTCAAAAATTATTAGGTGATTAACACACACACACACACAGACTGAGTGATTCGATAAGCCTCACCTTCATAGGTTTAAAACCTAACAAAAACATAAAATCAACCCAAAAATGAGAACCGATTTTATTTTAAAACTATTCAGATTTTCAAAAATTGTTTCTTTTTTTTTTCGAAGGAAACTAAATTTATTCGTTGTAAAATACGATGGAATAAATCTATCGGTTTTTTTCTTTGGGTCGATGGTCAGGGCTGCGATGCTAAGTCAGTCTATCACGTGACCCCAAAGTATATTGGACCATGAATCAAATAAAGAGACGACTTCTGTGCGATGAATATAGGAAAAGAAAAGGAAATATTAAATTCTCTGATTGATTATGAATTTTTAAATGATTTTTGTGTTTATATCAGTAAGAACAAATTCTCCATTGTAATCTTGATATAAAATTCCCCGAAAGATGCACAATATTAATATTTTTGGTAGATATAGAATCTATCTTTCGAAACGTGATTAAAAATTAGATTCTTTAATTAAAAAGCGAAGTGAGTCTCTCCATTCCCAACTAGATCATATTTTGTAAACCGTTTTATTCAAAATCTAGAAATATGAAATTAGACCGTGATTACAATGGTCGGTGGATTGGCAGAGGTGCCCCTATTAATTGGCCTGCTAGATCGCTTGATTTGACATATCCAGATATCTTTCTGTGGGGTTATCTAAAAGATAAGGTTTATCAACAAGTGCCAACAAACCATGAAAACATGGTAGAACGCATAAGAAACCTGTGTACAGTCATTTGAAGACAGGATCAATAAGTGTATTGAAACTAAAGGTCGTATTTTGGAACACTTACT
>JAFIDM010000007.1:36134027-36144746 GCA_023159025.1 Thereuonema tuberculata | reverse complement strand
AAAAAAAAAAAAAAAAGAATCTTTACAACGTTACATTTCTTTTCGATACAAAATTTCCGATATAAAAAAGCGCTACAAGCGGGATTTGAAGCGTTATAAGAGGGTAAAAGTATGCAGAGTTACATAGAAAATTCAAGGGACCGTATAAAAAGAGCGTAAAGAACGGGATAGTGCTGTAAGCGGGAGCGTTATATCGAGGTTTTACTGTATATTGAAAGACAAGACCTGACTCATTCACACACTCACTGATCAACGCCCAGCCCAAACCATTAGACCTAGAAAGCTGAAATTTTGCACAGAGATTCCCTTTATGCTGTAGACAAGGAATTAGGCCGGATTTTGCGAAATTCCCATGGGTTCGGGAATAACGAGGGTTTATTATCGCTTTAAAGTTTTCTTATTTCCGTAACTATAATTAGTAGAGACTTCAAATTTGGCATGTAAGTAGGTAATTATAATCACTAAAACCCTTTTTCAGGATGTTTCGAAATTCCCCCGGGATAGGATAACATGGTAGGGAAAGCGATTAGTAACCAATCACAATTCTTCGCAACGTCTTCTGATCATTGATATTGCTTTAATTTCCTTGTGTTTATTTCCAATAAACCCTCGCAACAATTGCACCTTTTGATAATCACAACAATCACTATAAATGTGATTGTTGCGAATGTTATGATTGTTGTGCAATCATAACAATTTAATCATTAAAATTTAATGAGATTTTAATATTTGTTCACAGACGGACAGACAAAACGGGAATATTAGTCTGCTCATCTAGATCAGAAGACTAAAAAGCGTTGCTCTAAGTTATAAAGCTGAAAGTTTGCTTCTGTTACTATTGTTAGGTTTTAGGATTTGATATCTTGACAAAGAGAACTACACAAATATTGTTATGCAACAATTGGAGCTAAAATATTGTTCTGCACAATAGCGCTACATATGTACCCGGTGGCGACAATGGTAACTATACAAATAGTGTTGTGCAACAATTGCAACTATTGTTGTGCATAATAGCGACGGGGTTTTCGGATTAGATATACAGTGGAACCTCGCTATTCGTACACAATCCGTTCCAGGAGGCAGTTCGAATGGCGAATCATTTTTTCACATACGATATCATGTAAATTGGATTAATCCGTTCCAGACCCACAGATGATTGCTTATATAAACCTTGGTAATAATATGTTAAGCCTAAAATGCATAAAAACTATGAAAACAATAAATATATAGGCCTCTATTATTATTTCTTTCTTTTTCAGTATAGACGATATGGTTGATTTCGCCATGCCATACTGAGTTGCCAGGTCAGAGACACGAGTTCCACTTTCAAACTTCGCAACGATTTCTTTTTTTCAATTCAATTGTCGTTCTCACTGCTTTCCTTTTAGGCTTAGTTGATTCAGTAATCTTTTTTAGACTCATGGCTGCACTATTTTTAATAAAAATAACAATAAAATAGCACAAAGTTTCACGAAGCTTGCGTGGATGATGCGTAGCGTACGGAACCTAGCACGAGACTGAACTGAAGCGACCGCGTGGCGCGGCCAGTACCGAGGTCATGCTGTCCGAATCGCGAGCGAGCGTTCAGTTCAATTTTACTTAAAAAAGTTGTACGAATAACGAGTTGTACGAATAGCGAGGCGGACGAATGGCGGGGTTCTTCTGTAGATTTGTAATGATCAGATGATTTTTTTACGAACTAGGAAAGGTTTAAAGTAGGGTTATGACGTTACAAATTCAAATAACCTGGAACAATGGGTGTACACTGGGAGGACGGTGAGTAGATGGGCAAACATGGTTCAAAGATACTTCTACGAGGTTTTCGGGATAGATATAGATTTGTAATGAGATTAGACCTTTTGAGTTGTTGGTGTTTCTTTTTTGTACCAACCGGGAAAGTTCCAAGTGATCTCGCAATTGCAATTTCTTTATCATCCACGTTAGGACATTTATTTTTTGTAATCCGAGCCAACAACGGGTCGTTTTGCTAGTATACATACAAAAATCATATCACTGTTTCTGTTAAGATATGGCCAATCTATCCTCACGTCATCTTCGGCACAAGTTATGAAGGATAGGCTTTGAGTTTTGCCCGTTCGATGTATATATATATATATATATATATATATATATAAATTGACTAAAGAAAATAATCAATTCAAAGAAAAACAATGTGAAAATGAGGAATATTTGCCTTAAAGAAAACAGAGAGAATAAATTTGTGAATACTTACCAGACTGCCCTGTGAAACTCGTCTGAAGTTGTAGCAAAAGAAACCGACTTCAGTGTGGTTTAGAAACTGTCTCTTGACTGTGTACGTAGCGTTATTTGCGAAAAGCCTTCCCCAAGTAACCCACACGTGAGACCGAAGCAGCGGCTTTTGCTACAATGACTTTCAAGTACTCACAAAATGATTCTCTCTTGTTTTCTTTAAGGCAAATATTCCTGTTTTTCTTTTGTCTTCTTTGATTATTTTTACTTTATAAAGTTAGAATAAATTATTTAATTGCAACTGTAATTACAATTAACTATAGTTAAGTTTTTATTCTAAATTGCTGTTTTACTAATTCAGTAATCTAGTGAAATTTAGATTATCTCGGTCGAACAGACGTGAGGAGGGATGTTAGTTTGGAAATTGGCTGCTAATACATGAACTCCTTAACTCATTTCTTTTCTTAAGATTTAATGTCCATGTATATGTATATACAGGGTGAGCTTCAAAGCAGTTCTTTGATATTGTAATAATTTTTTTTCACTATATATATTCTCATTTATCTGTTTATAATAGTTCTATTTATTCATTGTAAATATAATATTGTAATTATGTACATACTGCAATTGTAATAATCTTTATCAGCATTTATTTTATTATCGATTGAGTATTCTAATTTTTACTGTTTCCTAATTAATTCCGTAATTTTATTCAGATTTTCTGTTGACTGTGCTTCTGATCCCTGATTGGTCTGTATTTAAGTAAGTAATAATTAACTTAGGTATGTATTTTATATGATCTATTATCTGATGTCATATTTGTCGATCTTCACCGCATTAATCACTTCAAGAAAATTTGTGGAGAAATTCTTTTCCTTTTACTGCCAAGAGAGACTTTCTGTTGCCGATTACTCGTGGCAGAAGATGCCTCCATAGAAGAAGTCTCCTCTTCTGCTCCTATGAAGAAGATTTCTCCTATGTTTCATATCCGTTTTGGCCTATTCTCAAAGGATCCATGTTCCCACTTGTGCATGAAATCAATTTGAGTGTTCCTTATCACAGGTGCATGATTAATTGCATTTGGGTGGGAGTGCTGCGACTTCTTCGACACCTTCTCGAGGCTCCGTCTTGTTCCTCGTTCGTTGGTTTCGAGGTTTTTTGACCCGTTCTGAAGTAAAACTTCTTTCAAGTTTTAAGAAGCAAAGAGAGGCAGAAAATGATGGCCTATTCCTATGTATCAGTGATTAGTAGATAATTAAAATTTTAATGGAACCCAACTGTTTATCTGTATTAGGAGTAGCGTAAATATTCCTTACCCGGAAAGGCTTAAATTAAAGCTTAAATTAGATTAATGGAATTTTAGCCTTCTGGGATAAATAGTATCTAGTTATTCTGAATTTAGGTAAACAGTCAGACTTCTTGTAAAAAGTGTATTGTTACGTAGATATCATTGTATTCAGTACAAATGGCTTCACGTTTTAAAGGGTAAAAGTTGATCTTTTTTTCTTATGTAATTTCTTTGAATAGTTCAATCAAAACGTAGGATTTCTTGTAAGGTTTTACGACTAAGGTACGTTAACAATCAAATCGATTACACATTTTTTTTTTTACATTTCTCTACATCCTGATAATGAAATTGTTTGTTATCTGTGCTTTATAAGAACTAGTTAATTGCTGCCGAAGTAAACACCATCCATAGCTCTGTTGAAGTCAGCTAGTCACTGCTGTTTCTTTAACAGTGGATGCGGTTTTCGTTATCCTCGCTCTCTCACACACACTTCCTTCCCAACAGTGAAACTGTCTTACCTAAAATGTCGTCGCATGCTTCATCTATCTTTTAGAACATCAGGTACCACGGGTGGTTAGTTTGAAGAAGTGTTTGTTGATTGTTAGGCCTATATGGGCCTGTTTAGACCTTGAATCTGGACACGGAATTCCTTGAAAACTGTAAAGTAATTTACTTTACTTACATCCATGCATTGCACGAAACAAAGACAATTTCTAAAAAATAGCTAAGGAATATTAAATGCAAAATGGGCGTTCAACTTCCGAATATCCAATGGTAAAATTTTAAAATAAAATAATAAAATAATAAGGATAATAATAATAATAATAACAATAATGCATAAGGATAAAAAGTAATTAGAGTAAGAAATCTTTCAGAAATAAACGAACGAAAATCTACCTTTGTGATTTCTTGACTTAGAATTTCTAAAAATGTGCACACATAAATCGACAACACACTTAAAATAATTATAAAAACTTTAAAAAACCGTAACATGTTTCGATTAGCTTCCGCTAATCATCCTCAGACGGAATGAAGGAGAAGGAATTATTCGGCCAATAAATGGCCTCGTCACTCATTCATGTCTGAATAAGAACATTTGCGTCTATGCTATTCCTTGTAAAGATAATTCTTGCATTTATTTTTGGGGAAACATATAAGCCTTTACGAAAACGACTGGAGGAACACGAAAAGGCAATTGGTAAACGTAATTTTAAGTATAATACTGCCGATCATGTTCATAAATTTCATCATGAAATTGGCAACAATTCTAACCTTTTCCTTATCAAACAGAATGATAGCTATCTAAGAAAATTTATTGAATCATTTTTTATTTTGAAATACAAATCGTATAATACCAAGGTATCTGTTGAAAACATTCTTCATTATGGCATTCAGTTTTAAATATTCTTGGATCTTCTCCCCCCTCTGACGGTAAAATGGCATTGGACTTATGAGCTTTACGATTATTGGTTCGCCTCAAACGAGTGGAGCCAATAAAAAGTTGTTGTTTGTTTTGAGTTTTGTTTTTTTTTTGTGACGAGGCCATTTATTGGCCGAATAATTCCTTCTCCTTCATTCCGTCTGAGGATGATTAGCGGAAGCTAATCGAAAAATGTTACGGTTTTTTAAAGTTTTTTAAAGTTTTTTATAATTATTTTAAGTGTGTTGTCGATTTATATGTGCACTGTTTGAATTCACACGCGTAAAACCTTTTAACTTTCTAAAAATGTCTTTTGAATGTATTGTTGTTTATTTTATTTTTGGAGGCCCCACTTTGATTCCCGCGATTATTCCTATTATCCTCCGTACTGAGACGTCGCTGTTTATTGGTGATTACTCCTAGCTGATGATCGCAGAAGAGTGTGAAACAGCTGGTGAGTATTTTTAAGCTCTTTTCATATTTTTAATGCGCTACGAAAATTTATCAAGGCCGGAGAAAAGTTGGACATTAATTTCTTTACTTTTATTTTATTTCTGAAATCCCCACTTTGATTCCTACGATTGCTAATTATTTAATCTCCTTATTTTTTTTCTTTGTGATGTTAAAATTTGTTGAAAAAACCGGTTTTACAGTTGAAAATATTATAATGTTAATATAAAAACTTTCAATTTTTTTTTTTTTTTGCTTTTTCTGAAAATGGTCCTATTAAAAATAATAGAAACGTAAACGTTTTAAGTTTGAAATCGGAACTTCATTCATAGCGCTGACATTATTATCAAAAGTATTTTACAAATACATTACAGTAAAACCAGGTCGAGAGCTTTCGGATACTGTGCGGTTCCGAAAGCTCTCGACCTGGTTTTACTGTAATGTATTTTAAAATATTTTTATTATGTAAACTTTTTTAACAAATTTTGGTGTGCTTGGTGACTTCTTATTGTACTAAATGCAAATTTTTAACACACGTTAAACTCTTATCTAACATTAATATCGTCGGATGAATACCTGTAACTCAGTAATCATTTTGATTGATAACACTGAATAAGGTTATGAGGCTTGAGACTTTCATGGCGACGAAGATTAAAGAATTCTCGGACTTGATGGAGGTGCTGGAGAAATCAGGCAGGTGGCCATAGACTATGCAATGCTCGGCCAGGCCCGATTTCTTCTGACCAAGCCTTACGTTTCGTTGATGCTCCAGGCAACGGGTCTTTACCATACCAATATTTAACCAATGTAGGCCCTCCCATAGGAGCAGGGAATCATACGATAAACGCCTGGAGTTTTTAGTCCCAGATCGTCTTTCGCAGACGACCATGGCCATGTGCTCGATTTCTCCATCATTACCAAGTCCTCTGACTATTGGGATCGTCTCATCGGGAAGCCACCGCCATTCAAGATGAAACTAACACAGAGACGGTTGCAACTCAGCAGCACGTGACTCTCACCCATTGCTCTTCAACCAATCACGCAGAGGCGCCGTTTTCGCGCCAGAAAACCTCCACCTGAAACCGCGGACCGGTCAGAGAGCGGCGCTCAAAGCCCACAGTGATGTCACTTCTCATTCGCTGAAGATGGACTCCATGACGGCTTCCGAAAGCTTGGATCACTCCAAAATTATTACTTGTCTGGAAACCATAGAAGAATTCTTTAAACTGAATAATGTTGTTATCAAAATTGATAGAATTTATAAGAATCATTTTGCTTAAATTTAAAGAAAGAGGATATCAAAGGATTAAAAATTTTAAAAACTAATTCGAAAAGTATCTATGCTGGAAGACTTACTTCAAACTTGTTATTGTAAAACATGCTGATTTACTACAAAAACCTGGTGACAGAATGTGTCCTAATTTCATTTATGTTAGAATTAACCCTCTTTGAAGAAGAATCATTATCATGAAACAGCGCAGTCCTGTGATGCTTCAGAAATGTTAAATGAAAACACTTCTTCATTACTATAAATTACTTTTCTTTACAATAGAATGTAATGCAATGTTTCTATTACCGGTCTTCTTCTGGCTTCAGAATATGTCATACTTTTAAATTAACAATTTGCGTATCAAACTTCTTTAAACAAAATACATTTTTCATTAGTACCTATCTACAGAGGGTGGCCAAATTACTAGAGCCACTGTGCAAAAAGTTTATTTTTTTTTTTTTTATGTGCGGAAAAAAGTAAACTATCGCCCTTTATTTGAAATAAGTCATTTATTTTGACATTCTTAATTAAAAAAGCAATAAAATCTATTAAATAAAGATGAGTACCTTTGCAAATTTTAATGTTGCCTAGTTTTTAGTAACATCTTCTTTCACTGCGATGACAGCCTGAATTCTTTCGTATGTTTTCAATGCATTTAAGATAAATGCCTTAGTTTCGTCTTAACTTCTAAGCCACAACTCAATATGACGCTCTATCAACTGTCTCTTGTTGGTGATATTCTCCCTAAAAATTCCCCTTTTCATTAATTCCCAAGAGTTCTCAATCGGGTTGAGATCAGGGGAATTTCCAGGCCAGTCGAGAACTCTTATTTGGAAATTTTATCTGTAGAAATTTTGTTACCTTTTTTGCCTTATGGCAGGGCGCAGAGTTGCGCATGAATATAA
Organism: Thereuonema tuberculata; assembly: GCA_023159025.1. Taxonomy (NCBI): domain Eukaryota; kingdom Metazoa; phylum Arthropoda; class Chilopoda; order Scutigeromorpha; family Scutigeridae; genus Thereuonema; species Thereuonema tuberculata. The sequence goes on along the minus strand of JAFIDM010000007.1, from coordinate 36,137,202 downwards.
ACTCACATCTAGAAACCATTCGTTGACTTGGGACAGCATTTTGGTTTCCAAGATCTTTATATATTGGTCCTGCCTCAGTGTCTCTTCGACAATATACAGGCGACCTGTGCCTTGGCTACTGATCACCGACCAGATCGTAAAGCTGATGGGATATTTGATCCTTTTGATAATTCAGGCTTCATTAAATTTTTCGTCAGGTCTTCTCCTCACAAACTCCGATTTGTTAGTCGATATACTGATGATTCATCAGAGAAGCCAACCTCAAAATTATTATCGCATTTGAATTTAGTGAACTGGATATTAAATAAAAAAGGAAATGTGTAGGTTTTATCTTAAGAATTTGTCGTTACTTTTTTCCAATCGTCGACTGTCCAATGTATATCCGCTTTGCACCATTGTAGTCGCTTTTTCATCATAGCCGGAGTAAGAAGGAACGTTTTGGCAGGACGTCGAAACGAAAAACCCAGTTCTTTTATGCGACGTCGAGCTGTCCTTGCTAATAGGGTGATGATGGTATCCTGGTTCTTTTTGGTTATTATCTTCAAATTCCTTCTATTATGGACGCAGATATCTCATTTTTCTCTCATCTCTGGTGTTAGTCTTTTTCCACACTTTTCCTTCCGATTCGGTTTCCGTATTCGACGAATTTTCCCTATTGGCGTCCTAAAGGGTGTAAACTTGAGGACCAACTTTCTTGAAAGCACATATGAACCTGAAGGCGAAAATTGGGACTACAAAAATATTCTTGTTCAACAATTGGAACTAAAAAATTGTTGAGCATAATAGCGCCACAGATTAAATTGATGGCGACAATTGAAACTAAAACACATATTAACCCGGAGGAGAAAACTAGAACTCGGGGGTGTAAAGACAGGAGGGCGGTGAGGGGATGGGCAAACATTGCTGAAAGATACTTCTACGGGGTTTCAGAATAGATAGATTTATAATGATCATATGATTTTTTTATGAACTGGGGAAGATTTGAAATGATAGGGGTGTGGAGAAAGGGGTGGGAAGTCATAAATTCTCCGATCTCGAATTACAAAAATTCAAATATAACATTACTTTGTGCCTATCACGTGATCTTTGTACCAACTGGGAAAGTTTCGAAATGATCTCATAATTTCAATTTCTTTCTCGTCCACATCATTGCACCCCCCCACCCCCCCACCCCGTAGAAGAACGGATATGTTGCTCGTTCCTTAAATTTGTGTAATATTTTACAAGAGTACAAGTAGGATCGTGGCAGTCTGTGTTTATTTCACTATGAAATTTATCAAATATATTCTGAGTTAATTAGCGAAGAGAGATTAAATCAATCGATATGGAAAGCATTAATTGCATATCGCCTATTTTAATTATTTTAATAAATTATTTTAATTAATCTTTATGTCACTTTGTTCATTCCAGTAAAGGCACAGTCTAATCTCTCACATTCTTATGGTAAGTCCATGTACGTTAAGGATATTTGCTTCGTTTTTGCCTTGTCAGATTATTTTCCAAATCCTGGCTACTATATTGGCAGCCAAAACACACATTGAAAATCTGCAGCCTCTAATAAATGCCAGTGTGTCTAAACAACACAAATTGAAAGAGTTAACATGCAAACAGACAAGTACAAACACTGCACTTTTCTAGTATTATTGACCTTCGGCTTGAAGTTCGAATAGGAGACAATGAACGAGTTAAGCCTATTTGGAAGCTACGAGACAGTTAATATTTTCTTTAGCTACGAGACAATTCTCAGTTGATGGCAATGATTGATTTGAAGAAATGAAAACCACAAAAAAAAAGCCAAGACGTTCTGAATTTGCAGGACTGTATTTTTCTGCATAAAAGGTAAAAAAATTTGATTCTTAAAGTGACATTGCTATTGGAACATTTAGTTGTTTCGCGAATTCATTTAAATTGAAAATCGTATTCCAGCCAAACATCAAGGGTTAATTCTGCTGACGATTCCTAATAAGTAAGAAACAGCTATTCAGGATTCCCGGGATGTTGGTTCAGTGTGCGAAGGCATATTTACTGTCCATTTGTGCTTTTTTCCTTGATTTATGAATTATTACGAATGTTTAATTTTGCTTTTCATTGCATTTATGATGTTACTTATTTATAATTAAAATCCTTAGTGTGCCTTTCAGTGAAAGCACAAGGGATTAATACTGTGGATTTCACAGGATTATTTTTTTATTTGATTATTTTCGTTGTTGGCGGCCATTTTCGAGAATGGTTCCTTAACTTTCGAGTCAGAGCCAAACATCAAAGGTAAATTCTACTGATGTTGAAACAGCTGTTCAGGATTCCCGTTGATGTTGGCTAAGTGTGCGAAGGCATATTTACTGTCCATTTGTGTTTTTTTCTTTATTTATAAATTATTATGGACGTTACATTTAGCTTTACAGTATTTGTTTTCTTTTCACTTTCCATTCGTAGTTTTAAACAAATGACAGACTATATTTGTGATTTCAGAGCCTGTTGTCCATTGGATTTTATTTAGAAGAGGAATGAAAAGCATTAAGAAACTGATCTTCAGCAACAACGAAAAAAAAAAGATTTCGGAAAGGAGCCGTGCTAGGGTTCTTTCATCGGGTCATCCAACCAAAAATAAAATACATTACAGGAGGGGTAGTACAGATCCTCGGTAGTTCCTGCTACATCTACCCATGAATAAAACTGTGCACGGAAAGCGAATATTAATATTGGTGGACTAAATATTCCGGTTATATCACCTGAATATCCTATCTGTTTAGTTGTGCACAATCCAATTTAATATTGGAACTTAGTGTTTGAGAGATATTAAAGTTGCCTTGCGTAGAGTAACTGAATTGAATTGATTTAATCATTCAGTTGAATTCAAAGCGAAATATCTGATAAATTAGATTTCATTGTTTGATAAAGATTGTCATTAGTCGTTGCTTATTGTATCGACATAATTTTATTTCTTTCACATCCTCTGTCCATTTTCGTGAAAGCTATAAAGTCTAATTCAGTAAAAAGTTCCGGGGGATTTAGAATGTTGTCTGATGTTACAAACAAGATATTCCAATTCAAAGTTAACGAAGCGTGGATTTGCAGCGTTGACAAAAGCGGCCATGGAAATTACATCACCTGCTAATTTCTATAGAAACGTGTTTATTTTGTCAATTAAAGTAGCAACAGACCTGCAAGAAACAGT
>JAFIDM010000007.1:36122141-36133627 GCA_023159025.1 Thereuonema tuberculata | reverse complement strand
CACTTCCCTTTCTTGATTGAAATCCTGAATCTGTGGTTACAACATTCTCTTTACCATTGGGATTTCAATCGTACGTTATTCAGAGTAAACAAATAAACAACAAGAAGAAAATTAACAAGCAAATTATAGTTGGGGCACCAGCTTTTCAGTTTCTGAGAAAGTTAGGCCTATTGGATAATTTAATCTTACCAGTGAATATTCAGCTTTTTGCGATAACTAAGGTATTCACTTATTGGGACATTACTTGGACGTATTTAACAACTTTATTAGTGGCTTCTCGTCGTGAAATGATCATCTATGCGTCCGTATGTACTAAAATCAAATTGAATAGCATAATTCATTACTTTCAGTTTCTAAGATAAGTACAGTGTGGCCGGGAAGTTCCCGTACCCCCAATTATTTAGTAATAAAAGTAAATATTTAGTAAGGACGAAACTTATTTATACATGTTACAAACATGGTTAATTCCCCAGCTTGAAGACGCTCCTACTGTGCGCGGGTTTCTTCATGACATTGCGGTACTGCATCGCCAGCTCAATTGAAATGACCACCACGAAGTCCTAACCTCACGACGCGACGCCTGACAACTCATTGTGGGGAATCATGAAGGTCTATGTGTCTGAACGTCGTTATGCTACAAATGAAGAATTGCGCATTTAGAACCATCACATCGGGCATGCTCCAAAAAATGTCAAGTAGGACGTGGCGGCATATGAACTTGTGTGTACAGCATGACGGCGAACACACAGACACATTGGATACTTAATATGTAGAGATTTTCTTAAGGGGTACAGGAACTTCCAGGCCACACTTTAGTTTTGAATTTTGTATTATGGCTTTTTGCCTTCAACATACACTGCCTGCTCAATTGAAAGAGGACACCTATGGAACAAACGCTTTATTTACAGCGTGTCTAATAGCGCGTACCTTTTGCCCTAAGCACAGCATCCACACGCCGTGGCATGCTCTCCACCAGTTTCTGATAGCAAGCAACCGGTATTTTTGCCCACTCCTCCTTAAGAGCCTGCACAAGTTGAATGTGTGCAAACTATGAGAAACATGACCACATCATCACACCACCATCGCCAGACTTCACTGTTGGGATGACACAATCAGGTAGCAGACGCTGCCCTGGCAAACGCTACACTCAGGTGCGCCCATCCGATCGGTAAAGTGTGAAGCGTGATTCGTCGCTCACATAATGCTCTTCCAGCTGTCCATTGACCAAGACCGTCGCTCTACACAACAGGCCACACGACGCTGAGCGTTTACAGGGGTGATGTTAGGCTTGTGAGCAGCAGCCCGACCTGTGTACCCTAAGGCATGGAGCTCCCGACGAATCGTCATGGTACTGATAGTTGTTCCCATTATCTGCTGGAAGTCCTGCCGCCGTTGTTCCCCTGGAACAGCCCTGTTCTGCCGTACCAACAGCTTCAGGGCCCTCAAGTCTATCGTCACCATGCGGGCTCCGCCACCTCCATGACGTCATGTTTCCACTCCTTCACATTTCCACTTCGTGATAATAGCACCCATGGTCAACTTTGGCAGGTTCAGTGTTGCTCCTATGGCTCGCACACTCTGGCTACTAATGTGGCAGCCTACGACTACTCTACGTTGAAAATCGCTCAGCTGCTTTGATGATGGCATTTTACTTCAGCACGTGGTTAGACACCAAATGACTCCAACTACACATGATCGTTTGTTTTATAACGAATATATTCAAATTATTGCCTGAATTTTCATGGGTTGTTCCACTACGGCAGGTGTTCACTTTCAATTGAACAGTCAGTGTATTTGGGGTTTTTTTTTGGATTTCTAGCTATTTAACTTTAGATCCAATTTGTACCAAAAATCAATAAATACTTTGCATTTTTTTCTAAATATACTTAAAAAATTTCTGCTTCCCGTGATGAAGAGTTTTTAACGAACTGCATTGTTTGTACCAGAACTGCAATCTATTTGAGATTTTTCGCTTCTGCTCTTTACCTACGGGTCTTTAATTACAAAAATCAATAGGATTTTGCTTTGAAAACTGATTATTTCCTATCACAAACAATGTCTAGTGTTTAGACAACAACACTTCTCAATCTGGTGTAGAAATGAAAATAATTCATTTCTATTTTCCGACATAACGTAAATAAGTGATAAATAACCCATTTGTGGTTGAGGACCCGTCGTAGATGGCTTACGGGTCTTAATAGTAATAGTCATTAAGGCCTTTTTTATTTTATTTTAAGGATATCTTGAAATGAAATGTGATCTTGTCTATCAATCATGCTCAGATTCCATCAAAGTAACAAGAGAGGAAGATAAGCTTATTATAATGACAAAAAGTTAAATAAAACACGATGTAGTTGGTGAACATATATTAAGACTTGTTTCCAATGCTAGTTCAAAGATGCTGTGCTATTGTCATGCGATTTGTTTTACTGAGAAGAAACACAAGAAAAAAAAACTGCTTTTAACTGTCAAAAATAAAACAATTCCTCCTATGTAACAGTATCTTGAATGTTGCGATAATAAGATCGCTGTCTTGCCGGTATCACTTCAACAGCTTTAATTCCAGGGAGTAATAAGAGGTAGTTGTTTAAGTTTCCTTCTTTTTTATTTTGTTTTTCATGATCCACCTATTTTCTGAGGAGGAATCCGAATCTGAAGTTCATTTGTCTCTGTCTATCATGGTTTGGCCTCGTCTGTTTACAGACTTACCGACAAATAATAGTATAGATACCTGTAATACAAGGCCCATTGAAAAGATGTCCCTCATGAGCAACTTATGCATTGATTACATTATTTATAATGATATCTATTTAAAATATCGAGCACAATAAAGGAAAGAATGTTGAAGAAAAAAGTAATTGTAATCTATTGCGGTTTAGCTTAACTTACCATAGACTTTTATAATTTTGATCTAATGTTTGTTACGTCTGTCAACATCATCAATAGAGAAAAATGGTTAGAACCAAAAGTATTAGAATTCAATTTTGAGTCAAAATCGGAAAGTCCATCCGTCCGCTCTCCTGAAGATAACTCAGCAACTAATTATCAAACGAAGCTGACATTTAAATATTATAAAGGGACCAGTGTTTACAAGTGACATCCCAAACAGCTATTTCTCGCTAAATTGGCGATCATCAGTTGAGAGTAGTCACCATCCAAGGTCACAATACAGAGGTGAATATAAATGGAAGTAGGAATAAGTATGGCACCTCCACAAGCAAAAAACAAAATACATACACATTAAAAGTAAAATAAAGGAAATTCAAGTGTTGTCCTCCGACAGCCTCAATAAATTTTCCGTTCTGCAATTGAAATAAGAAAAAGCACCTGAAAAGTGCATTAACGCATTAAAAAGACGCTTTTTCTTATTTAATTGCGCATGGAAAATTCGTTGGGGCTGTCGGAGGACATCATATGAATTTCCTTAATTTTTCTTTTAATGTGTATTTTGTTTTTAGTTTAGTTTTGAGGAGGTGTCATACTTATTCCTACTTCCATTTAAATACACTAATGTGCAAAACTTAAGCAACAACGTCATGTTTCAGCATACAGCCATGAAATTGGAGAAAAGGGCGTTTTGCATTCCATACAATGAAATGCCAATGCAGTAGAAAGGTGATGAATATGCAAATATTAGGAGCATGACGTCAGAGGTGACGCGAAGGCACACAAAACACGTGGAGACTGTGCGCACAGTGCAAGGCAACTTCAAACAAAGGAGGGAAGGCACATTTTCAGACATTCGATGCAAGTGAAAGTGAGAGCGTACGTGCAATATGGCTACACGACATCACCAGTACACCTTTACACGTTACAGAATGATCGGCAAGCTTGAGAAGGGGCGTAGTTTGACAAGTGTTGCCCAAGAGTTTGGAATTGACAAAAGTGTTATTTCACGAGTGTGAAAAGCCTTCCAAAGGACAGATACAGCAGTAAGAAAGGTTGGTGGTGGCCAAGGAAAACAACGGCAAGTGATGATCGATATATCGTCTTGCAGGCGAAAAGAGACCGAAACCAGACAGCGGGCAACATTATTCAACAGCTGCGAACGGCAACCGGCGACAAGTGTCCCGGTTTACTGTGGCCAGACGCCTTCATAAAAGTGGCCTATTCGCCCGCAGTCCTGAACGCTGCATACCCTTTACAGCAGTCCATCGGCGGCACCGTTTACAATGGTGTAATGAACACAAAGACTGGACATCTCATCAATGGAGTAACGTCCTCTTTACCGATGAGAGTCGCTTCAGTCTCACAAACGGTTCTCGGCGCCAGTTGATATGGAGAGAGGTAGGAAAACGCTTTCATCCCTTTAATATCAGGGAAAGAGACCGTTGGGTTGGTCCTGGCATGCTTGTGTGTGGAGGCATTATGATGAACGGAAGGACTGAGCTCCACATTTTCGACAGAGGTTCAGTTACCGGAGATTATTACTGTGATAAAGTTATCCTCCCCCATGTGCATCTGTTCCGAGGTGTCATTGGTCCAGACTTTGTTTTTATGGATGATAACGCAAGGCCACACAGGACCCGTGCTGTGCAGGACCTACTCGAAACTGAAGATGTCCGCGAATGGATTGGCCAGTGTTCTCCCCCGATTTAACTCCCATTGAACATGTGTGGGATGCTTTGGGGAGACGCCTGGCGGCATGATCGTATCCTCCAGAGACCACTAGACAACTGACACAGATGCTCATCGAGGAATGGGCACGCTTACCCCAAGAACTTGGATAATCTGTTGTTGAGTAAGACAGACGATGCCATGCAACCATTGCAGTTAGGGGAGGTCATATCCCTTACTAAGGGACATTGGGTTGTTGTTCTCCCTCTTGGCCAGATAGTATTTTGTACCAATGCCATTCTGTCAATAAAGCCTTTTTCTGCTTTGTTCCATACTGTATGCGTCCTATTCATTTCTGTGCTACTATGCTTTCAGTACTACCTTGTGCCTCTGAAGTATGAAATTCATGTCTCCCAGTTGAGTTTGTGTGGAGTTATAGCAAAGTCAGCAATGTTGCTTAAGTTTTGCACACTAGTGTATTATGTTTAGATGGTTGAAAGAAGTCCCTCTATTAATTCTAATAGATATCAGAACAACACGTTAGGAGCTAAGAGCCAAAAACCTTCAAAGTATAATTACCATTTAAGCACAATAATCATCATATCTCTAAAACTAAAAATTCGGTTCCTATAAAGTTCCTTATATTCTTGTCCCCAGTTGATGCATGAAAATTTACTTTTTTGGTTATCAATACTAGTCATGTTGGCTTTTTGTTTCTCCTTCTCACCTGTCGCAGACAGCCTCCAAACGATTGTTGTCATTTTCTATATTATCATTTTATTTATCAAGGAAAAAGCACAACTGGACAGTAAATATGCTTTCGCATCCCGAACCAACATCAACGGGAATCCTCAACAGCTGTTTCATCCTTATTAGGAATCATCAGCAGAATTTACCCTTGATTTTTGGCTCAGACTGCACAAAAGTTAAGGGAAAACCATTCTCGCTACCAGCCGCCGAGATCAAAAACAAAGAAATAAAAAAATAATCCTGTAGAATCCACAGTATTAATCCATTGTCCTTTCACTGAAAGGCATAAGGAATTTAATTATAAATAAGATACATCCTAAGCAATGAAAAGTAAAATTTAACGTTGATAATAATTCATATATCAAGAAAAAAGCACAACTGGACAGTAAATATGCTTTCGCACGCACTTATTAAATTTTGCTTTTCAATTTATTTATTTCCTTAATCGATAGTTTTTGGATCTCCGCCCTGCGATTATACGAAAGTTGGAACGCCAACTATATCTTCTTCAAACAAAGGTTTGGGTCAGTATAACTTAATAAAAATATCATGAATCATTAATTTTATTGAGCTGTTGACAATTTTTCGATTTTCAAAATCGTCTTGTCGCTTGTCGCCGCGCTACTGCGTTATTCTGTCAATGAGTGCTGTTTCTGCCGTTAGAGGTCGTGATTCGCAGTATCTCCACAGTAATTTAATCAGCGCCAACGGTGCATCTAAACAGGATGAAGTCATTAGATAACAGCGCACCTTGTCAGTATTTAAGGTAAATGGATTTATGTGTCGTTGTGAAAGCAAAGGATGCATTTGGGAGCGTAGATTAGTTATATTTCCTCTCCGCCCGGCGGCCATGACCTGAGTTACACAACAACAAGGATTTACTTATTAAAAATGGTTTACACTTAACAAGAAAAATGCAGGAGTTACAGGAATTCTCGTACTGCTAGAGTCTATCCCGTCAGCGAAAGCTAATTTGTGAAATAAGTAATTTCTGCTTCACGTATATTTATATTTTTTCAATTTCTTTAAAATGCTTGTTCATTATTGAAATAAGATAGAATTGATCTGACTTGTATGGAAAAGTCGCCGAAACGTTGACGCAGAAGAAGTTGTTCAATGATACCAAAAGAAGAAATTGAGAGCGAAAGAAATAAAAAGAAGCCATTGGAGGCTATCAAAGACTGAGAAGAAAGAAAGAAGTACAAAGAAGAGAAGAAGATGAAATGCAAACGATTTTATAAAACGTGAAAGAGGGAAGAAGGATATCTTCGTTTGATTCGTAGCTTCTTATCTTTTGGTCCGATTTGTACCAAAATCAAAAGGCATCTTCCTTAACGACTCGGTTTCCTAGGATAAATAGTTTTTAAGTTATAGTGATCACAGGTTTTATATTTCGATTTAAAATTCTATTCTAGTCTTTTTTTTGTGCGAATCCTATTTTACTTCCCTATATAATTTACATGGAATGTTACAAAAGACTAAATTCTTATAAGTATTTTCCCATGGCTTTTATGATGCTCCGAACGTTTCTATGAGCAATCTGGGCTAGTGGTGGTCACCACAAGCTTTCTTGTCTATAACCCCTTGTGGAAGAATCTAGATCTTCGTTTATAGGCGGCTGGGTAAACCCTAGGCCCGAAGGAGAAATAACCTGGGTAAATTTCCGATCTCCGTGGAGATTCAATCTGGCTCCTGTAGCTCTCAGTCCAGTGCCACTGAATCACCGGACCCACAAACCTATAATACTCTATGAATAAAATAAATCATATTTCCGCTTTGCAACAATTCGCTCTCCGAAGCTCTACTTTTACGACAGTTTTCAATTGCCACTATTTTTCGATTTTGCGACAGCTAATTCGCCACTTTTATAATATGACGCTGTCGCAATTTGAAGTAATTTGGAAGATCGGTTCAACCATTTCACGTCTTGAGCAAGACGACACTCATGCTACCCGCTTGTCTAATAGCACCTTATCAATAGACAAAGGACTACAAAGGTTATCCCTAAATCGTTATATTTGTTGTTGCACTAATAGGAAAATGATACGAGAAGCTTAAAAAGACCTGTTGAACAGACACGCTGGATCGACGGAGTATCTGGAATCAATCTTTCTGATACTCTGCCTCTATAAGGATGCAGGACCCCACCTCCACCCCCGAGAGAAGAAGATTTGCAGAAAATAGTAATACCGCGTAGTAAAGACAAATAAAAATCAATTGTTATTCAACATCGATCAAATAATAAAAAATTAAGTTTTCACTATGCTATACCTTGAATATATTGAACATATCATTATTTTAAAAATGCATAAATGACTGTAATTATCTAAAACATTCAACTGTTTCTAGCTGCTGCCGAAGAAAAATGGGATCGTCTAGATCCTGAGAGATGAATATTTAGAAAGATGAAGATTTACGAACTTAAATCTTCCATCCTTATAATAGTGTTTTTTGCTTTGTTTTTGAAATCGTGAAAATAATTTAAAGAAAATTTATTCTTTGTAATATTCAAAGAAAAATATTTCTGTCATCTTGCCAAAGTCAACGAAATAATCAGACAACAATGGGTGAGACCAAATTGTTTACCAAGTGACATCCTGGAACAGCTGTTTCACCCTCTTTGGCGATCATCAGGCACGAGGAGTCACCAGAAAACAACGAGGTCCCGTACTGAGGCTAATAAGAAAGATCATCGGACAATTTGGGCATTTTTTTTTTTCTTTTTCTTTTTTTTTTACTGTTGTTTACACAAAACAAAAATTATAATTTCTGACGAAGAAATTTGTATAGTCTGTGAGTTTTATCATTTTACAGTTTCATATTACAAAAAAGAAGTTTGTAAATGATTGTTTTGTTTTTGGTTACTTACATTTAAAAAACAAAAACATCATTTCTTACACAATATATCTTAAAAAATTGTAGTCAAATATCTACGAAATGGGAGGTAGAAATTATTGGTTAATCGTAATCTGCCTTAAGGTTCTGCAGCTGACTGTCATAATAGTATGAGGAGCAGCTATAATTGTTCTAGAGTAGTTCTAGGTATAGTTAGGTGATTAATAATGACATTGATATTTGCTTTCTTGTTATACGGAGTAAGGTTGCCATACAATGAACATTGGTAATTAAGGCAATAATTCAATTGTTATGACCCTTTAATAAAAACAAAGTAAGTCCCTATGGCATTGTTAGGTACGAGTCCCTTTTATCTTTTAACATTTGACCTAATGTTTGTAACAGCTCTTATTATGCGTGGGAAAGAAAGAAATAGTTAAAAAATGGGTTAGCAGAGTTGTTTGAAAAAAAGCAATAAGTCGAAAAATCCATATCTGTCCGTCAGTCCTTCTGTGATCATTAAAACTCAAAAAACTAAACACTCTAGAAAGCTAAAATTTTAGAAGTAGTTATAGGTTGTTACAAGGAAGCTTCCTATTGATTTTGTTTCTTATCAGACCAATAGGTAAAGAGCAAGAGGCAAAAAACTGCCAAAATACCTTGACGGCAAAAACAACAGTTGTTCATTGACAGTTTTTCTACGCCTTACCTTCTAGTTCAATGTTTATCAAAATATGTAAGAATCTCTCTTTCAAATGTCAACTTAGTTGGATGTACAGATTCTGCAATTCTTGTGTTTTGCCGTCAAGGTAAAACACAAGAATTGTAGAATCTGTACATCCAACTAAGTTGACATTTGAAAGAGAGATTATTACTGATTTTGATAAACATTGAACTAGAAGGTAAGGCATAGAAAAACTGTCAATGAACAACTGTTGTTTTTTTTGTTGATATTTAAAAGTTGGCTAGCCAATTATATCGTATTAAGATGAAAAACTAGGTTTGTTTTTAAAGCATTTGGAACCACTTTGACTTTTACAATAGTTATTAGAGAGTCAAAAACTGCGATTTTAACTTTCCTTCAGAAAATAGGATAAAAACGATAATGGACAGAGAAAAGTGAAAGATATTGCGAATAATAAACATATCAGTGTAGGCAAAAACTGTTTTAAAGCCAATTACTAGATCTCACCTTTTGTCACATTTTGCTGTCAAAAACAGATTATCACAAATTATATATCAAAATGTTCAGCTTAAAAAAATAAAAACAATGACACCAAAATTTTAACCGATTGACCTCTAGGTCAAAAGTTATAAGCTTTTAAAAATCTCCGAAAACAGGAAGTGATATATTGTTAATCATCATCATCTTCTTATATCATAAAATAAATGTAAAATTAAAAATAATGGAACTAATAGAACTAATAACACAAAATTCATACTTTAAACACAATAATAAAATGTTCAAACAAATTAAGGGATTTCCTATGGGTTCTCCCCTATCAGGAACATTGTGTAATTTATATATGAATTATTTTTAGTGCAAATTTTTAAATGAATGTAAGTATAATATGCAATATTTTCGTTATGCAGATGACATACTTATTATATGGTTTGGGTCGGTAAGGCAATTTGATATATTCTTTAATGACATAAACAAAAGAAACAAAGAAATCAAATTTAAAATGGAAAGAGAGATAGATAATGAATTAAATTTTCTAGATTTATGTTTAATCAATAAGGAGAATAAAATAACTAAAACATTATAGAAAAAATTTAAAAGTGATCATATTTTAAACTTTAAATCAGGTCACAGTATAAATATCAAAAGAAACATAATTGATAATTATATAAGAAGAATTGACAGGTCATCTAGCACAGAAGATGATTATAAGAATGAAATCCAAAACATGAAAATAATTCTAAAGAAAAATGGATACAATGAAAAATTCATTAATTCCAATATCCAAAAATATAATACTTTCAAAATTAAAGAATTAAATGAAGATAAAGAAAAGAAAAGATTTTTCATTCCTTACCTTAACCAAAATAGTTTAATATTGAAAAAAAATTTGCAGAGATTTTAACATTAATATTGGATTTAATTATAATAATAAATTAAAAAAAAATTTATGTAAAAAAACTTAATGAAAGTGACAAAAAAGGAGAAATGGGGACTGTATACAAAATAGAATGTTTGTGTTGTGACAAGTTTTATCTAGGGGAGAGCAAAAGAACTATTAAAGAAAGGGTCCTGGAACATGGATATTACATTAGAAACAAATTATTTGATAAATCAGAAATAGCAGAACATTGTTCCAGGAAAACCCATTGTATTAATAAAGAAATTAAAATTTTATATAATGAGAAAGATACTAAAATGAGAAAAACAATTGAAAGTTTATACATACGAAATACCAAAGATAAAAATATAAATAGAAGCAATGGTGTTGAGGTTAGTAATGTTATTGCAAACTTGGCGAGAGATTTAATTAGACAATCTCATTGTATTAATAAAGTAAGAATAGATGAGATGAAGTGTTAAAATGAAATTTTATAATATCATAATTTTCACTTCCCATATTTTTTAATAATTAAACAATCTCGATGTAAGAATAGATGAGTGTTAAATGTAAGAATAAGTGTTAACATGATAGTTACTACAATGAAATGTTATAATATCATGATTTTCAATTCCTATATTTGTTAAAAATGATTGTAGCTGAAGAAGAAGAGAAGGAAATAATCTCTTCGAAAATTCCTGTCTAATAAATGTATTTTAAATTTATTTTTAATTTTACATTTATTTTATGATATAAGAAGATGATGATGATTAACAATATGTCTAGAAGTAGTGAGATGAAGAAGAAAGACGGTAGGAAGTGATATAATTTATGTATTATGACACGAGCGCGCATAGCGGTAAAAAGAGGAAAAGTTTCGATTTCACTTTTAAAATGATCATTTTAAGCTTGTATTATTTTAAAGATATATTTAACATTTTAATACATTTATTAAACATTCATGTAAGACTTTTAAATACTTTATTGAATGATACTTCATCAGAAAACATTCTAAACAAAAGAAAAATTTCACACCAACCTCATTTGATTACAGACAATTTTTGCGAGATGGAAATTCGCGTTTTCATTCTATTACCAAAGTGTAATTTTGCAGATGTTTAATGAAATCTTTGATTTGTTTTTAGAAATATACATCACAATGGTTGACACTCCAAGTCAGATTTTCACAACATATCATTTTCTTTCCTGATCTTTTTTTCCAGTTTTAAGTTGATATAGTTATTGTACAGATGTAATGTGGTTATAAAATGTATATTTTGT
>JAFIDM010000007.1:36072855-36122131 GCA_023159025.1 Thereuonema tuberculata | reverse complement strand
ATGTATATTTTGTGTTTTGTGAGTTGTGTAGCACACTTCGTAAATATTTCGAATCAAAGTATATTTTCAGCACTATTAAGACCTTTTTCGTATAGATTTATGTAATATAGATGCCTATGAAACTCTTCTGTTTAAAATAGAACAGGAGGTGATTTTTTTTTTTTTTTTGGTTAGATGTTGATTTTCTTTTAATTTTTAGGTCAAATTTGGATTTTTTTTTTTTTTTAAGTCACAAATGTAAGCATACATTAAAAATTTTCCAATCATTAAAATGGATCTCTAGAAATTACATTAAATTATATGGTAGAAAAATAGCTTTGCTTATTATTATTTCTGTTAAAATTATTTGTTATCATCAATAAATAAATAAATAAATAAATAAATAAAATAAAATATTAGATGAAATCAACTTATTCCAGGACTTTTGATTGATGCTGCCATCTAGCGTCCATTGTAGAAAGTATTCTTCTTTGCTGTCCAAGTCAATGTTAAACGTACATTTGTAGTTTTTTAATAGACTCTGATTTGATTTGATTTATTTTTTTTTTTCTTTTGTAGAAAGGGAGGGGGAGGAAAGGTTTTCATTTCGCATAATTCCACATGTACCTTTTGCAATTTTCCTGGAATTTCTGGCAACATAGAAATTTTTAAATAAATAAAAAAAGCAAAGGAAATATTTTAGACGTAAAAATTGAAGTAAGTGTAGTTAATTTGCAGTATTTTTCTAAAGGTATTATATAAAAACAGACACTCTAAAAAAAAAAAAAAAAAAAAAAAATTTAAAGAATATTTTATTTTTATAAAACATATTGACTGAATTATCGGAGAGCATATTTTTAATTTTTTGTACTGTTTTCCCGAAATTAAAAAAAAAAAAAAAAACAACAAAAAACACAATCTCTTTACGTTCTACTTCTACTGTATTTTAGAATGTCAGAAATAAGAAAGTTGCGGGCCGATCTAGAGTTAACAGCCTTAAATTAAAAAATTAATTACAACCAGGGACGGTTATATCCAAGATAGGACAATAGACAATCCAAGATAGAACTTATTCTTGTGTATTTCAAGATTTCAGGGAGATGGTGGACATTGACACCTTGGTCCTCCCTCTATATATGTTCGTGATTGCAAAACAAATATTAGATAAAATAATAATAATAACAAAATATATTAAAGGCATTTTCCGTATTTATTTATTTTTTTCACTGTTAATCGACTATAACTTTGTCACTTATCGGCGATTGGGAACCACTGTTATTTAAATTAAGCCTTATATTTGCATATCAAGTTAACGATGCAACAAACAAAAATCTTCCCTGAATCAAGCCAAAAAAATTAAGTTTTTCCAGGGGAAAAAAAAAAAATACGGAAATCCCGAAACAAGTCTGTAGGCCTACTGTTGTCCAAACTGTACTTCTTCATACAATAATTTAAATGATGAAGAATTTAAATAAGTTGCATTTTTCATCATGTGATTCTGTAAGAATTAAATGTAGAAACTTTCACTTTTAAGAATAACCAAACGAGAAATCGTTGTCTTAAACTTGTGCAACTGTAGGTTTCCCATTCCTGCTGCCTGCTTCATTGCCTATACTGTCATGGCCGCTGCAGCCTTCAAAATGAACATCATAATAGCCCTCTAGATAGTGTAAGATCACTAGACTTCTTTACTTCCACCTGAATTTCCGTTCGCCATGGCGGGAAATAGAAGCTGTTAATAACTGTTGACTGTATTTATTTCATACGTAAGGTAACCTTTCGTGACATCTGAATCTATAATTTTGTTTGAATTGAAAATATCTTGTCACTAACTAAAAATAAAATTCCTTTTTTAAAATAAATATTGTTTATTCCAACGAACTGTGATGCTCTTGTTAAAAGTATTTTTGAATTGTTCTTTTTGAAACATTAATATTCCTTTTTTCCTAGTATTTATGAAAAGAAATAGCAAAGACGTGTTCATCAAGTCTTATTCAAAATGAATAAATTCAAGAGAAAACCCTCAAGCTTCAATTCACCCAAACCAGGTAAAATCACAATTCCTTTTAGTTATAGCCTCTGTCGTTCATAAGTGACATCTTAGGACAGTTGTTTCTTCTGTTTGGTACTCATCAGCTAAGATTGTCACCTCTGAACGTAGAGATCTATTATAATAAAGATTTAACTCAGATTTAATCGTAGGTGACACAGTGGAATTAGATTGGAATCACATTGTTATTATTTACAAAAACTTGGGTGCATTCTGAAACTTTTTCTAACTTAGCTCTGAAACAACGGACCTCTTCATATTTTATGTCAAAAAATGGCCATGTACCAGAATTGCATTTCCCGCGGCCCACCGGTATATTTGCTTCCGCTCAGTAGTGTCAAACTTAAAATTAAACTTGAGCCTTTCCATCGCTGCAAACAGATACATTGAAACATGTCATAACTTGCAATAGCAACTGTCTCAGACTTTATTAGAATATTGGTATGAAAAACAACTAGTGCATTATCTGATAATTTGAAGTAATTACATTTATTATTATTATAAATGGCACTGTCAAGTCATTAATTAGTAAGACATTTATGTAAATTCTTTGCATTATTAATATTTATTATTATAAATGACTTTATCAAATCATTAATTAGTAAGGGTTCGAGGATGGGACTCTTGAGTCCCTCCATCAGAACTTTTATGAAAATATTGGCCCCTAGACTTCCTAAGGTTGTGTACCTCTGCTATACACAATGCTAGGCTTATTGATTGGCCACAAGTAAACTCAGCTGACCAGTGATTCTTATGGCCAATCTGACTCTGAATCTTTCGATACAAATAAAGGTTTGTTTGATTTCTGCCATAGGCATAAAATAAGGACACCTCCCAGGATCCATTCTAGCTAAATTAACCTTAGCCAATACGGTCACAGTGTGAATATTATCTGTAAGTTGCATGTAATCATTAGGACTGTCGATGTGCCTTTGTTTATTTGGATAATTAATCCTTCTCTTCCTTAATAACCACAGATCTTTAGGTAATGAGCAGTTTTCACTGCCATTATTATTTTCACAAATTAAAATAGACTGTTGTACAAGTCGTATATAATTGTAATTCATTGATAAAATAGGAAAACTGGTTTCTGTTTGTTTTTGTAAAAAAATAAAATAGTTCATTCGAGTATTGAAATTGTTATCTGTTATCGTTTGAAAACAAAATTTTCAATTTGTTTATTTTATCATTTCAGTTTTTAAAATGTTTGGTTTGAGATGGAAAGTTTCCAACATTTAACAGTGAATTGTTAAACTGATTCTGTTCCACTTGATTTTAAGATTTCAGCAGCAATATCTGTATATGCTAAGGTATTAAATAAAAAAAATTGGTGGTTGGTGTCAAAACTGTTTACTTTGAAATTATGTGATCATCTTGACAGCACAGACTATATTTTTATCTTTCATTAAACTTAGAATCACTGATCATTTATTTTGATGATTTTGGGTTCTTTCATTTTGTATATTACCAGGACTTGATCTCATACATCACTTTTCAGAAATTTCCCATTTCATACTGATTGAACTGTGAATAACCTCATCACAATATAATACAATCAAAATGATTTGAAAAGTTTGTGGCTTCTGATGAATTTATCTTACAAATACTCTTAAATTAAATTCATGCTTTTACTAAATACAGTAATAACAGATATTTTCTTTGAATAGGTATATTTCACACAAACACCTTAATATCGGTATTACAGTAGATAAAAAACTATAAATAGCACAAAGCATGTGAATATTGTTGATCAGAGGTTTTCTTCAGTTGATATGTTTTAAAAGTTAATGTCTGCTTAAGTCTGTCAATTTTTTTATTTTTTTTTTTAATTATACAATGTTCTTGTTTTATGGGCTTTTTTTTTCATCCTCTTATGTGTTGCTCCCACTCTTGGATTTAATGGTTACTAATGTCATAATTTTGTATATTCTGATTACTTGGAAAATGAATAATCTAAATACAAAAAATAAGCAGAAAAAAGGAAATGAAACATACTCACTCATATAATAACTGATTAAACAGGATTAAAAGGGTGGTAGTAACCAACAGTTTTGGAACACTTTGCTTATTCCATCTTCAGGGACAGCATAAACATATCGACTGTTCCTATGTAGACTATCGAAACGTAAAAAAATGATTTTTTTTTTTTATTGTCGCAATTTGTTTCTAACATATAAATGTTTCAATTTACAAAAAAAAAATATTTAAAATATTTCATTATTTTCAGTTTTAGCAAAACATAAAGTATCGAATGTAACGTCGCTGCTCATGAAACTTAAATTTAGTCAGTTTACTCCGGACCAAATTGCACGCGAAACCAAAACAGCAAGACGCAACTAGGACTATCGTTTGTTTACGCTGCATTCGTTCCGCGCAAAAAAATACCGTCCTAGGATCTAAAACAAATGAGATGTTGCAAAAAATGTGTCAACAAAATCTTTAAAACGCTCTCCTGTAAAGTGACGATTTTTAGTTTCGATAGTCTACCTAGGGACAGTCGATATAGGACAACACAAAACATTTAGGACGACACCAAAATGTTTTGTGTTACCCTACATGTTTGTGCCGTCCCTGAAGATAGAATACGCAAAGTGTTCTGAAACTGTCAGTTTACTACCATCCTTTTAATCCTGTTTATTCATTTATTATATAAGTAAGTGCTTTTCATTACCTTTTATATCTTTATTTCATTACACACATTAAGCCTTCTTATCCCAATACAAAAAGGTAAGGTGATGCCAATGGTCCAATGGAAGCCTTGGACTGGAAGGGCCAGGTTCAATTCCTGGTAGGAGATAAGGATGTTTCTTCTCCAAACAGGTCATGTGGTTTATCCAGCTCTCAATACAATTGAGACTGGGTTTCTCTCCAAGATAGTCATCAGGCTGATCCTGCAATCTTAACTCAGTCCCGTTGGTCATGGAATGTCGGGAGCCTTACCTCCCACAACCCCAAGGACCATACAGACCTGTACAGATACGTAAACGTTTTATCACAGTTAGGAAAATTGTACATTTAACTAAAACAGATAAAGTAACAAGAAAAACAATAACAGTCCATTTTTGAATAATTAAACAGTTTAAATTAGAACATTATAAATAGGTGAACAATAAACAAATGTTTTTATCAAAGCATGTTAATTGAAGAAGAGCTTTGGCCAATAAGACTTACATTATTAGTACTTGTTCTATGATAACATTAAGATGTGTATCTTAAACTTGCCAATTCAATGAATTGAATTTACACATTTACACATATTGATTTACACATTTTAAAGGAAAAGCAAAAGAAATGTTTTCCCTTTTCCCCCCTACACAAAAAATATTATTGAAGATCCTGATTGCAGTAGCTGCATCTGATTTGCTGAATATTACCCAGTAATTTTGTTACATTTCTCCATGTAAAAATAACCATTAATTCAACTGATAATCAAGTTTGAATTTATAGAAATTATATATGATCCTTCATACATAAAACTGATTGGTGCCTTATTAATTGTATTAGAAACATCAAAATTTGAATGATGGACCTGCCACAAGAACTAGGAAAGGACTAGCTCAATCTGATCTCAGCCTTTTCTCCAAATCCTATTTACTTGTCAATGATAAACTGTAGTGTAATAATGTAACATGAAAACGTCCTTATATTTTCTGCTGCTTTTTTGCAGTAGGACACGGGAATCGATGCAAGGCCTGTGAGACTTTTGTCTATCTTTGTCTAAGCAGATTAAAAGGTTGTCTGAAGCAGATTCTTGTTTAACTATTGTATTGTCTCCCTGCTTCTTAAAATGTTGGAATGCTTTGTTGTACAGAGTTCATTTGAAAATTTATAATACAAGTATTGTTGAAGAAACATTAGACCTAAGAATTATCAAAGAATTAATAATGTACGATTAAATTCACTTTAGAGTATCAGTCAGATAAAATAATAATTTTATAAAACATATTTTAATTTTAAATATATTAAAATCAAAAAGAAAAATATATGAAAACAATTATAAAAAAGATAAAAATTTACATGGAGCCATCAGTCAGTGTAGTCCAAAATGGATGTGTAGTATTTTGTTTTGTTTGTTTGATCATACACGTTTCATTGTGCAATGTTAATAATGCAAGAGAACATTTCGTTGTTGATTATAAGATATTCATAGCATTCTTAAAAGCAATGAAAGAGGCCACATTGTGCTTTTAGTTGGCTTCATTTGAAACTGATTATAAAAATGCATTAGTCACACTTTATCATTAATTTTACTACAGTTAACATTGCATTGCTTCAATACCTGTTTTTCATTTAAACTGTATATCTTCTCATTGTTTAACTGTTTATTTATATCAGTGATTCTGAATGGAACCATTTTAAATTCAAGTCTTTGACTGAGTGTCTGTAGACGTTTTGTATGACTTTCTGTTGTCGTCTGGAATTTATGATGTTCAGAAGTGTTTGTTAGCAAATAATTGTGCTCGTCCTTAAACACTAAATTGTTTTTAGTGTGGAAACAATTTTACAGATAAATGGTTACAATAAAATAAAAAATTTAAAATTAAAAGCAAAACACTTAATGAGAAGAAAGAATAAAATACAGTCAGTTGGAATGTTTTGTTACTCCATCTTCAGGGATAGAAAAGGACAGTGTAAACACAAAGAATGGCATAAAATATGGAACCGGAATGGAAAACAAATGTAACAGTTTGACTACTCTACCCACTGGTGATAAGATTATAGGCTAAAGGACAAATTAAATGGAAGGTTTCAGCTAAGAGATGATGGGTGACTGTTTTGTTGGGAAAGGCATTTTTTTGTACTGGAAAGTGGATTGTTTCCTGTTTGTCTCTAATAAGTGAAGCTTTTTAACTGTCTTTATTTGTTCTGTGAGGCATGTGGAGAAGATTCTGTAGCTTGATGAAGGGAGAATTCTGTACACTCATATCAGTAGATAGCGTTTTAAGGATCTTTGTTTGTCTGCAAGTATATTGGTGATTTGACGTCAAATGACAGTTGTTGGAGCTTGAAATCATCTGATGCAGTATTTAAGGGGTTCGTGGAAGTCAGATACATCAAACTTCACATTTTAAGAAGAGTGTTGTCAAATTGCCGTAATCAGAGCTTCTCAAGAGATGTGCCATGAGGATGCTCTTGGTGTGTCACTGAGAGTCTAATCTTCATCTTAGCTAAATGCTATAATCTCTACTAAATTCTAGACATCAAATAAATTACCCTCTGTTCCATTATAATAATGAAGATTAATAAAGTAATAATTCACTAAAAAATATTTCTGGGTATTTGTAAATGGTTAAGCTAAATTCATTTGTAAATCATAAATGTTTTCAAAGGATTCTATTATATATGATAAAAGCAGTGAAAAAATACAACAGTGCACCGTGAACCGAATGAGAAGCACTAGTCTAGATTGACTTTTAAGAATTACTTTAAGCCTGATTTCTTTGCAGACAAAGTAACTGTAGCCACCGCTTTTATAAAATGTGAATTTCTTATATTAGCTATGAACTGTTTGGAATAAATTAAGAGTTCAGAGTAAGAATTCATGAGAAATTTAAAAATTATTTACACCCTCTCTCTGAATTTGGTGAAATTTTCAGTTATAAGAGATTCTTACTGAAGTTTATGGGAATGTGGCTCACTTACATTTCAGTAATATTTACATCAATAAGTATGAAGAAAGTATTGCAACAATTACATGAACACTTTTATTTTTACAGCCCCCAAAAGCCGACGTTCTTTTGTAGAAGAACCAAAAGACAGATCATTATTTGGCCGACTTGTTTCAAAGGCTGGATTCATATTGAAGGATGGAACGGCAAATCAACTAAGTTAGTAAAACTGTTCCTTTTTTATTTAAAGTTTCTCTAAATTTTTTGAAACCATTCTTAATATGTAAGAATCTTTACTGATCCTTAGTAATTTTGACTTAAAATGTTATTTCAATTGAGGTTTCATTTTCTTTAGTTTACTCTCATCTTCCCCCCCCCCCCTTTAATTTTTTAAACAGCTTTTCTTTTTTTTTTTTTTTTTTTATCCAATATTAATCACACAAAATCTACCTATCACTTGTTACATTTATCCATTTTATCCATTCCTTTATATTTGTTAATTAAAAAAGCACATGACATCAAAATATCTTAAAATCATCATAATACATTGTAATTTCCAAAATGTCTTTTTCAAGTGTAATTTTAATTACACGTCTTTAAATACCTAATAATATTTTTAGCTGATTTATTGAGAAAGAGTTTTTACATGTGTAATTAAATGTAATGAAAACTGCTGAGCCTATCATCAATGGTATTATCTGACACATCTTTCTTGACGATCGCGTTTGCGTGGGAATCACGGAAATTACGAGATTTGGCCATTAGCCTCTTCAGCAGGTCTCAAGGAATGTAGTATTGTGAATTTCTGTCACTAGAAAAATGCTAGAGAAAAAATGTTAAAGTTGGAATTTTACCTTCAGCGTAGAGGCGATGGATGCAGCGGCGAATAAGGTATCGGTCAAAATCGTCGACATCAGTAATGGGGTGTGCTCGTGGCCGCTTCTTCCCCGGAGTCGATAAGCCTTTTTTCTCGCCATTTTGTGAGAAGACATGGATAGAGGCTATTCTCGCGTCAATCACGTGAAATCGTGAAAATTCGGGATCATCAAGATCGATGTGTCTCAGTGTAAATCTGGCTGAAGAAGCCTAACAATGCTGAAACAGCTGTCCCAGATTCCTGATAAGATGACTCTGAGTGGGAGAACTTTTATTTCTTTTGTGTGTGCGTTTTTTGCGATTTTCATTAAATTATATATATTTTCATATCTTTGGTTTCAATTCTTTTTTTTGCTGTTTATATTGCTTTTTTGCTAATGTGTTTATTGTTATTCCATTCTTAAAATTATTTTTAAAAAATTGTATTTGTGACAACGGAAACATTTAGGAATTTGAAAGACAATTTCTTTTCTTGATAAAATAAGCTTTCAAAACAATCCAGAAATCTCTAAGAACTCTAAAATGAAGAGAAGGCAAGATCTCTCCTCGTTATCATCATGAATGTAAAGATCCAAGACTATGACTATTGCCTGATTGGATTGAAGCTAAGATTATGACTGGATCTGAAAAAATAGATGACAAAGTACATATTCCAATCATTGTCTGTAGAATTAGAATTTTTATATATAATTTTTAAAATTCAATAAATAAAAAAAAATGAGACAAATAGGGTTTTTTTAACCAGAAAGAAAAAATTGAAAATTTAAATTCTCAGATTGTTGAGGATCTTTCGATTTGCTATAATAAAAGAAAATATCAAAATATCTTTATATATAAAGCTGATGTAAGTTTGTCCTTTTAGGCTTCTGAAAGACGCCTTATATCCCCGGTTTGTCTGTCTGTGGACACATATTCCACAATGCTTCACAACGGCTTCTGTTAGCTCAGTTGATTAGAGCGTCGTGCTAATAACGCGAAGGTCGTGGGTTTGATCCCCTCATGGACAATTCTTATTCTTCATTTTTTTCTCCCCATTTTAAATCTTTTCACAGTTTCTCAACTTAAGTTGAGTTTCTCAAAAACTTTTTTTTTTTTTAATCATTATTAAGAATTCAGTGTTTTAACAAGGTTTGAGTTGAGAATAACTGTTATTCCATATAAATAGGATAAGATAGCATGGCTTCGCAAAGAGTCTTGCGCGTATTTTCTAGACCACCCCGGCGCAGTCTATTCTAAAGTAAAGGTGACTCAGAAGACGTTTCGAAGCACTGTGATTGGTTTACTAATCGCTATCTTGTTTTCATTCAGACCCAGTTTGACTTATCAAAATCAAACTTTGCAGGATTATTAACAAGGAACAGTTTGGTTAATTTTGGTTCCAATCTGTTCATATTTACAAGGTTTGAAAGTGGATTCCTATTTGTTGACCTACATAATGCACTTGAAGATATTTTTTAGCTATTATTGCTGTCAAGGTAAGAATAACTCGGGTGGTGATTTGTTCAATTGGATCAGGATATTTTATAATTCTTTTATTGGGCTTTATTTGTGAATAAGTTGAAAAATTAGCTAATATCCGAGAGCAGACTAGACCAACAGTATAAAGGTATGATTATTGCCTCATGTAACTGAGGCCACTTTTTTTGATTTGATGTGGAAAAAGAGATGAGATCTGTGTTCCTCGTATCTCAATCATTGTGTTAAGTGTTTTCAAATAAGAGTTGAACAAGGCATTTCTGAACCACAGGAAAGTTTGAAGTCCCTGTCTCCTCATCCATACATTGAAGAAAATGTGTGATACACATATTTGCACTTACAGTGCATTCTAAAACTTTCGAATCTGTTCTTTCTCCCTGATACACTTTAAGGGAGGTTACAAACTTCTACATCCAATAAGCAAGTTTAATACTCAACAAATTTAACAATAAAGATGGAAATAAAACGCTTGCACTTAGGTTTCATTCCTTTCTGAGCTTATCATCGAGGGCAAATGTGTCCTAACAAGGATGAAACAGCTGTTCCAGATTCCCATTGATGATAAGCTCAAGGCATGAAAGCTAACCTAGCCTAGTGGTCTAAGCAGTACCATTTCACAGGGAAGATGTGCCGAACCTTGGGTTCAAATCCTATTGCGGACTTGGATGTTTCTGTCTTTTTCAGAGACTGTTTCTCTTCTGACTAAAACAGTGCAACAGAAGAACGGCTGCTCTCTATAGGCTAAGACCTTTCATGGATAAGGTCCATGGAAGCTCTCTATAGGCTAAGACCTTTCATGGATAAGGTTCATGGAAGCCTCAACCCGACAAAGTATGAATGAGTGTGTGAGTTATTTTTACATCCAACCTTTGCTAGCTTACCATAAAAAATCATGAGGTTTCTAAAGGAAATAAATGGCAATGAGTAGTTTAAATTACAGCTGAGACACCATAAAACAGCAGCCTCATATATCTGCTATTTCCCTTCAATCAAAGTAGAGCAACAATGACTGAAATTGAAGTAAGTCATGATTCACATGTGATAATGGAGATTATCTTTATATTGAGTGAAAAATCATTCAAAAACTCCTTTTCTGTTTTAGAAATGCTGAATAGAGTCATCTTTTAATATAAAGTGTTTGATTAGGATCAAAATTTGTATTCATCCCTCTCGTCTTCATAGAATGGCTTCTTCATTAAAAATATTCATTTCGTAAAAGCAAGAAATTCTTTTGCTGAACAAGACTTAACTGAAATTTGTCTTCTCTGTCGTATTAAATTGTAGTTATTTAATATAAATAAATGATTTCATTTATAGAAATATAGAACATTTATAGAAATTAAAATTTATAACATATAATAATTTCCACTATTACTACCTTACAGAAATGCACTTTGGGACAACTTTAGTTGCTCTAGCAGGAGAACTGATAGTAAATGGTATTATTATTAATTATGAAATAGGTTTGGAACTAATCTTTAAATGATCGATTTCATTTTAGTACCCCTTTGTAGATTTCAGTTCCCTGTCCCATCAGTGTTGACGGTTGAAAACATTATTTCTCTGTATATTCCTGCAATCCTTTGCTACATAATGTAATGATGTGGAATAATTGCATTTTTATCTTCCATTATTGACAGGCAAGTTAAGAATTTAATTTTTTCCTGTACTGCAATAATTTCATAAATTTCTGCAACAAGCTTCATCTTGAAATTTAGTTTGGGAATATATTCTAACCTTAACTGCAATTAATTAAAAGGCTGTTAAATATAGTTTGCATTTAATTATCAACAGAATTTCAACAACATTTATTTTCTATCTGTTCAAAAAAAAAAGTCATTTATTATAACTAATCTGACTTCCGTGTCATTTTGGCATGAAAAAGTGAAAGATTTAAAATATTTCTCCAATAAAAATGAATGTTATTAATGGGAGTTCTCCAGTTCAAATTATTCTTTGGAATAATGATATAGTGGGTTTTAATGTATAATTTCATTTTGCTACATAATATTGAATTTTATGGCATATTCATAAAAAGTAGTACTTATAAATACATATTTTTTTATATCTGCATAGATACAGATTTCCAATTGTTGTTAGCTGTCTGCTATTGCAAGAACTTCGAAACTACTTATCCTGGCAAGCTAAAATTTTAGTGATATATATATAATGTTATATTTTTATATTATATTATATGATATATAAATAATAAGCTTCCAAATGTATTGCTTTTGATGCAGTTTGGACATATTGGTGAAGAGTCAGGAGTTAAGAATTAAATCTTTTTATGTGAATGTTTTTCATTCGTATGATTGGCATGCCAACTAGGATTGTTTTATAAAAATAATATTTTTACTTTGCAGTCTATTAGTTTTGCTGAGAGAAGTGTTGTATATCAGTTTCTGCTTTTATTTGTATGAATTAAGAAGTACTTCTGCTTTTTTGAGTAGTCTAGCACTTATACCTATATGTAAAACACTGATTTGAACTCTGTGCTTGTTGAAGCTGTTCTTAGGTCATCGTATGTTCCACATACAGGTTTCTGTAAAAAAATCTCTTTTTTTAATGTTATCTGCCCTTAGAATTAGTCTCACAAATAGTATTCTGTAATTGTGTAAAAAGTCTAATTTAGATCAGACTCCACAAGTAACAAAAGACTTAAATTTTGAATAAAAAGGTGTTTTAGGCTCATTAAAGCAAATATCAAAAAATTAAAATGTTGCATATTTACAAAAAAAAAAAGGAAATTTTCAAGTAATATTAAAAATAAAATAAATAAAAAAGCTTTTTTTATTAACACATTCACTAACTAAGCCATTTTTTATGGTTTTTTGCTTCAATTACATTAAAGATAGCATAGAACACTTTTTTTTTTTTAATATATCCATTAATAAAATATTAATAACTCAATTCCTTTGTATTTTGGCATGACATATATGTACGTCATTAGTCTATCAATAAAATTGTTTTAGTATATACTAATGATGGATAAATTGCGCTTGAACTAAAGTTGTGCATATGATGTCTATACATGTCAAGAGTCAGATTTAGAGATCACATGACACATAGATATGTCGGTAGCACTGAATGTGTTAAGAGGAGATTTTAAGTTATCAAAGGCTTAATTTAGTAATGAGATTTTTGCATTCTTTAATAAACTTTGTTACTATAATTTAGTCATGGTTTAATTTAATTTTTGTGAAAGATTATTTTCTATTTTATAATATATATATAAAAAAAAAAAAATGTTCAATTCTGGAAAATTCAAACTTAAGTTCTTTAATTTTTTCATGTCACAAAAAGGAAAAGTATAAGAATCATAGTAAATAATAGTAAAGTAGACATACAATTTGATTGAATTCTTCCTTATCCTTCTATGATAACGCATAACATATGAGTATGCATACAGTATTTCGACTGTACATCATTCACAGCCATCTTCAGATGATGATTACATTATGACAATACTAGACTAGGCTGTGAATGATGTACAGCCAAAATATTGTTTGTATGTAATATATTGTCATAAAAGGATAATGAAGAATTTCAGTCAAAGTATATGCAATATATATAGTTTAACTGTGAATATTATATAATAACTAGCAAAATCCCTGTTCTTCATACAGGTTGCAATGATGTAAATGAGAAAGAAATTGAAAAGCAAGGGAAAGCAATTTATATATTATAAGCATTTTTTTTCTTTATTATCAGAAGTGCTGCATATGTAGTATAATAATCATGCAAAATATCTTTGTCCTAATTTTAATGAAAGTTCGTGTTTACATGTCACTAGAACATAATGGTCTGTTTGTCTGTAATGTCTGTTATTTAGAATCTTGTGGACAAAACTCTTTTTGATTTCAAAAATCAGTAAAATTTCTAGAAAGAAAGTAGAGACACCAACTGGTAGGCTATTATTAAAAAAAAAAAAATGAATTGGTTTTTAAGAGTTTGACGGCAGTCTGATAAGAATGTCCTTCCTAATCAGAAGACTATGATTGAGTGTGAATAGAACCTATTTCCTTAAACCAAAATTGAATAAGATAACGAAACAGCTGAAGTAATGAGAAGCTTAATAATAAAAGGAAAGGAAAGAAGGAAAACTAAAAGACAATAAATGATACTCTTTAACAAAAAGAAAAAAAATAACATTCGAATGATCTGTGAATTTGTTCTGTCGAGATGAGTCAGCACTTCTCATTACGCAATAGGAAAAGTCTTTCATAATGCATCTTCAGTGGTTTTGTATGTATGTATTTATATATATATATTTATATAAAGTAGACTCCCTATTATCCGGCCACTGCAGGACAGGAACTCTAGCACACAAATACCATTCAGGACCATAAATTGAATAAAATATATTTATTCATATATTTTGTAATCATTATGAAATAAAGGAACATTAATGCAATATATTAAAAAAAATATATGATGAACATAAAGCAGACAAATGAGACTGTGCAAACAATAGGAACTCAACCTCTTAAACAGTCTATAACTGAGATAAACGTTTCCTTTTTTACATCAATGTCTTTCCCCAAATCTTGTTGTCCAGAAGGGTCCATGACTCTGGAATTATTATTGACCCTCTGGAGAAAGTGAGACTGGATAAGAGATAGTCTACTGTAAATATAAATACATACACAGAATAAATATATAATATAATTTGGTGAGTGTATTTACTTTTTTGAGATTAGAATTTGAAATATCTTTTTGATGATAGTTCTTTCTGATTTGGGTGATTGATATTCTTACCTAAGGCAGTTTTGATAGAATGATTTATAGATCTGATGTTCTGCAAATACAAGAATGAGAAATAAATTTTGCCAAACAAATGGAAACACAATATTAGATATTTTTATTTTATTTACCTATATATTTTTTTTTAATTTTTGTTTACAACATTTAAAATTATATATACATTTATAGTGTTTGACAGTTTTCTATGAAGCATTTACATGAGTTTATTCTGTACAAAAGATTATAATCTATTCAGTGATGTATTAATTAGTGAATTACAGAGTAATTTTGAGGCCTAGAGCAATGCCATATCTTGGGTATATGTGATCATTTTGACAGTTGTCAAACTATAAGCAGAATTTCAGCATTAACATGAACTTCCCCAACATGGTGTTCCCCAATTGGACGACTGTTGGTCGTTTGGCGTGGAACCATACTTCTCACATTCGCTACGGGTTCGGATGAACGTTTCGCACAGTTGAGTTGGTGCAACAACAGTGCCACCGTGCAGGGAAAATGGTGAAGTGAGCCACGCCACAATGTTTCCAAGCAAAGGAAGACAAGTAGAGAGATCACGAATAGTCTCCATGTTGAGTGACTCGTCCCACATGTTGAGATCCAGTAACTCACCAGTTAAGGAATCTTTTGCTGCAAAACCACCTCCGATTTTATCCTAAAAATGAAAGAAGAAGATATGCTTTTAAATCAAATTATATTTCTTTGAAAACTTTCATCTGGGCTGTAATTTTACTTTCAACAGAATTCTCATCGAAATAAAAAGATTTTATTTTAGAAGTACTCAGGAAAATTAGGAGATTCAATTACAAGAGATAATTTATTCTTCTGCTTAGTTTAAGGTTATAATTGACACAAATTATTTTGCCCTTAAACTAATAAGAAATACTTCTTAATGTTTCAGGTAAATATTTTAATTGACTTTTTCTAAACAATTTTAGAACTTTCAATGGAATTTGTATTATTAGATTGTCATCAATTAAATAGCATAAATTAATAATTATTTAATTAATTAATTATTTAATTTCTTATGCTGTTTTCTGAATTCCATAAAAATCATACATACATACATCTTTCTGGTATGTTCATCCTGAGATGTATTGGTGCTGTCAAATCCGTTCCCCAACCTTAATTGCCTTAAAACTGCTCTTTTGCATCTAATAACATTTATTGTTTCACATTTTAGATTAAAATATGATATGAATCAATGTTACTTTGTATGCATTTATACCAGGGGGGATATCATTCCTTATTGATTAAAAATTTTGTTCTACCCTAACACTTTCAGATGTTTTCATGTTTGCTTGATGGTCACGTGACTTTATTTGTGAAGATACTAATAGATACACATTTTATAATCCTCTGAAATTTAAATATTTGTTAGGGTATGATCATTTTTCTGTCAAAACCTGATTCATGCAACCTTTTGACAGGAAAATGCATATCAGATTTTCATCAAACCATCAGTTAATATCGTTATTAAAAGTATTAAATGCTTGTTATGGGATACCTGATCCTGGCCAAGAACTATTAATCCTCCTTGAACGACAGGGAATCCTTGAGCAACGGATGTTCCGTTTCCCTCCAATTGTCCGTTCACATAAATTTCCCATTCGCCATTCCATGCTGACCACACATTGCAAATATGATACCAAGCTATAATAATAATAAAAGAATTCAACCATAACATAGTATTAGTTTTGAAAAGCTGATTTTTAAATGAATTTATAATATTGTAATAATTTTTAAAAAATAATCATTGTTATTTAAAAGAAAATTATTTCTAAAAATAACAAAAGCAAGTTTAAGTTAATTATAAAGCTAGGTTACTTTAAAATTTATTTTTGTCCCATTTTGTCATCTATTAGTAGAAAAAATCAAAGTTAATAGCAGTTTAATCAATAATAAATATTAAAGTATTAATTAATCTTAACTTTTTTTATTATCAGTAATGTGTTCTATTGGTTTAAAGTGAAAGTAAAATATTTATTTTAACAATTTCAATTAGACATATATATTAAATATCAAATGAGGGTGGGCAACCTAGGAGGTAGAGGTTTCTATGATTATCAACCAAACAGGATGAAATGCAGAACAAATGACCAATACTCATTCAGGCTTGCATATATTGCATGTAATAATAATAATAAAAAACCTTAGAAATCCTTATCATCTTCTTATCCTATTATTTAAAAAGAAAAACTCATAGTATATGCTGTAATTAAGTTAAAGATATTTGTATTGACAAAACTGCATTACTGACTTGAATATACAAAATAATTATTACGAAAAAATTGCCGATGAATCAAATTAAAACTGAAAATTTATGAGTAAACAACATTCAGTACATGAGTTCGAAACTTTACCCATCAAGCTACAGCTGACAACTAAAATGAAATTATTGCATTTCTAACATTTAAGCTAATAGAGAAAATCCAATGAAAACAATGACAAATATATCGAAAAGGGGGGGGGGGGCTTTGGGAGTTGTTAAGGGTGGACAGAAATGGATGGACAGGACAAATGCAATAGCTACTGATTTTGGTCGCTATCACAATATCTCCTCTTAAGTTGCTGAAACATTGTGTGATGTTCATGCGATGCCTACAGTATTAATATCACTTATGATTTTGAAGAAGAAACAAAGATTTTGGAACTTCTGCTCAAACAGTGTATATCTCAAATGCAGAAGTCTGACGAGTTAGCAAATTGTCAAGAAGTGAATTAGCATATAACAGCAAGGAAGTTTTCCTTTAAGACATGACTCCATCTGGACAGCTAGGAAGATTCATAAATTGTCTTAGTTTGCCGTTGCCATTTTCAATTGATCTTAATTTTACATTTTTTTTTCTCTTACCATTCAAGTGAAATAATGTATTTTAATTTAATCTGCGTTGCTTTAAAAATTAGAAAATTTATTTCAAATACTATTACGTAAAGCTATGCTTATGAGTATCTTTTTTTGTCTCCATATAAATGTACCTAATTTTAAAAGAATGACTAATATTATAAATCAAATATGGTAAGAAAAAAATTGAGTTCATTGAAATTTGAAACCTAAATAAAACCTAAATCCTCAAATCATAATAAAATTGAAAAAGAAATCACCAACACACCAAAAATTGTTAAAAATCTTTATAATAAAAATTTAAAAATACATTAGGAACAAAAGGAGGGCTTTCGGAATCTTATGTGATTCCCTTTCAATCACATAAGATTCCAAAAGCTCTCCTTTGGTTCTGTAATGCATTTTTAAATTTTGATTATAAAGATTTTTAACAATTTTTGGTGTGTTTGTGCTTTCTTTTTCAATTACATGCAATTTTAACACACATTAAATGTTTATTTAATAAATCATAATAAAAAGGATCAAAATCTGAAATTTCGGGACCAAATTTACATAAAGGGTCTATCTTAGATCTTACCTCCAAGATGTATTCGATATTTGGCTTTTGCCACAAACATGCTCTTACGATAGAATCCAATGTAAACTGCTTCTCTGTGGCCTTCAAGAAATGATCGTATTTCATTGTCTTCATTCTCAACTGCATAGGATAGTATGGTGTTGCTTCCTTTGTTGAGTTGATTTATTCTGAGCCAATAACACAAAGTAAATTCATGTAAATCTAATGGCAGAGTAGTGGTAAGCATTGCGTAAGCCAAGCCACCTTTTGGGAACTGAAGCTTGTGGCGTATCTTAGGAAAACTATTCATTGTTGACAAGCAAGTGGCAATTGTAGGTACGTAAAGCAGAACTGGAAGAAATAACATTGGAATCTAAAAATGGAGAAAAACAGAAGTGATGTCAAATTATATATTAGTATCAGTTAGGATTTTATTAAATTCCTCTTTAAAAAAAAAAGATACATACATTAACCCTAATACTTCAAGTAACAGCAAAATGACTTCTTAGTTTTCTAGATCAATCTTTTATAATGTACACTCATTTTCATTTTTTTTTTCTTCTTGGGATATTTATTTTATATTCTTTAAATTAATATTTCTTGACTAATGTATTGTAGTGAATGGTGTTTCTGACTGTATGTTGTTATTCATGAACATTTTCTAAGCTTAATTTCCTAATAGTATATGATATATAAAAAAAAAAAAAATAAATTCAACAAAGAAAAGAAATAGTTTTTAGACATAAATTTAAAAGCATTATATTAGTATAGAATTGTAACATGATGATTCAGTATATAATGAAATAAAACATATAAATATTGCACTCATTTTTTTTTTTATATCTTATTTAATTCGATATTGACAATTTTAATTTATATATAATTTCTGAGCAAATAATTTCACTTGTTTTTTTTGTGTTTTGTGAACACAACTTTAAATATGATTAACACAAAGAAATGTTACAATAGTATAATTTTATGCTCTTATAATTTTATATTCTATTGTTTTGAACAAAATTTGAAAATAAGACAAATCTTATTTTTTTTTTTCATGATGTTCATGAAGTCATGATTAAAAAACTAAGAATAACAATTCTTCACAACAAACAGTAAAAAAAAAAATAATGAGTCGTTTGTGCTATGTTTTGAAAACATCTTGAAGCATTAATTTAAAAAGTATTGTAATGTGATATTATGTGCAAATTTATTTACCTTTAATTTGCTGTTTATTTACTATATCATTTACTATATTTGTTCTTCACATGAGTTGCATTGGTTCTTTTAATCAGAATATATCATTTCTTTTCTTTTTTTGCTTCATTTGCCATTCTATAGACATTCTCATTAAGTTTCTTTTAGAATACTCACACAGTGAATTTTCATAAAACATAAATTTATAATAAGCGTAAGCTGAAAGGGAAACGAAAAGTCATTCAAAGCTTAGGAGGAGTCAGTGAAAACTTAATGTCATTGCGTGGTTTCTGAGGAGAAAGGGAGATTCTGAGAGATAAAGAATTTTGCCTGTATGGTAGGAAGGGCGGCTGAAAAGGTTCTGCTAAACAAACTTAAATGTGAAAGGTTACCATCCAATAAATCTGTCAGTGAACAGGTGGGGTAAGAAATCTGTTGATACGATAAGATTAAGATCATCATTGCCTCTGATTATATAATTATTTTTTTTGCTATCTTAGTCTTAACTGATTAAGCTTAGATTAAGACAAGTATTAGTATTATAACAAATGTTATAAGATTTTATTTATATAATCTATAATTTATAGTTACAATTTTATTTGTTTTGTTTATATGAAGTTAATTTAAATAAAATAACATCAGTCACTGAAAAGCATTATTTTATTGCAAACAAAAAAAAAAAGAACTTTTTAAGCACTTAATTTCTTTCGTCTTTTTTTTCCCTAATGTGAAATTATACTTATGGGTAGTTTAATATAAAAAAAATAGCTTTTTAAATTATTTTTTATCTTTCTTTCTTTTTGAGTTCAAAAAG
Source organism: Thereuonema tuberculata (assembly GCA_023159025.1). NCBI lineage: Eukaryota > Metazoa > Arthropoda > Chilopoda > Scutigeromorpha > Scutigeridae > Thereuonema > Thereuonema tuberculata. The sequence goes on along the minus strand of JAFIDM010000007.1, from coordinate 36,101,974 downwards.
GTTTTTTTAAGATTTTAATTGTCAGTTTTTAAGAAGTTTTAATAAAAAATAAGTTGAAAACATCTATACTCAAAATTTACATATTTATCAATGAAAAAGCATTGTCTGAAGGCTCTCAATTCTCCGTATTAAAAGTACACAAATCATTTCACTGCTTATCTGCTAATGAGATAAGTTATAAGCATTAGTGTCATTTGCTGACATTTAAAGCATTCAAGATTTATACAGACAAGTAATTACAGCTTTTATTATCTGAGATTGCCTAAGGCTATTTTTCTCATTTGCAGCACATCGTCTCTTAAGTCTGCTGAAAGGTGTATTTATTACTGGATATTTTGAATTACGTCGTTGAATTACAAAGTAAATCTTAAATAGTTTATGAAATTTGATGATCCTGTTATTTATTATTCACAGCTCAATTATTATTTTTTCTGTGGTTGTTTATTTATTTTTATTTATTAGGTTATTTTTCTGTTTATTCTTTTGGAATATGATTTTGAAAGATAAACAAAGATGTCAGTGCAGTAACAATAAATTCAACAGGATATTGACGGGGCTATTCTGGAATGTTCTGTTGATGATTGAGTTGTTTCATAAAACAAGAGAATGATAATAGACCCTGGAAATTCACTGTAATATATGGTTGAAGTGTTTTGTTTTACTTTATTATTTATGATGGAAAGAAGGAATAACAAAAAGAAGGATAATATTCTTTCATTCATTTATTTTACTTATTTAATAGAATAGAACAATTCCTGCTTAGATTATTTTCAGAAATTAATATTACTCATTTAATAAGTTTTTATTTATCAAGCAAACAAAACCATCTTTAATGAATTCCGCTCCCACTTTCCTCCTCCAAAATTCCATTAATAACTAAACCCATTATTATAGAACAAAAGTTTCCTTCATTTTTAAGATATAATTCATGTTGCAAGAATATTTACTTTTCATTCCATTAGCTATATGCTATATTGTATTTTATTCTATCCAAATGTTATATTCCTTTCTGTGAATTCATCATGAAAGCTCAGCGTTTAATGGATTTTTAATAATTACGGGGAAAGGCTTAAGGTTAAGTGAATAAAATTTCAGTTTTAAGACTTTTTGCGAAACACTAATAATTTCATGATCAACAAAAGGGAGAAAATGAAGTTTTAACATTAGTTTTATATCGTAATTCATGTTTATGAATCATTGTTTTTATCCCAAAAACTAAATGTTTTAATGTGGCTTACTTCTGAAGTCTTAATCATTTTTCTCATAAATTGTCACCGTATATTGAAATAAGGCTTTGTCAGATTCATATACAACAAAGGTGAAGAATTGTAAGTTTTGAATTATAATATATTCAGTATTATGATAATTACAATATTTTCTGTAAAAATAATGTCAGTTTTTTAACCTTTACTCTATAGTAAAACTAAGCAGTTTCTCAGTTCTGTATAAACACAAAGAACACCTTACATAACAGGATGTTTGTACAGATTTTGAATTTTATAAACTTTAAAAGAAATGTGTTATTGAACAAAAAAATTATCTTAGCAAAATAAATTTTTAATTACCATAATTCATATAATTTTATAAAACTAAATATATAACTATAGCAGTAAGATTGTTGTGCATTTGTTCAAACTTGGGTTAAACTACTAGTCTGTGTAGTGTAGTTAGTTTTTCTTCATATTATTTTAAGTTATTTGAAGATAATAAGTATATGGAAAGGCTACATCATTCAAAAATTTCCAGATGATATTTCATAAAACACTGGTTGAAAAACACTAACCATGTCTACAACAATTACAGTTATGCAGCATCATTTCATTGTGATTAAATCCAATCTACATTGTATAGGAATATCTTCTTTTATAAAAGAATAATGATCTTTGTTTATTACTAAAATATTCCATATTTTTACCAGCGATATATCACAGGGTAATGATTCCTTCCCTGCTTCTCCAGGCTACATTTTGCAAAAATTAAAACCAAGGCAGTTACAACAAAGAATAAGGGTCTTAGTGTACCAAATTATTATTCAACACTGTTAAAACAAAAAATCAATTTAAAAAACAGACTCATTATTCAATCATTATTCTGATAAAAAATTAAAATAAAGATTCATTTACCAGGCTATTATTTTAATAATTATCCTGATAAAAATTAAAATACAAGCAAATTTTGTAATAAAGAGCAGGATAATGATCTATTAAGAGAGAATGCAGCTCCAATTCAAAACTTGAGGTTTTTGTTGTATATTCCTACTACCTGTGAAGGAAGACTTAGCTAAGTAAAGTGAAAATTTTAGACAATGCTGGATAAAAGGTGAAGAATTGAGAAGTGAACTATAATTTTATTGTTTTGTTAGTTTTAAATGGATGCCGAATAAATATATATATATATATACATACATATTATTTAATCTTTGTAGAGCAGTGTTTGATGTGAGGCTTACATCATGTTTAAAGACTTTTCTGTGGTACTTTTTTTTTATTACTTATTTATATTTGACTTATTGTAGAATATGACATACGTTTGTTAGATAAAGTATAATTTAAAGTTTTTTATTTAATGTTTTAAAATTTGTTAATAGAAATTAAAGTAGGCTTGGAATTTTAATTGGTATCTTGTTTTTAAATATAAATATTTAATTTCTTTTAATAATGCTCTTCAGATCTTTTTTGTTTCATAAAAGTTTAAAATATTCTGTTTAATTTTAAATGAGAGAAATTTAGTTCTATTTAATGTGAAATTTAAAATAATGTAACTGTAGCAACAGAAATTGCATTTTTAATTATATTAATTACAAAGTAGAACATTCAGTAGAACAAAAATTAACATTATTTATAGATATGTAAAATAAATAATTTTAATGTCTCCAAAGATAAAAAGGCAAAAGAAAAATGCTTTTGTAATGGTCAAGTACTTTACAGCTTAAATAAAATCATAAAATACCTTAGTAAAATAATAAAGCTTATTTTTTTTTTTTTTTCCTTATTTCTAAGAGACATTCCAAACCTTTTATTTTACATTTCAAAAACTTTATTACTAATGCTGACTTTTTAATACCTGTTAAATGTTTCAAAGTTAAGGCTTTATTATATTTTTGCCAGCTTTACAGTTATTATTTTCATTTATTATCTATATATAATTGTCCTTAACAAAGGAAAAAAAAAATGTCAGTTTCAGCTATCAAATTATAACTTTTTTTTGTACTTTAAATAAAACCTTGTGAAGGCTTTAAATATTTAAATAATTATTAGTTATGTACATTTTAGAATATATATGTAAGTTGCAGATGTAAAGATTTTAAAAATAATGGTAATGTGAAGTATGATCAACTTTCATTAGCTTGACATTATGAAGAAGTTCTGAAATTGCTAAAGAAGTTACTGTTGTCAATTTCTCAAAAGTACACTTAGAAATTGAAAGATTGTTGAAATATTTCTAAGTTGTAAAGTATAAATTCCATTTCTCTTCATTAAAACTTTGAATAAAATGCTAACAGAACGAATCACTTACCTCTTTTGAATGTTCACTTGATACAAAAGCTAATGGGAAGCTGTTCTGTTCGCTGTTTGTTGATTACTTTGGACTTACAACACTTTGTGCTCAGGGTTTTGACTGAGTCGACTTTTCCCCCCCACTCCCACTTAGGGAAAGTAAAGTAGAGGAGGAGTTAGATGAGGCACTCCCCTCGTGATGGAAGGCTACCAATCATTGATTTGTCCTCCCCACATCTGCTATCTTATTTATTGGCCAGATAGGTGTGGGTTTGATTATTTACTTCCATCATTGGCAAATACAGGTGAGGCTAATTGCATGCATTGATTGCATAATGAATGCACACGGAAAATTAAAGTGACATATTATTGCCATTCCTTCAAAACAGTTGGTCGCAGCAGTATTCAGGGGTGGATACCTCAGAAACCGAAACCCTACAATTAAAAATTGCCTTTTTTTTTTTAACTGGCTGACTCACTCCTATCTGATTGAGAAACAAATGGGAGAAAAAAAAAATGCAATTTGAATTTGTTTGTGAAACAATATTACGATTAATTTTTATTTTTGTAATGTATATTATTATTATTTGCTTCATTTTCAATTTCTTTACACTCAGTACTTCATTGCCTTCAGTATAAGTATTTCCTATTACCATAGTATTAAAGATCAGCATTGTTCTGATGACTTTTATTTCTCAGAATTAGTCACATTTCATTGAAATTAGTTGATCAATATGTCAGTTAAACAATTCTTATTTACATTTCTTTTCTCGTCTCAGTTCCTTCATTGTTTTTTTTAAATTTCATTCTTATTCAATTTTGTATATCACAGTTCCCATATTTCAGAGATTTCTGTAATGTTTTAATTGAAATCTTGAGGTTAAATGTCTTCCATTTTTTAGTTTTTATAAATCAGGAATTTAAAAGTTTTGTCAAGTTATTCCATCATTGGTTGGTTGTGAATTTGAATGACATGTAAAAATATTATTAATAATAGCTAAATAAATAACGAATTAAAAAAATCCAAAATCATTGTTTTGTTTCAAGAAGTTAAATATTGAATACCAGCATTTCAATGTTGAAATATTAAGAATTTTTTTCTTTTTAAATCTTTTTAGATTTTTCTGTTTATATTTACTCCCGTAACTATTCAAAAAAATAGCTTTTATCCTTCAGGATTGTGATGAGTAGTCTCCTTTAAGGCAAGATAAAAAAAAAAAGCCTTTGATCTTACTAGGACCCTAGAATAATTGTTTCAAACTTGTTGAGCTCATCAGTCAAGACTACCCAGTGTTCAAGGATTACGGTTGCCATCTCAGACTCAATGGATTAAGAGAGACTTTGGTACCAACTGTGAAACAATGAGCTTTAATTTAGGTAACTCCCCCTCACACACACACACACATACACTTATCCCCTCACTGTTAAATTGTAAGCAAATTCAGTCTAATGATCTTAAGCAGAGTTAAACTAGACTTGCAGTCACTAAATTTGCACTGCCAATGGTTTTTGTTAAAACTAGTAATAAAGATTTGTGCTTCATTTTAATAAAACCTCAGATTTAAAATTTAGAGTTCTGTATTTCTCATCCTTTTTTTTAAAAAATTTGTACTAGACAATGAATTCATACAATGAACGTGTATTTTTGATATTAAATATGGGAACAATCCTATCAAAGATTTGGACAAACACAGAATGGGTAGCCTTGGTTGATAAAAGTTTAGAAACTTAAAGCGATATATCAGAATCCCTGTAGGGCTCACAAGTGTCTTTAATTGCAATTTTTTTTTCTTTTGTGTTGCATCTATTATAGATTCTTGGGAAAATTCTAGAATAACTTGTTTTTTTTACTTATTTATAGGGGCAGATGCCTATTACTGCCGAAGCACATCTGAGCTGAGGATTTAATATTCCATTCCTCTTTTGTTATATTTATTTTCTTATGTCTATATTAAGAAGCATAACTATTTTATTTTGTTTTTTTGTTATGTAAGCATTTTTAAGATTACATTTGAAAAATAATGAATTGAGTTTTTGAGGTTTTCCTTTGAAATTAAAATGGAACCATAAATAGTCTGGAAAAAGTATCAGTATCTCTGTTCTATGTTTTAAAATTATGTTTTAAAGAAACTGATTTGAAAAGAAGAAACTTAAATTAAAGAAACTTAATTAAAAAAACAAACAAACAAACAAAAACTTACGTACATAAATTAATGAAGCCATCATGAAGAATCGATTGCAATATCTTTAATGATATCCCAGCTAAAACTATCATAAATTTCACAGACAAATAAATATAATAAAATCAAATAAAGCTATAAGCCTTAAACAACAAAATTAGGAAATAATTGCCGATACATTCCTTTCCCTTCATAAACATCCTACTGCAGATAAGCACATTGATAATTATATCTAAATTATCTAACCATTATTAAAGTTTCCATGGCCGTTTAAACAAATTTATTACATTATAACTCACACTACTTATATTAAGAAAGGGAGGAGAAGAAATGGCATCGGACACTTAGTATTCACGAGTAATGAATATTGTTAAAGGACGGACCAACTTCTGTTCATATTATTTGCATGGGATCTTAATTTCTGCAAATTTTAAAATGGTATAATTAAAAATGGTATATTTTTATTTATGAAGAAATAAGATATTTTTTAACACTTTTAATTTTGTATGTTTTTTACTGCAAATGATTTTTTTTTTTTAGACTTTTATTTCTCACAAATCAAAGAAGAGCTATTGGAAATTGCCTGAAAAGTAACCTTTGACTCTAGTAAGATTGTAGAATAGTTGTTCTTGTTAGGCACTTGTCAACCAGAGCTAACCATCAAACATTACTTAAAATATCTATATGAATTTTTAACATGTACATATTAAAGTTCATGGAAAATTGAAATGCATTTCAATTATATGTAGATATTCAATATTCCAAACCGTTACAATGCAAGTGTGGATGTGTATAATATCAATCTGAATTTGAATATACTTCCCATTTTCTCCATTAAAATATTTGTGAATTAAAATATTGTTTTTTGCTTAAAACCCAAAATTAAAAAGCAAAGACATTAAACAAAATTACATTTGTCTTTCTCTAATTCCTGAAGAGAATTAATTTGAAGATTTCTTCAGAGTCTTCTGTCTGTGCTTCGTCAAATGTATTCTGTCAAGCATATCTCATAAAGTACTCATAAATTGACTGTTGACTCTCGTTTGCTGAAAATATGTGCAAAACAAAAATATTGCTGCAAGAAGATAGAGCAGAAGTTGGTTTGAAAAACAAAAACATTGTTAACAGACATTGAAAGAGATTTGGTGTTAATTTGTTAGAGGATAAAGAAGACGACCATTAGGATAGACAGCTTGACAAGTAATGCATTCTTAGTCTATTATCCATGAAAGCTCCACAGAAAATACAAAATTAATAATGATGAAGTTATTAAGTCACATTCTACTTATTCAAAGGCAGTGTCAAGTCTTACTGTAAGCTTTTGTCTGGAATGTTACTAGAAAACCTATACTTTCAATCATAGCTCTTTAATTCTTTACACTATTCAGTATATATTGTTTGAGGAAGGTTAAGTCGTTCATTTAGTAAATCTTCATTCTTACATGGACATAGAATGAAGGTTAGCTTTGTGTATAGAGACAGCTAAAAACACAGCTGCTTGAGTTACTGGTTTTCAGAAGCAATAATAATCCACTTCTCCAGTTAACAATTGTTTAGTAATAGACTTAATGGCATTTTACAGATGCTTTTCACACAACTTTGTTTCCATTACCTCAAGTAGTATGATTAAAATATTGATATCGAGATTATCTCTATATATGAAGCTTAAGGTCCTAACAAATGCACTTATTGAAAGAATCTTGAAACAAGATTTTGTCATAGCAACAGTACCATTTTTTTTCTTCCTTTTTCTTTTTTTGATGAGACCCTAGTCTTTAAGACTGTTATTAGATGGCCAACAGTAGCATTGATAATTTTATATATATATATCGGTGTGGCCTAATGGAAAGCAAGCAAACATCAGTATCATTCTCAGTCACCTAACAATGATCTCAATAAATTTAAATTTATAGGTCAAATGTAAGTGATGATGTGCCACGGCCAGCCCAGAGCTGTCTTCTTAAATCCATTACAATCTTTGGTTTCATGGATGTCGTCTTTCTTCAGTGAATACAGCCATGGGTCACCAGTCAGGGAACTGTCTGTATCATATCTGATCATAATCATGATTTGTGTCTACACCTGGTGGAAAGTGGGCCGCTGTGCATTAGTGAGTTAAAGCTAAGAATTTCCATAGGCAAATTGATTGAGTTTCGATGCGTATCTGGATACTTTGATAACATAATGTAAATTTGAATGCAACAAATTGCCATAACATAGAAAAAGGAAGATTTTGTTCAAAAGTGAATATTTTTTAATTACAATTAATTAATGTAATAATAACATTATTTTTAATGTGAAGAATTGTGGTGGGTGTAATATGTAATGGTCTTGTGGGCCATTCTTTAAAACCCTAGGTTAATTCATAAAATTTGCAGCTCCAACATGGGTTGGTTTAGTTTTGCGTTTTATTGCCGCCTCCGTCTAGTCATTATTTGATATACTTTGAAGATCCTCCTACTGCCTACACTAATTGGACAGGTGTTGAACAAGAATTGCCAGCAAGAAAGCAAACAATCATATTTCAAACTAACAGCTTCATTATGTTGTTGTTGCAGACATATTTTTTTAATATACATGGATAGTAAAATGTAGGCATAAAAGAAAGCATAAATTCTATTAATAGTTCTTTTTATATCTTCTGAATGTATTGCAGTTATTAGTTATAAGTTCATTTTTACCTTATAAATATATTAAAATTTAATTAACTTATAAATTAGCCACAAGTAACAGTTGAACATTTAAACTTTGTTAATTCACTGTGTAAGGTTAGGATCCATAAGGAAATTTGGGGGGTTACTTTTTACCTTAATGAAGAAGTTATAAGAGTGTTAATGCCAGTTTTACTTTAAAGAATTACTTTATAGACTATTTAATTACCTGAAGTAAAAGCAAAACGTTAAGCCTTTTGTAGATAAGAAAAAATTAAGGAATTGCTAAACAGCCACTTTCGAGTACAATATCTGAATATGTATTAGAAGCATACTTACTTATCTATGAATATAAGGATAACAATTTTCTATATAAAACTGAGAGGATTAAGCAAAATTCCTCTGAAGTTTATGTTATTTGTATTAAAGCTGCTTTTATAACTAAAATAACATATATACTTATTTCATTACTTTATATATTTTATTTTCAATAGTTTTAATAAATTGAAAGTGTAATACCTTATCATCCTCGTCTTACGAATTTGCAGAAAATAGCAATTTTTGAAAATGTGGAATTTAATTTCTATTACTAAACTAAATTGCTAGTTAAAAATAGCAGTTGACATGCACAAGATAATTTTGTTTCAATAAAATTATTTATTTAAAAAAATATTTTAATGTAAAATATATTTTTAACTGTTTGGATGTATACCTAAGTTTGTAGTTTTCTTAATATCTGCTTTGGTATATGCATGTGAATAATATAGGATTTTTTTTTTTAATTTTTTTAACTGATGAAGTACAACTATAATACCTTTAATTACATCTAACTCATTCACATTAAAGAAAAAATACAAATATTACCTTTTTTTTCTCTCATTTTTAAGAGGAAATACCTTGGAAAAACCCTCCATTCCAATTCATTCAGTTAATTCGTAGTCATAAGACCAGTAGTCCATAAGTTATTTTCCAAGAAGTAATTGATACTTGCCTTCACTGAAAGAAAGATTGTACAAGAAAATGATCATTATCTGCTTGTAATTCAGAAATGTGACATTTGTAATTGATGCAGGTGTAAGTAGCCTAGGGCAGGGCAGGATTGAAGGCCCAGGTGGGATTCAACACACCTGGTCTACAAGTTTCATTCATGAATTCCTTCGTTGAGCTAATTAATGCAGCAGCATTTAAATATAATTATGGATGTTTTTTTATTATTATTTGCTTAGTGAAAGCTTTGTATGAAAAAAAAAAAAATACATTCCAAGGATGACTGAAGATTTATTCTAATGGCTTTTGAGGAATTGCTATTATTGCTGGAAATTCATTCTTACGCTCAAATTAATCTTTCACATTAAATAGTCATCGAAGAATAAATTATTATTTGTTTGTGTTGTCTTTTTAAAAACTGGAAGAGATTTTCTTGGCAAATTTAAATAAATAGCAATAAAAATATGAAGGTAAACAATTAAAAATAAACCTTTGCTGATTGAATGCTTAGTTCTCAAGCAGACTGATAAGTTTGTACATTACTAAAAAAATCACCAAGGAAATAGAATTATTAATTAAATCCTTCTTTCAATTGCTTTACTTTTTTCTAATTTTCAGTTGAAAATTTTAACTATGTTGTACTTGATAAACTTTTCAGTAGAATTATTGAACTGATCCAAAGGGCTAGTCCCAACTGACTATCACTGACGAGCCTGAAACATCAATGAGTTCACATTTAGGATTATGAGTTATTGTTATTAAAGTTGTTCCCTTTATTTTCCTCTCTTTCTTTTAAGTCATTTGTAGATTTATATCCATGCTCTTGTAACATAAATCATTTAGTCTAGTGATCTTTGAAGTTTTACAGATGTATCAGATATCTAGTAAAACCAATTTTAAGAAATTGGGGGAAATTCTTGTAAAAATTAAATATTTTTTTTTAATAATAGTTTTGAGGTTTCTGAAGCAAATATTTCTTTGATGAGTAAATTTGATATTATAAAGTACCGTAACTAATTTATTTAGATTTTTTTTTTCCAGATACACTAGATGAAGTATTTTGATAATGTATTTGATGAATGATATTTCTTTATTGTAGGTGTTGACCAGGCTGTATTTCAACGTAACCTTCAGCAGTCACTGAAAAAACATTCAAGTTTAGATGAGGTACATCTTTTCAGTCTAAATCATTATTATTATATATTTCATCTGTTTTTAAATTAATTTTATTAAGAACATAATATCCTTTATTAAAATATAGTAGTTGAATGTGTACAAGCAAGCCATAAGTTTTTAGGACACATTCAAAGTTTCCCAAATATATTATTTTTTTGTATGTAAGTGGTTTCATTGTTGTGAAAAGTTCATTTCCAGTATATTTGATAGATTCTCCTCTAGTTCATTTAAGATCTTACTATTGAATTTTGCTGTGCTTTTTAACCTGTCTTGGACTGTAATTTAGCATTCTTAGCAGAACAGCCTTCCTTAACCCTCTTGAGTTCAGACAAATGATTACAGTGTGTTGTTAATTAGTTTTAATAACTATTGGATAGCCTTAGCAAAATAGAAATGTTTAAGTTTACTGCTTCTGATTATTAATTTTAGTTAATGGCATATTTGACATTGGTTAGCGACATATGTTCTCTTCTGTTCCTCACTCATAAATAATTTCTCTCTTATTAAGTTTTTTTATTTTAGTTTAAAGACCTTTACATATTTACCAATAGATTACATCTGCAATTCACCTGTTTTTGTGTATCTTCAAATCAGTGGCAGTTGTTGGAAATGCTTTTATCACTTCTCACACCCCCAATCCACGTGAGATAAAAAGAATAATAACTGTAGAGGCATGAAAATGAATATTTTATACCAAATTCCCCTCTTCTAGCAAGAATGTTGTACTATCTGATAATTGCTATCTGATAAAAGGTAAAATTTGCTCTGAATTTTTACCTCAAAGAAAAAAATGCGTTAAGAGCTGTATATGTCTTCAGTAAGCAACCTTTTTTTTGTTTAACCCTTAATTTGGCACTGTATCTCTGGGGATACTAAACTTTTCCCATTTTTTTCCTAACATATTATGCTCGCTTTTAATTTTTTTTTCGCAACATATCTTTGGAGAAACATGTTTTCTTCGCAATTAACAAGTTGTGTTATCTTTCGGATATTTGTGGGCAGTGGAAATAAAAGTTTTCGCTGGAACAACAAGCAACATGGCGGACGACGAGCAGAACGGGTCTTTATTGACAGCGAGTAAGATTTATTTCTTACTTCTGACACCTCAATTTTTTTATATTTTTGTGCTTTCGTATAATATACAACTGTGAAGAATAATATTATGTAAGATTTATATGATAACTTCCTTTACAAAACTTGTAATGCTAGGAGAAACTTGTATGTATCCTATGAGATACATTGCCAATTTGAGGTAAACTTTTGGGAGACTAGCAAATTTTAAGTCCTTGCATTCTTGCGAGAATCTATAGCATAATAACAATATTTATATATATAAAACAATATAAATTTGTGTTTTAAATGTAACAAACATTATAATATATATATAATATAGAATAAAAATAAATAAATATAAATTAATATATATGTATGAGAATTTTCTGATACTATTGGATATCTATATAAATTAGTTAAAAATTTAAAGAAAGTAAAAAAGAGTTATAATTTATATATTATGTGACCTTAGATGTATTTTCTTTTTGTAATTACTATATTTCAAATCATCGAGTATTTACATAAAAAAAAGTAATGAGGATTACAGTTTTATCCCCAGAAAATGCAATCTCACATGTTGATAGTTTCTCTGTTGAAAATTTATAAGCTGAATACCGCAAACAGATATAATGAAACTCAGAATGGAATTACACTTCCAGTAGCTTCAACCTCTCAGAATAAAATTTTCAAGTTCAGCTTCCCAATAGGAAATGTCAGAATGAGAATAGTGATGAAGATGATTTATCTCTTGCATGGTTTTAAAACAAAACAAAAATTACAAGAACCAAATTCAAATGGTGTAAAAGAAAATTTATACATCAAGCATCAACATTTAAGGCTTTTTAATGCTGTCCCCAATGAAATGAAGACACTATTGCAATATTTTCAAATATTTTTCATGAAGAAATGATAGAAACTGTTGTGGAGCAGACGAATTTCTATTCTATCCAACAGACAGGAATGTCTGAATACTAACAAACAAAAATTTGTTGTTGTATTGATATTAATTTGTATATGGGTGTGATAAAAAAATTAAAAAAATATTTCATAGATTCCGTACATTGGCAATGTATCTCACAGGATACAACTGCAAAATAAAAAAAAAATTATTTTAAAATTATAAATTGATATAAAAATGATAATTTATTATCCAAATACTTCAAAAAATTACAGTAAGTTTTTTTATGATTAGTTATTGGTACCTTGCCAAATTAAGGGTTAAGAACTTTAAAAATTTAAGATCTTAAACATGAACAATTATTATTCTGGTATCCTTGTTGGTTAAGAAAATGCTTAGGCAATTTTTAACATTTAGCAACAAGCAATAAGCTATCATTCTTCATCTAGACACAATTTTAAGTCTGTACATGTTATGAAAATTATTTGTGTCTTTGCATTTCTTAAACAATGGGCTATTCAACTTCAGCTATCATTAGCTTCATTTCAAACATTTACACATCTCATCAACATCGGTCCTTCACACTTCTTCTGATAATGCACATTGGCATGTCACCAATTGCATTGATTTAAACATATTTCCTGTTGCATGATCAGCTTAATGCATTTCTTGGTAGACAACTACATCTCCTTCATCATTACTTATCTCAAAGCAGTTGTTACTATACTAATCTTTTTTTCTTCAATGTTTTTGTCATCTTACATTATCTGTTATTACTAGTAGAACCCACAGAAAATCTACAGTTGAAAATAACTATAACTACTTAACTACTTTCTAGTTATAGGAGGACACAAAAAAACAGGGATCCAGGAGGCGTCAGTTTTTTATGAAAATTTGTATTAAAATTACTTTTAACAAAAACCAACATGCTCATGCACGCCTCCACCTTGGGACCTTTAATTTGATATCACATTTATCCCCGTATCTCATGTGGTTCTCAAGAAAAAGGGCTTCCTTTTATATATATATGTAAAGATTTCATTTTTCTGAAGAGGCTATTCCATTAACTTGCCCAGATATTTAGGGATATATTTAGGGAAAGCCTTCGTACTGCTTATGTGCAGCTCAACTGTAACTTTGGATATTTAATAGTTCATAAACACTAACTATTAATAATCAAAATGATTTTGAATTTCTATTTTGTTAAAACTTTAAACAGCTTTCCAAGAATCTCTTGCAGTTCTTGTTGTTTACATTATGGATAAACAGAATAGCTTTAAAATTACTTTAACATTAAAAAAGTGCCTCTTTAATTGTTAATAATTTTATTAATTAGATCCTTGAGCAGTTTATGTCAGAAATCCGCACAAACATGGATAATCAAGATTGGTAAGTACCAGATCATTATTAGGAAGTAGATATCAAGTTGCTATTTATGAAAATATTTATGTAAATCCTTTTACTTTAAGAGCAATTAAGCTGTATATTAAGGGTTAATTTATTTTGTCTTTCCACCAATGATGGCACAGTTAAAGAAATAAATATAAACCATGATCAGAATTTAAAGAGAAAAAAGAAATGAAGAAAAAAATAATCTGATTAGATTTCCTCTGTAAATATTCATGAATTTCTGTTGGTTTTTTTTTTGTTTTGTTTTTTAATGGAAGATTGTAATCAGTAATTCTGTTAAGATTTACCGTGAATTAATAATGAATGAATTAACAAAACAAAACAAAAAAACAGGAGGCAGTGTGCCAAGGATAAGTGTTATAATAATGCCAAAAAATTGCTAAACAGTCTTAAAGAAAGTCTTAAGGCTTATATCCTTAAATTTATTAAATTGCCAAAACTTTGAAATTTGATTATTAAGGAGCTTGTCTCTGGCCTTGTATAGTATTGAGAAGAAAATATTTGAAATCAGTATGAAAATGTAATTTACTTTTCTAACTTTTATTTCAGGTTTTATTGGAGTTTGTCATCAACTGCTACAACTCCAGACTGTACCAGGTAATTTTGCATTCAGTATTCATTGGAGCTTTATTCTAATTGTATGTATTATTGGATTAATTTTTATACAGTGTATCACATAAATTATGGATCACTGTCAGTAAAGGATGCATTTTGGAACAGCACTTACATTACAAAACTTAATTTCAATTCTTTTCAGAGAACTTAATTCTGAGTTGTGATATTAGGGTTTTGTAAGAATTAGGTTCTCTGAAGAGAATTGAAATTGGCAGAAATTCCATCATCCTCTGCAATACACAATACTTTCAGATAAGTATTTCTCATAAAAACCAATCCGTTGAAGACTCCAAACTTCACTGTCTCATTATTGAATCATTTCTGACGTTCTTCTACAACAATTTGATAAAAGTAAAATTAGTAAGAATCATGTGTCAACTTTGTACTGCATTACTGGATTTTTATTCTATTTTGCATGAACATTGTCTCAAAGTTCCAATTTGTCGTGTCAAGAATATCAATTCAAATTATAAACTGCCGTTTATTAACACATAGAACATCTCCCTTTAATTTTTGATTTAATAGACTCGCATTGAGCAAATCCATGAATTGAGTGGAGTAAATTTGAGGAACTGGACAATTTTAATGTCCATTTCCTATTTGAGGAAAAAAAATTAAGCTTTTTCCAAATTTCATTATTATATCCAGTAATATAAGTATACACAGTAATATACAAGTTAGAGATATAACTCAAAAATCCAGATAAACTCTGTAGATATATGATAGATATTATATATATTGTGGTCACACAATTAACACTTTTCAGTATCCAAAACCTATCCACATATGACTAGAATTGATAGTTGCCCTTAATGTATATTTTTAACTGATGTTAAGCTTTTTTTTATTAGCATTATACAGCAAAATTATTTTTACAATTATTTGGACAGAAATTTCCAGACATATAAAACTTGTATGTGAAATGTAATTCAGCTTTTTGATTTCATTGCTTTTCTTGTATATAATAGAATTCTTTGATGACCTTCAGTATGATTTACAGATGAATAACAGTCTCTTTTAAACGTTTTAAAATACCTTCAAGTATTTTTTATTAAGAAGATTCTTGTGTGAATTGATACATTATTAATTGTATATTGTTAAAATAAAACAGAATTTGGATTATTTTGGGGTTTTCCATATTAGATGATTCGTATTCTAAATCTAGAATTTAATTAGAGTATTTGAGTGAAGCTAAATCTTTATTCAGATGAATTCTCAGAATTTTCAGTTGAGAAGCTCTTCACTTCAATCTACAAACAGGCCTGGAAAGTTGGAGTCATGTAGTTTGTGACAGAATAGTTTTATGAGTTTTCTATACATTTTCCAACATTCTGGACATTTATGTCCAATAAACACATTTCCTTCCTCATTACAATCATTTACAAAAAAAATTATTTCCAGGTTTCACAATGTCTACGACATCTTCCTGTACGCATTTTATGCCTGTATCATCCTTCTCCATTCCTCTCTATCTTCCCAAGCCCCATCCTCTAATCTTTCATTACTTCATTTATTCCTTGCATCCATTTCAGTTTTGGTCTTCCTCTCTTTCTTTTTCCTGTTGGTATCCATTCATGTATCTCCTTCGGCAATCTTTCTTCTTTCATCCTCTTCATATGACAAAACCATCTTAATTGCGTATTTTTTACAAACTCTACACGGGATCCTTGCACTTTCATTTTTTCTTTTATGAGTGTATTTCTAATTTTGTCCCTCCTTGAAATTCTTACCGATCTCCGCCAGAAATCCATTTCTGTTGACTGTAATTTTGCCTTCGTTCCTAATTTTAAGTGCCATGTCTCTTCCATATGTTATTGTGCTATTAACAATTGTATTATATATATTTGTTTTTGTTTTTACTGTAATATCTATATGAGTTCCAGTTTTCTCTTTGAAATGATTTTAATCTTAATAATCTGTATATTGTGGTTTGTTGTTGTCTGATTGTTCAACTATTGTGCAGTGATAAAACCACTACACTTCGGACTTCTTTATCCGAATTTGAAGGGACCACATCCATTTCGGATAATCCAAAATATATTATATTAAACATGTACTGTACGTTAAAAAGTTACAGTGAACATGACACAGTAAAGAATAAACTATAATATGGCACTTCGCTGTCTGCCTATTTTCAAAGTCATTAATGTTATTAATAGAGTTACTCTTATTTAATCTCTTAAATATTGATTATGGCAAAGGAAAAAGGTTTTTAGGTATTTTCAAAATTTGCTAAAAATCTTTTTGGATAAATGCGATTCGGGTTAACGTGGTTTTTAGGATATCTAGGATTTTTAGAATAGTAAATATAACTGTTTTATTGGTATTGAGAGATAATATCTTTGGCATCATATGTGTATATGAACAGTAAATAATGGAGAATAATTTTGTATTTTTTACAGTGCCCGAAATGGGAATCAGGATTCCTTAATGAAACTGTTGTTGGGAATCGAATGCCTTCAGGTAATTTTATATATTTTTTCTTTTCAATATTATTTAAATACTAGATTGAAAATGGCATCCACTATTACGATCATCTAAATCTTGTTTCATTCTTGGATTCCCTTATCATGAAATATAATTAAAATAGAAAACAAATTATTAGTTGTATTTTCATCAGAATATAATGATATAATTCAATCAAAAAGACTTTCTCTAACTCTAAAAGACAATCTTAAACTTTATTTCATTCCTTCTCTTTATACATAACAATAAAGAGAACTAGCAGGAATGAAATTCACCACACGAAATTTTAGACAAAAAATGTTCACAGTACCACAGCAACTCCTAAAAGCTATTTACAACGAAGCAATGACCTATAAAAAATACATAGGTATAGCAATTTTTTTTCCATTCATTTTCAAAAATACATATTTTTGAAAGCCTTCCAATGAAAATGAAGCAATGTATTTTTTTTTATCAAAAATCAGTTTGTCTTACACAGTTGCCAATAATATGGAAAGTCAGAAAATTAATTTTTGAAAATTCACTTTTTAAAAAAGAATGATGTTTTACTTATCTTTTTCATTTCATTTATTTATTTTTGACAAATTACCAAGTTAAAGATCTATGAGCATTGTATTCAGTTGCCTTTATTTGAAACTCAGGAATTGAAGTGCCAATATCAGGCTTGGAGCTATTTCATACATTTTGCATCTCTCAACAGCTTTACAATCGACAATAAGAATGGCAGCAAAAAAATCCTTTCTACAGTTTTCAACTTTGATGTATTTGCTGTACTTTTGTTTGGGAGAGAAGTAGAAATTGATGAACCAAAGGAGGAGAAGATTAGCAGACTGAGAAAGGAAGAGGTGCAAAGTAGTTCTAGATAAAGAAAAAGGTGTTCATTAAGGAGAACAGCTACCACTGCACCAGCTGTCCAAGAGGACTGTGTTACTTCCCTTATTTTCAGCTCTACCATTGAAAGTTTACATAGTGGACCTTAAAGATGTTAAGATAGTCGCAAGAAAATGTCAGATGTACTCAGGACATACTTTAAGTGCACATTGTAGCAAGAACAATAACACTGCCAAAGACTAGATTATGACAATCAGAAAGACAGTTTACACAGCTTCTCAAAAATGTATATAGTGTCTATGTTAAAATAAACAGTTGTTGTAAATAAACATGAGCTTTTTCTGAGGTCACTCATTTTTGTAGATTTTGGTCTGCGCAGAGAAGTTAAATGCATTGTCAGTGAAAGGGTTAACAAATGAAAATAAATAGAAAATTAGTGTGTTATAAATTTATTACGTATAAAGCATATTAATCAATTAAGATGTTTCCAAATTCATTAAAAACTTAATCTAAAAATTTAACCATTAAGTAGTGGATTAATCTTTTTAAATTTATTCAAAATTAATTTTCAGATGTTTGAGGGTTTTGAAAAATCAGGGATTATTTTGTTTTTTCTGAAGTTGAAAATTTTTACAGTCAATTGTCTTTTGGTCGACATTTAATTAAACAAATGTGCATATTTCAGAAATTTAAAAAGTCTAGTTAAGATAAAAGATCAGTAGATTTAATAAAATCAGAATTCCTTTTCATCCAGTCCTTCGTTATTTACTCATGCATGTTCAGACGTTAACTCTCACAGTGAGGCTTCAACCTTTGAATGACATGCTTTAATATCTTTATCATCATAGAATTCATCCCTATGTATTGTCTCTCTATATCTCATTTCAGAATACAATTACCTTATTGTTCAGTCTGTTGGTTAGGTTTCTGAGCTGTCATTCCATTCCTGCATCTCATTGACGTATTTGATTTTGTGTAAAGACTTAGGCTCAGCAAAGCCATGGACTGTATCATCAATACCTGCTGCAAAAATTCATTTTCATTAGCACTAATACCTCAAGAACCACATCAAATTCAGTATTCTTCCGGTTACTTAAGATTTCTGTCAGTAAATTGGCATTAGCATTGTATATGAGACACGGGGGTATTTCCCACATCATTTAAAGGCCTCGTCTCTCTTCCTTTAAACGATGTGGGAAATCACCCCAGTGTCTCATATACAGTAACTTCATCCACAGTCACATTAGGACTATATTTGTCATTAGAATAATGTCTCCCTTTATGATATGATCTACTTCATAACAGTCATTCACTCCATCCACCCACCCCTTCCCTTCTTTTTAGCGATTTTTTTCAGTTCTTTCCATTTCACAGTAGATAATATTTTTAACTTGTCACCTTGCATTCTTCCAGAAACCACCTCAAAAGCAGCCTAATCTCCCTTCCTAATTATTTCCAAAGAATTAAAATCTTATCATTTTCATCTCAACTGTTATTGATTTTTTTCCCCAATCCTAAAGCTTTGTGTATCAAAGTTTGCTTCCTTGAAAATGCAGTAGACTCAGTGAATTTTGTCCATTCTCCAAACTCTTTTAACAGTTCTAATATAGTCTGACAGATCAGTCATGACGAACGAGATTTCTTGAGATTAATGAGAAGCCCAAGATCTTGACTTTAGCCTCTTTCAGAGGTTTCAAGAAACGTAATACTGTGACTGTCTAGGAAAATGCTACACGATGAATTTATTGCTTAACTGTTTTCAGTATTATGAGAAGTAGACTAAAATAAAGCAAAAGCCTCGTGCATTTTCCCGTATTTCATTTCATTACAGTCTTAAGTATTAAAGTGTGTCGATATTTTGCGAGAAGCCTTGGATTTTACGTGAATCTTGAGAGATCTCGTTTGTCACGACTGCTTTGTCAGTCTATAATCAATGTCTGTCAAGTTAGTGCCATTGATTAAACTTGAAGGTCAGTCTCTGGCTTCATGCCATCTAGACTTTGTAGTCATTTTATCCTCTTTCTGGATCTTTCTACCAAAACCCACAACTAGATTTCTGAATCTTTATTGCTGGAGATTGTCCATCATTGGGTTCAGTTAGGTAATTTCTTTCAGTCTGAATGTATAAACTCCAATCTTAACTTACTTATTCTGTAAGTTATTGTGGAATAAATTAACAAAGACCGGAAATTTCGACATGTAGGAAAATTAATCATCTCGAAATGTTCAATCTGGGATTTCTTTGCAGTAGATTCTTAATTTATGGATTAAAGATATTCAATATTTTTTAACTTACAGAATAGGAAAGCTTGACATGCATAGATGAATCATGAAAAGATAACATCAAACGTGTATATTGACAGCTAAATTTTGTTCTGTTCATGAAGTGATCATTCTGACTGACTAATAAACATCAACAACTGTTCCAAAAGTCCTATAAATAATAGGCTGTAAACATGTTTATATATTTTATTTTTTAATGATTTCCACATGCACAATAATCTCTTTACTTAAGATTACCTTTTTGGTTTTTCTGTGCCTTTTAATATTTGAATGCTCCACTTGTTGCATTTTGCTGTTTGTATTTTGAGAATTTCACTGACATGACTATGTCTCAACAGTAAATAGATTTGTGATTTCATTCTAAATAAATTAAATGGCTTGGTCTTTTGTGGACAAATTCTGAGTAATTTGCTTTCTTAATTAGCTGTGCTCTATATACAGGGTGCACAGGAAAGTCCTAAGTCACCCAAATAACTTTTGAATGAAGATAGCTATAGAGGTAATGGTATAGGAAAGCGACCATGCGCTGTCATATGAGAATAACAGCAGTGCTCCTACTGCAAAATGTGGAAGTTAATAACCCTATCTCAGAGATATATGAGAGATATGAAAAAAAAAATAAGAAAGTTGTAGAACATCACCTTTCTCATTGGTTTTTTTCCATATCTCTCATAGTTTTGGAGATAAAGTTTCCAACTTCCACATTTTTCCGCTAGGAGTGCTACCTCAGTCTCATTTTATAGCAAATGGTCGCTTTCCTACACCAATACCTAACTTCCCTAACTCTAGCTATCTTCGTTCAAAAGTTATTTGGGTGACTTTAGAACTTTCCTGTGCACCCTGTATAGTTGTATTATAGATATTAATAGGATTTTTTTTATTGAAACTCCACTCTTATAAATCCAAATTTCATTACTTGGTAGATAATTTGTTATTCTCACTCTTGGAAGATATGAGGCATATCTAACCAAAATGTTCAGTAATGTTTTTCTTCTTTTTTTTCCTTTCTTTTTTTCATATATTTTTCAAGTTTTTAATTTATCTTTTTCATTGACTTTTTTATTTTCCAATTTTAAATGTCCCTCTTGTTCTTACAAACCATCTGCGATTAACCCTTAATCTCTATTCGCTTCCCATTAAAAATCCCTCATTACAATCCTTTTATAATTTTTTTAAAAACCTAAATTACAAAACATAAACAAAGCCACTTTTCTTTTCCAAACATTTTACAACTTATCAGTGGAATCTAAATTGTTCAAAATAACGAAATTAACTAATGGATTGTTTATTAGAATTACATAGGTCATTCAGAACATTTAAGATTATGAGTAATTTAGAGAAATAGCCAATGAGGTTTCTTTTTAAGAAATTTTAATTTTGGTAATAAGAATATCCAGTTCAAGTAAAATTTAATTTTCAATTCACTTCCATAATAGTTGTTTTAAGGCAAATTTAGGGTTGGGTTTGTGGTTTTTTTTTTTTTTTACCATTCTCTCAAAATTTTTGCTGTTATCTTTATCTTGGGTTGATTTGTTAGCAGTGAAGTCAGTAGTTATTAGACCTTTAAGATGAATTTGGTAAATAAAGAAGTTTTAATATCATGAAAATGATTAATTTCTCAAGGTGAGTGACAATTAATTCAAGTCATCAACTTGAGGTGAAAAGATATTTTGGATTCATTAGAGGCTAAAATTGATGGTTTATTGGACTTTATATCATGATATCATATGTTTGTATTTTGTTAGCATCAGTTTTTAGTTGAATTAGTTGCTCTTATTTCTATTTAATTAATGGAAAAAAAAAAAAAAAAGAATTTTGGAAACAGCCCCTTCCCTAATTTTGGAGCAGATAGTGAAACAGCAATAGAAATCACTGTCACTGTAATGGTTTATAACCTGTTTCCATTGATTTTGTGTTCTTACGTCATATTCCATGGATTACGGTGAATAGAATCTGAAAAAAAGTATTCTTTTTAAACTGAAATTGAGAATACATTTAAATAAGAATTTGTTTAAGAAATAAAGCAAATTCTTTAATGAGAATTTTTAATTTCAATTGTTAAATTCAGAATACTGCATTATAACCCAATAGCATTTATTTCAGAAACAACAGCAAAGAATGTGTAAGCTTCCATTTTAGATTGCCAATACAAGCTAATGTACATTTCTAATTTTAGGATATTTAGCAGGAAATAATTCAACAATGGCTGATCCTCTTATCAGTAATCCTTGTCTGTGTTTGACAAAATATAAAAATATTAAGTAAAGTTTCAAATAATTTAAAATTAAAAATAAAAGCTTTTTACTACTTAAAATATTCAGGAACAACCTTTTCAACAGAAAACAAGAAATTCAGAAGTAGATTTCTTCCTATTTCTTTATTATATTTGATGTATTTTAACAATGTATATAAAATTTATCATTGGTACTACATTATTTTATGCAAAGAAGTATTTCCATTATTTTAAGAAAAAAATTGTATAAAAAAATGTGTGAACATGTATATTATTTGTAGAAAACATGTAAGATATTACAATATATACAAATATTATTATATCTGTAGATTAAATCTAATATCCTAAAACAACCTAATCTGTTTAGGCTTCTAAGAAACAAGATGATGAATAAGATTGTTATATTAAAATAAAAGGAAATTCTTGTATTATATTCACATCGTAAAGAAATTCTTTACTGCTTTATTCAAATTATATTTAATATTAAAAGCAAGAAACATCACACACAAAAAAACATTCAGTAACAGCTTCGATTAATTTATTGTTATTTGGAATTATTTTCAATTAAGTTTCTGATGATGTTTTATAAACAAAGTATTTTAAAAATCCATAATTAGATCAAGGTATTAAAGGTAAAACCATCATCACTTGTGATGACGAGTGCAGCAAAGGCATTCTTTCATTCCTTTATGAAAAATTGTTTAATTTATTATTATACAAAAAAAATGGAAGTATAATTGGAAAATTATATTATTCAAATTGTATTAAGTTATTGAAACTGCTTATTAAAGTTATTTGTGAGGTGTTGTTTACTTATCATATCACATTGAATTAGGATATTAATATGTTTACTAAACATATTAGAAATAACATTTGAAAGTCGGTTATTAGCATTGAAAAATGTTTTTAATTGGCAATATATTTTTTGTTAGTTTTAATTAAAGGTTTCTTTTGTGATTTCCAGTCATTTTAGAATTCTTTAACCATTCAATTGTTAAAAAAGAAGAGTAAAAACTATTACTCTTAGCCTAGTTACAATCTTCTAGAATAATTTTGGCATTCATGTTGACTCGTCTCATTTTTATTTCATGTAATTCTTTGCCTTCTTTGTTTATTACTTTTTTCTTTTTCTCTTTGAAATCCAAATTAAAAATGTGCTTTCTATAGAATGTTAATGTAATATACATGTAATGTGTGTTTTATCGAAGAGACTGTTAGTGGCAATTTGCACTCAACCTCATAGAAAGCATCTCTTATGTTTTCAGAGTATCATTGACCTTTCGTTAGATGTATTTTTTTCATCAAGGACATATCCAAGGACATTCCATTAATCTTTTATTCAGGGAGAAGCTTCATTCAGCTGGATGGAAGAGTAATTCAGGAATTTAAACTGTAGTAAATCTTAGCTAATTTGTTTGCTTGTTTTTTTATTTATTTCCCTTTTTTTTTTATTTGTTCAATCAGGTTCCCCTTTCCAATTTGCTGCTTGAAAAGTTAGCAGAATATACCAATGACGACCCGTAAGTACTTATTTTTATGTTTTGTTAGTGCTTGATGCTTAAGTAGTATTAATAAACTACCATTAAGTATCATTAAACTGTTATTAAAGTATTATTATAACTGTTGCAACCTTAACATGTTATGAAATTTGTTTTTAGCTGAGGAAAATGACAACAAAGTTAGATTTAAAAATCTTTTTTTTTTCCCTTTAAATCTTATTGAACTCATAATTATTTTATTCACTTACATTAAAGTCTGATTATTACTACAAAATTATTCAGTGCATAATTGTAATACTTTACATTTCCAATTTTATATCGTCCTGTAAATTGCATTGTTAATTTGGTAGTCATTTCAAATTTCTTTAAAATAGCTTGACTAAAGAATAAAGTAAAATGTATCATGCAACAGAAAACAAGAAAAAATTCATACTAAATATAGAAAGCCATAGGTATTAAAATTAAGTACGAAATAAATAAATAAATAAATAAATAAATAAATAAAAATATAGAATGTATAGTCAGTTTTTAGATTTTTTTGTTAAAGAAAATGGAAACTACATTCCCTGACATAATCATTTAACAGGGAAGGCAATACTGCAGTTTATGTAATTGTTCTGCCTCCAATGCCCAGAATAAGCTCACATTTATTTGATTCAGAATTGATAAACTTGAGTCTTCTTAATGTTTATTCATTACATGCAGACGTAATTCTTATTTTTCCCTATGCAGTTCATGTTTTTTAATGTGGTTTTGCAAATTCTGTTCATTGACACCAACTTAACACATTAGAATCATTTTAACTGAGATATTGTGAAACTAATACTTTTTTTTTACAAATTATTTATTCATAGGATTTTATTTTACAACATTGTACAAATTTAACATTATAATAAATAAATAATTCTCCTATTGTTCGATAATGTTTTTATTCAACATTCCACTTTATTCTAAGGAATATTTTAATTCAGACCTGTGATCACATGATCTTGGATTCTGAGATAATTTTCTCACCACCCGCAAGCGTGTCTCAGAGACCTCATGTCTGATTGGAAGTCACGTGACTTCCAATTGACCCAAGTAGATAAAAATGAAAATGTGAGCATCCTCAATACTATACCTAACATTTTATACCTTATTTGTGTTTCTGTGTCTTATGGTTTCGGAGGAGATAAAAAAATCAACTTTTCTTTAAATAATATAGAGGAGGAAATAAAATGAGCTTGTAAATTTAACTAGTTTAAATATTGATTTATTTGACTTTTTTTAATGTTACTTTTTAGATATTTTGTATTTTATTTTTAACTGCCTTTGTGTTCTAGTTCCTAGTTAATATCACAAAGAAACTCATTATATAAAAGGGTCCCATAAAGATTTTTTTTTTCTATGAATATTCTTTATTTAAATAGTCAGTTTCAAGATATTGGGCAAATTTAAAAGTGAATGAATATAAATCATAAAAATTCAAGATATGTGCAGAAATTTATTAAGAGAACTGATCAGTAAGATATCAAAAACACTTTGGTAATGCAAGAGAAGTAAGAAACTTGAATTCACGCAAGCCTAGAAGTGGTAGGAGGAAAAAAAAATAGCTAATGAAATAACTAATGATAGTGCGAAAAATTAGTTTTATAAAGTTGCTGAGAATCGTATATTCCATTAATTAAACTGAACATTAATTCTGCAGTTATTTATATTGCAGGGTTATTTTTGAAGAAAATTGTAGGATTAATTTTCCTCATCTAATAATGGCCCAGTTTCATTGGTTGGACAGAATTGTTGACAGTCAAGTAAGTTGTTTTTTTTTCCCACAAATTCAGAATGCTTTCTTAACCGCATACAGATTATTAAAAAAAATTCTTGATAGATATTCATTAGGTTCAAATTAAAGGGGGGGCCTAAACCTTTCCCACACCCCAGGGCCTCCATGACCTGTTGTGGTACAGTTTAACTTTAATATGAAGATGGCTTCATTGTTTTAGTTCGGATATCTAAATTTAAAACTGTCATGATACAGTCCATTCTGTGAAGTAGTATAATGAAGCGTTGCATTATAAAATTAGCATCAAGTATAAGTTACATACAAGTTCTGCATATTCACAATTTTTCTTTCTGTTATTTAAATTGCTCTAAGTGTGTCATGAAATCAACTTACTTTGCAAATGGTGCTTTTCCCAAAAACTCAATTTTGTTCCAAATGAATTTCATTCAGTTTCCATCAATATCACAATAAATTGATCCTTGAAAACCATAATTACCGTATATGCTCCAATAAACACCGAGGCTCTTATTGTCGCCGGTCTCTAATAAGCGCCGGGCTGCAGAGAGGACACGGCCAAATAGTAGCCGGGTCTTTTGATATTTGCCTACCAGTACTAGTGTGAGCGTCCGTATCTTTATAGTCGTGCGTAATACCTTACGTTATATTGCCTTACAAAATGCCGCCGAAACAGTCATTTGACATTGCCTTTAAGATTCACGCGGTGAAATACGCGAATTCCACCGGTGAGGCGGCCGCTCATCATTATGGTGCTGATCCGAAAAGAATCAGAGAGTGGAAGAAACAATATGATAATCTTGTGTCTGCGAAAGTGGACAAAGGTGCAAGCAGAAAGCGGAAAATAAAGTAGCTGTTTGTAATATTAGCCGGCATTTATGTGTAAAAATATTGCGTTCTGAAGGTTTTTGTTAATAATGGCCGGTCTCTATTAAGCGCCGGGAGCCGAGGCTAGTTTTGCAAATAAACGGCGGGGGCCTCAATTGGAGCATATACGGTATCATCACTTTCATTATGGAAGTTGTACTCTGTTAAAAGAAGACTTTTTTAGTTATAAAGTGATCTTTTAGTAAGAAGAAGAAATCTCAACAAATTGCTAATATCAAATAAACTATCCATTAGTTATAATTATAATAATACAAATACTAGAATATACGAAATAAGAACTGTAATCAAACTTTTAAAACCCAGATTTAAACTTATTGTATTGGAATGGATTCCTGGTCACGTTGGATGAACTAGAAATGAAACTGCAGACTTTCTAGCTTAAGAAAAAAGGATTAATGGCATTTACTAATAATTCCCTTGAGTTATAATTGAATCGCAAATATGAAAAAGGTACTAAGTCACAGAAATATCAAACTGAGAAAACCCCCCAAAAAAACTTCCACATTCAAAACTAAAGCCAGCAATTAAAAATCCATTGGTGTGGTGTGAAACGACTGTGAAGCCGACCCATGCCCGTCATCTGTTTATTTTTATGTCAGTATGCAAATGTACAAAGACATAATTAAAAATTTCGACTTAGTACCATTTCCCAGATTATGGGTGACTTAGCTACCTTTTTCCATGTTTTGCAATTATATTGTCGCATTTTGCAGTTAAAATAAAATGTTTTATTTCATTTTTTTTTAGTACAAACTTAATCATATAAGTTATATATATATATGTTATATATAGTATCATATGGCAATGTAACACTAGTGCAAAAATTTAAAAAAAATGTAAAGCAGTATTCAAGTTTTTGACCTCCTGAGACAACTGGAAAAGCCTAATTTAGTTCCCATTTAAATGATGCATGGGTGAACACAATTGAACCCATTTTCAGTCCTAACTCAAAATGTACAAAAAGTTGACTTAGTACCTTTTTCACATTTGCGATTCAATTATATAAAATGTATTAAAACCACTGGAAAAAAAATTATGGCAACAAAGAAGCAGAGGATAAGTTAAAGGGTAAAAAAATATGAAAAACAAATTCCTAACCAACAGTATCTGCTTTAATCTACCGTAAAAACCTGCCTTTTTGTAGGACTACTATTGCCTGATTATTTATTTCACTTAACTAAAACTGTTAAGTTTTTACAAATCATCACATCTATCACCAATAAATATCAATATATTAAAATAAATTTCATTTATTAAATATATTTATATACATCATAGCGAATTTTCGGGAATACTCTTCATCCCTTTCTCAAGCCTATTTCATTAATTTTGATAGTAATAATACATTGATATGAGCATGATATTACATTATGAAATTGTTAAAATTTTAACAATCCTCATATTTAATAATGTATTGATATTGTCCACCCAAGAAACTTAATAAAACTTAAACAATTAATAATCCAATTCTTCAAATTTTACATTATTATGGTGTACAAAACATAAATCATTTATTAAATTATAAGAAATTAGGAAGAAGTATGGACTTGATACTTATAAAACTGTTAAGTGTTTTTTTTTTTTTTATGTTATGATGATGATGTCCTTAATGATAAATATTTATTGGAGTGTAAAGATTTTTGTTTTGATTCGTGTTATAAGGTTATTGTCTGTCATCCTACACATCAGAGCAGCTGCGGCTACTAAAACTCAGTTGCTGGCTCATCATAATTTATAAAGACAATCTTTACTACCAGTTAGGCTGAGTTCCACAAATCTGGCATTCAGAATTCTAGAAATGATTAAGTTGTTTTTCTGCATTTTCTTTCTTTTTTTTTTTTTTTTTTTACTTAGCTGCAATATCAATAGAATTTGAGATTTTTTTTTTCTTAAGTTTTTAATATAACTGCTCAACAATATAGTAGAGCTCTGCTATTGTTAACTAAGATCCCAATACCATCCCCACACAAAAAATAAAAAAGATAGAACCCGTTCTGTCTGATAAATAAAGTCAGAAATGCCACCTGTGTAGTAACAGTGCAGGTCATGACATAGGATGAATTGTGTGGCAGTTTTGCTCACTGATTGTACAGTACTGTTTGTCAATTGTTAGCCATGGCCCATTGTGTCCAATTGGACACAGTGCAGAGGCAGAGTGATAGGACGACTTGAGGCAAGCCAGTCACAAGTAGAATCTCAATAAGGTGATAATAAAAGCATTGTTTTCAAATGAAAAATAAATTCTTCATCAATCACACTAATTTCCATACCAATCATGAGATTCCAGAATATTAAATTGTAATAATTCAATCTCACAAAAGATCATGGTTGAAAGATTATCTTCAGTTTTCAAAGGAGGGACACAGTATGGGTTTCATCCTTTTATTGTTGTAAAGTACAGTATGGCAGAAAACAAACAGCACTGAACAGTTTGACCACATGTAAGGTGGCACTGCGAAATGAACACGTAGGCAATTGTTGTATTAGGAACAGGAATGATTGATGATGTGAGATTAATCAGTGTTGCTGTGAAAATGGTTTTAACTACCTAAGAGAAAGTGTTTATTGTGGAGCACTATTTTCGATCGTACGGAACAGGCTGTTGCAATGGACCTAGCCTACTACACGTTGCTACGGGATTTCGGGAGCGTTTTAACTGTCCAGCACCATGGAAC
>JAFIDM010000007.1:36059900-36072845 GCA_023159025.1 Thereuonema tuberculata | reverse complement strand
TGGCAAGGGAATCACTTTGGCTACTTCATGACACCTTCAGAAATCACGTGATATCCCGTGGAGCAAACATTCCATATCCCTCACATTCCCCGGATTTAACTCCACCTGATGCATACGCTTGGGGAATGTTGAAGGAAATGCTTTTTCAAGAACAACCTCTGGCAAACATTGTCGAGCTGCGGCAAAAGATTATGACAACTCTTAGAGGGATATGGAACAACCTCTCTTCCGGACCATGGTGGACAACTGCTATGAGTACTGCTTAGAGCTCCAAGGAGATCACATTGAACATGTAGTTGTCAACAACCACCGTTGATTATTCTTTCGGTTGCAGTGTTTCTGTTCAAAACGGTTCTGTGTCGTTTGTTTTGGGCCATACTGTATAAGGACAGATGCAAATCTGAATGTTGAATAATGCTGAATAAAAGAAAGAAATATAATTTTTGTTTAAAAACATTTTTTTTTTTATTTATTTAAATTGATGTATTTCCATGTCATTTCTAATTTACTTTTGTTATTATTTTAGAATCTGTGTAATAAAATTCTAGAAATTTTGAGTGTAGCATCTGAAGAGGCCCAAAAAGAAATAATTCTCTGCATTCCAGAAATCATTGAAGACAAAAATCATCCTGAAATTGCTTCAGCTCTTATGTAAGATTTTTTTTTTTCACTTTTAAGTGATTGTTTGTTTATTTTTAATGCAGTGATTTCCAATCGTTTTTTGTGAAGAATCTTTAGGTAGATCCTGAAAAAAATCCTATGAAATGAATAGGTCAGAAAAGTTATCGGTGGTATTGCAGTTCAGTCATAACTAAATTATTGATGTTTTATTTGTAAAGATTTTTTTTAATTAATTTA
Organism: Thereuonema tuberculata; assembly: GCA_023159025.1. NCBI lineage: Eukaryota > Metazoa > Arthropoda > Chilopoda > Scutigeromorpha > Scutigeridae > Thereuonema > Thereuonema tuberculata. The sequence continues at coordinate 36,071,987 of JAFIDM010000007.1, read as the reverse complement.
TGTATTGACAGAATACACAAAGTCTTATAATTCAACTTCAACATTTTTCTTCTCTCTATAAATATTACTTTAACACGACTTATAGCTTTCATAATATTTAATATGATGGTTATTTTGGTCTCCATCTCTACCTCCCTAAAAATGACCCACCAGAATCACTGAATGCTCAGTCATTGTGTGATGAAAGTTGTATATATATATATATATATACATATTCATACCTACAGGGGTGTCCCATAAGTCTGGATTCATAGGTGTAATATGGCGTAGCACCGTCCTGTTGAACGCAGGTTGGGAAATCCCCTTCTGACTTCAAGATTGACGGTAATGCTTCCTCCTGGAGCATTGTCAAGTATGTAAAATTCAAGGAGACGGGATCTATGGTAGACAAACCTCGCAGCAGATGAACAGACAACTTCAATGTCCTGGCAGCGTTCTCTAAAAGCCTTAAGAAGTCCCTCCACAGATTATCCGAAGAGACGAGGGTCCCTAAAAGTTCATCTACCGTATTCTGAAAAGCAGTAAATGGCATCCGTACAAGATGCAGTTGTTACAAACATTATGTGAGGATGATCTCGATTGGAGAGTCCAATTCTGCATCAATGTGAGATTAATCCCACTTCTCCGTTTACTATCCTGTTTAGTGAAGAGGCCAAGTTTTACGTAAATGAGGAGGTGAATAAGCAAAACACATGTTACTGATCACCACAAAACCCCCATTGGATACAAGGCTTCCAAGGCACAAGGTGACGATCGCCTCATGGTCTGGTGTGGGATATGGAATGATCGAATTATTGACCGCTTCTTTATTTCAGCAGACAGTGACAGGACAGACATACTTGACAATGATCCAGGAGGAAGAATTACCATCAATCTTAAACTTAGAAGGGGATTATATATGGTAAACCACAATTTTTATAAGACATGATTGCTTTTCATTCTTATTATGCATTAAGAATTGAAAAAAGTCTGTTGCTCTGTTATTAGCTGTAGGTCATCAAAGGAAGTGTAAATTTTCAAAGCAGTCATTGAACAAAGGGACCTGTCATATGTGGTTTTGACAATAGCTGTAAAGTTTATAGAAAATTAAGCCTCTGGCCCTTTATATCAGTCAGCCTCAATAAATTTTGAGGTGGTCATTTAATTTCATTGGGCTCATTATATGTCTTGTTTCATGACACTCCTAAAAATGAGTAAGTCTCATCAACCATAGTAATTCACAGCTGTAGAGTTTGAATATAGTTTGATGGAGATATAATTATAGAATTTTTACTGTGAATTCTCAGGGTGTTTGTAAACCACCAGATAGGAAATGTTGCTTTGGACCATGCTTAGGTTTGTTCAGTAGATCCCACTCATTCATATCAGTCTAGGTCAAGATAAAACAACCACTATCTGCCAAGATCCAGATGTGGAAGAAGATGAAAATAAGGAATTATGAAACCTTTCATTTCTATGGGAATCGTATTCATTGCATTCACTGGGTCACAATTTTGTTACAGATTTAAATATAACTATTTTCACTGAGAAAAGAACACATATAAATATATAATTGGAATATGAATGAAAAGTCCATAAGAAATAACGGTGAATGGTAATGATAAAGTAAAGATAAACAACGATAGTCTTAAAATGTGGATATAAGTTTTATACAGGCAATCTTGTTCAAGCTAAGAAATTAATTAATTTGCATGTATAGACAGAACACAATTTTAACTAATTAATTTCACATTTTTGTATACATTCATTACAAGAAAGCGAAACGTTATTAATTTCCTTTTGTATCTCTTTAAATAGGAATTTATTAAATGAAAAACAAGAGCTAACAGTTTGTATTCTTGATTCTATGACAAATCTCAATATATCCAGCAAACATTTATCTGAAGTAAGTTATATTAAATTATCAAAATTAGCTTCTTTTGTTAATTAATATTTTTGGAAAAATTAAAAAGATCATTAATTTATTATTAATTAATAACAACATTTAAATATAAGCAGAAAATAAATGAAAATAAAATAAATAAAATCTTTTTTTTTTTCTAGTTATTTAAAGGTGAAATTATCATCTAAGATAAGATGTGATTTATTTACATGTTTAAATTGTTTTCAGATATTATTGATAGCATTAAGATTTTTAAAATCCTATTTGCTATTTATTTCCTTTATTTAGATTCGTATCACTGCTCTGCAAACAGTATCATCTGTAGACCTTGAATATTTACCAGTGATAGTCAAATTCATCTTACAAAATTTAGAGTCTCAGGATGCAGACGAGGTAAATCTATTATGTCATTAAGCTGTGACTAGTTAGACTTTTGTCGAAAGCTATCAGGCAATAATAAACTACTAGAATGTGTTAATTTACAGTTTCAAATCCAAGTAGATCCCTAACAGATAAACCTGTAGTTGACAATATAGAGTTCAGGAGTGTGTGTTTATGAGAATTGAAATCATCTCTGATATGCTTAACCCGTTACCCCCTCCCCATATGAACTTTCCATCAACAGTTGGTCTCCGTCACATGACCTTGCAGCTGATTGCTCTTTTCTTTTTCGTTTGAATTTAGTTCGTTTTTTTTTTTAATGACGGGAGCCGTTTTTTGGGGCTCATCGAAACATGCCATTTTTATATGATTTTATTAATAATAAAATAATCATTTTAAGTGGCAATGGTCTACTACCTTGTTATTATTACAACCACATGTTAAATATGTTTATTCCAATTAACTCTGATCTGTTTGTAATAAAGAACGGTTGATGATTTTGAGGAGTATGTTGAAACAACCAAAATGATTGTATAGTTTGCATTAAGTAATTGATCGTCTAGCAACATAAACATTGGGATTTAAAATATATATATATATATATAGTAATATATTATTTCGGCTTTCATGTTTCTTCACAAATATTCCATCTGCAGAGTGCTTTTTGTAGTTTTTTGATCTTTACAAGAGTTCCAAGTTAAATTGAAGTTCATTTATTCAATTTCTAAGCACTATGTAAGTTTGTCCTATATTCTAACCACACCTTATCTAATAACTGCAGCAATGCTTTGCACTTACAGGTTTTATTCAAAACAGAAAAATTCTGTCAGTCAATTTCAGCTAGTTTTCTGATTTTATTTATAATCTGTATCATCTTGATCTGAAGGTTGTTACTGTTCTTGCCAAACTGGTTAGTAGCTTTCATACTCAGTATGAAGAATATGATGATTTGCCATGCATCTTCCACAAGGTTCTAGATAACAAGAAAGAAGCTAAAATAGCACATCAAATTTTTCTGATATCTAACTGATGTGTAAATCTATCTAAAAAAATTTTGGGATATTTTTGTAATTCTGCAAAAGATCAAACCAATTAAAATTTTATTTTTTTAAATCTCCTTCATTATCCTGATTTTAGAAAAAAATCTGTAGTACTTTTTTTAAAAAAATATAGTTATTAACAAAAAGTTTGCTGTGTATCTGAAAGTTGTACTTTAATGTTACATCAATTTTTAATAATCTGTTATCAGTTGAAACGCAATTTACAAGCACTTTGACACTTTTCTCTTACTTTAGGTTATCTCAGAACTTCGCAATAATCTTGATCTGTCATCTACCTTGATTCCAGAATTTTCTTCTACACCACTAGAACAGGAAAAAGAGAAAAGGTAAGTTTTCATTTTTGAGAACACAAATATTTTCATTCCCAGTGAAATCAAGTGTAAGAATTTTATTGTATTGTTATTAGTTTAGATAAAATTAAAATGTATTAGGTGAGTGCAAAAGTTCTACCCGTTTTTATTACCCATAAAGAAGAGCAAATAAACGCAAAATGAACAGTACCTATTATTGTGCATAATCCCCATTGCTATCTAGGACCTCTTGCCATCTTTCTGGTAGGAGATGAATCCCACAGCGGTAAAATTCCGGCGGTTTCGAGTCAAAAAAGTCTTGTATGGCAGTTTTCACAGCATCAAGATCATCAAAGATTTTCTGACTGAAGGAATTGTTCAACCAACGAAATAGGTGATAGTCAGTTGGTGCCAAGTCAGGAGAATAGGGAGGGTGGGGTAAAACCTCTCAACCAAAGCCCAGCAACTTTTGGCGAGTGATGACAGCAGCCTGTGGCCTGGCGTTATCGTGATGAAGGATAACACCGTGACGATTGATGAGACCTGGCCGCTTTGCTACCAAATTTGAACGCAGCCTGTCTAACTGTAGACAGTAGAAGGCAGCATTGATGGTTTGGTGGAGTGGCAGGACCTCCCAGTGAATTATTCCCTGCACATCCCACCACACACTCAATAACATCTTCTTGGGATGAAGTTCAGCTTTCGAAGTCGATGCAGGCGGATCAGAAGGGCGACACACAGTCCTACGACGCTTTAGAACCCGTACGCACTGGAAACTTTTAGTTGCCAAGCAATAAAGTGACCGCAAAAAGAGTAATAAAATTTCACCCCACCGCTCGCGTGCCGTGGGTAAGATACTAATCGATGTGGTAAGAAAGAAGATTTTTTCTCAAAGCTTGAAAATAGCAAACTGCGCGATATTTGTAGGTGATTTCTGGCTTTGGCGATGGTAAGGGAAGAAGGTCTTCCTTTTTTCATAGCAACATTCAAAATACTACACTGCCACCAGTGGTGTTCGACGCATTCACTGTGCGTCTTGTGACGCGTGACGTCATGGGTGAAGGTAAACTAGGTTCTCCGATGTACTAGCTTCCTTTACATGGGACATAACTCGCAAGGATCACAAGACACATTTCTACAATCACATATGTTCGGTTATTAAATGACTGAATCTTATACTTTGGGAAGTGGAGGCCTGAGTGTGGGGTCTGTACCTTTGTATTGTGCTAGTGCAGTGTAGAAATTATCATGTGCTGTATGTAACATGACATTAGTTGTATTGTTGGGGCATGTGTACTGAGGGGTAAAGATTGCTTCTGTGTTTGCCATAAAGGTAGTGTCTTCTGTTGGGGTAGGGTGTGGTTTCCTGTGGTTAGATTCAATGACTTCTTCCCTAATTTGTGCAAGTATGCTTGGGGGAATAAGATCATTAACTACTATGGAACGTCGCTGATCCACTACCCGCTGTTCGCTAAGCCCTAACGTTGGATAACGTGTGGTGAATGGTTGGTGTAGTGACTGTCTATATCCTGTGAGATGAGTCCTTAACTGTGTAACGGTGTATAAATCGCTCATAAGATCCTGGTTCATCTGTGATGATCATCAGATGCACTGGCGTGGTTTCCCAGTCTTGATGGTCGCCTGCTCTGGCGCAGACGAAGCACTTCCGACCATTTGGGCTGGATGGTATTGCCCGGGCATTGTGGTAGCCATACTACAGGATGGGGTGCCACTTTCTCCACCACCACCTGCGGGAGACTGTAGTATATTTTTCAAACGGAGGCCTCTGCCTAACCCCCAACTGCTGGTGACTTTATCCTGCGCCACACCGGATGCAGCATGATCTATATTAGAACAAGATCTTATCATAGTTGGTTGAACTTTTAGACTACCTTAAAGCTAGTGTAGTTCCCACCCCCAACGTGAGGAGGTAAGGTCCATGGGGCTTATTATTATTATTATTATTACTGATATTATTTGGTGGATCCAGAAGTCCGGTGGTTTAGGCACTGGAATGCAAACCGGAGGAGCACTGGTTCAATTCCCAATGGATGTATGGGATTTTTCAATAGTTATTTCTCCTCCAGACGAACCCTAGTGTTCATCAGGCAAGCATCACAGGACCATCTGACCTCAAATAGTTCCTTTGATTGAGAAAATCTCGGAAGCCTAAATCTCTGACGTACCCCAGGGTCTCAATGGCCTGTTCTGGTGCAGTTTTCACTATTATTATTTATAAGATAACAGATGTTTTGATCAAACGAAGAAAATTTCTTAACAAAGTAGATAATTTAAAGAAGTTGTATATGCAAATTATAATTTTCCCTTAAAATACTAATGAAAAATAAGTATTGAGACTGTGATATTTACTGGTGACCACTCCCAGCTCACCGAAGAGCGAGAAAAGCTGTCCTGGGTTGTTAACTATTAACATTTGGTTTCATTCATTGTTGTTTATGTACATTTTAGGTGCTTTTTATTCTTTTTAATACACACAGAAAATTCATTTGTGGCCAGCCAGATGCAGGCACATGAAATTCTCAAATTATTTTTATTGTGTATTTATTGTCGTTTCTTTTTAATTTTGGAGGCTCCACAGTTATCCTGGCATGTATTCCTCTTGACCTCAGTATTAAGACCTTGATATTTACTAGTGACTCCCAGCTGATGTTCACCAAACATCGAAAACTGCTGTCCTGGGATGTCACCTGGTAAATACTTGGTCACACCCATTGTTGTCTACTAATAAAGAATTTTATGATTAATTTTATTAACATTCGTACAATTCAAATTAATTTTCCCCGGGGGTGAGGGCTAGCTAAAAAGAAATTTCACTCTACGTTGCAGTTCTTTTAAAGAGCTTTCTTTAATAGTGTGATCAAATATTTTTTAATATTGTTTAATTGATAATATTTATTTAATATAATGTAATTTATAATATTTATTATTTGGAGAGGACCATAGAACTTTAAAAAATAAGGACAGATTGGGAAACTAACTTATTCTGAATTATTAAAATATGTAATACAGATTACATTACCCTGGCATATTCATGTGAATATGCCAGGAGAGTGTAATCTGTGTTATATGGTATGTAAACATCTATTACTTGTTTCAAAAACAAACTATTTATTTGTTTGAATTATGAAGCTTGATAAAGGAAAGAATGGAAGCTTTCCAAAAATTTGCTATAAAATATATTTAATAAATAATGAAGTTGTGAGATATGTTAATAATATGACAAGAATGGAATTATTCTTAATTAGTTTTTTTTTTTTAACTGTTGTTCTATTCTTTTATTGCATTATGTTAATGAACTCAATAATTTGAATTGTTGCTGTTTTATTTTCTCAGTTCACTGCAGAATTCTGAAATTCTTACTCTGGAAGCAATCAAATCAGCTATTCACTTCAACAAAGCAGTTGGTGACGTGTGGCTCAAAGTAAGTTTATTAAACTTTTGACTTATTACAGTTATTGAATTACTTGAAAGTAGTCAGACTTTCACTTTATATTAGAAGATATTTCTATCCTGTCGTATAAATATAAAGTAGAATGAAGTGTTCTTATGAATTGTCCGTTAAAAAAATAGTAAAACAAAACAAAAACAATAAATAGGATCATGCCTAGGCATTAAACAAGTCGGATATTGCTTAGAGGTGACAATTGTCAATGACTTGGAAGTAAACATTTTATTGCAAAGATATAACTAATAAAACTTATATCTATTCTGCAGAAAACTACATTTCTGCATCAAAGCAGGAATATTTGTTAAGAGCAAAACATAAAAATCTCTACACTAAAAAATCAGATAAGCTAATTGGCTATTGATATATTACGTAGATTCCAGATTAGCATTTCATTGAATTTTTAAGATAGTGAAATATTCTCAGTTTGATAGTACAAAATAAATATAATATTAATTAATATTTAGTAATATTTTTCTTAAGTAGATTTTAGGGTACTTTAGAACTTCCTAAATACAGCATTTGCACTTTTTTGTTTTGTACATCACGGCCAGGAAGTTGCCATACTCCCTATTATGTTATTATTATATTAAGTGGTACAGGAACTTCTCGACCGGGATGTTCCAATATATCACTTGAATATATCTGTATGGGAAAGTTTGACTCTTGGTAGGGTGCATCTAATACATAAACGAACCACTTTTTCTTCCAAAAAACCCTTTAATATAATAAGATATTAGAAGAACAAGAATTCACTATAAGGATGTGAAGAATTCCGCTATTTTTCTTTGTTACATTAAATTTCAAGTTAAAATTTATTCTTTGAATTCAAGTTTTGCTTGGCTTAATTAAAGAAGATAATTTTGGATTACGAAACATGTTTTGTTTATTTTAGTTATTCCCTTTCCATAGTTATTTACCATTTCTTTTTTATTTCAGGTTATTGATAATATTACGTTGGCATCTGAGCACAAAGTCCTCGACATTTTCATTCTTCTGATGCTTTATTCCTTTGATAATCGAAGAAAACATGTGGAAAGCCTCATTAAGAATAAAATACGTTCAAATATTTTCACAGATGTGCTGATACAGATAGCGTTACATGCCCATGCAGTTGTAAGTTGTTGGGTTTTTTTATTCATTATAGAGTATCTAATATTTTGAACAAAATAAAATTGTTTTTAAAAGGATTTACAGAAACCGTGTTATCTAAACACAAAACAAAACAGGATATTAAAATCTGTTTTGGAAAAAGACTCTGGAAAAATTAACAGAAATTAAACTTTATTGGGTAATGTAATATGAATTTATAAATTTTTATGGAGACATTCCTTGTTGTTTATATAATTGATAGTAACAATATTCTGAATACATTGATGTGGGCTTTGTTCCAACTAATCTACAAAATGCAACATTTTTTAAATTTTTTGCAGCATGGAGCCAGTTCAGTTTTTTTTTGGTTGGATGGAGTGGATAAGATCATATGCTATTAATATTTATGGTGTCATAGTTGTACTGACTAAATTACTTCAGTTGGGATTGGAATCAATTCCCCTTCCCCAACCCCACTATCCTGATTTAAATACAGAAAGCCCACTGAAATGAGAAAGGAGACATGGACTGTCTCTATCTACCCTCACCCATTCTTATGGACATCTGTGATCCACTTCTAAGTGAATTGTAAGTGAAGAGCAAAACTATTTTGTAACAGCTGCAACTGCCAGCAAAAACTACCTCAGAAAATTGTAAAATAAGATAAATCTGTATTTTTTCTTGCAAACCATACAAAAACTAACTAACTCCATGGCACTACAGCCCATGTAGGGCCTTGGCCTCCTTAACAATATGAGCCCACTCTTTTCTATCTTGAGCCTTTCTCCTCCATCCTCGTACCTGGAGCTTTTTCAAATCGCGTTCCACATACATTCCATGTAGCGATCCAAAAATCATTTCTTCGTTGATCGTTCCTAGGTCTAGTTCCACAAAAATCAATTCGGCTATTAATATTGTCAGGTCTTGTAGCAAGAAAAATCAACATGAAAAAAAAATACAGGACACAAAGATGATTACTGTAATGAGATTGACTCTTCATAGTCACATGTTTTTCCCTAATAAATATGAATGTCAGTTTGATCATACATTATTCTTTAAACAAAGAAAGTTATTGTAGTGGGCTACACTGTAACTTCAGTTAACCTTCTAGAGTTCAAAAAAATAAGGTATGGATAGTCAGTCAGAAAACTATTTTAACAGACTCATAGAAACTTTAAGAGGTTTCATTCATCATGTTATCCTTTTATAATTTCCATTACATTCAGACCTTTATTTAACGAAGTCGCTAAATCCCGAAAAAAAGTTCATTATTTGGAAAATTCGTTAAATAGAGATTCACCTTTTAAAATTACTTTAAAATAGATAAAACAGATTTAAATACATAAACAATAAATATTATTAAAAAAGTAATAATTTTAATGACATAAAACATATATTACCACATGCTTACTTAAATTTTACTAATAAAGTCTGTTAATTTTGTCTGAGTTTTTTGTTTTGAAAAAGTGTTTTCGCTCATAGTATGTCTCGCATCTTTGCAATGCACCAAAACCCCTTCAGGCGTATTTTCTTCAAATTAATCCGCTTCGGATTGTTTCAAATGATTTTAGCATTTCATCATACGAACGTTTTTTGATTTCAGCATCATGATCATTTCCATTTTCATCATCTTCATCTTAATTCATTGCTGTATTGTTTTTATTTTTCATACTGTCTAAAATATCTGATTCAGTTAGTGTTTCCGAGGTCTCAACTTCAAAATCAAGTGAAAGATCATCATCAGTCAGCCCATCATTGTTAATTTCTACTTTTTCCCTCAGCTGTATTCTCGAAAAAGTTCGTTAAATAAGAAATGCACTTCGCTATTTGGAGGTTATTTTACGAAGAAATTAGCAAAATGTTCTTGGTTCCAAAGAAAAGTTCGCAAAATAAAGGTCATTAAATAGAGGTCCGACTGTAGTTTTCTTTAGTGATAAAAATTGAAATCAAAATTATTTCAAAATAACTAATCAAGGTCCTGACATAACATTTTAGTCCAGAATTATTTAATATCTGTAAATAAATTTTAATTTTGTTGCACACTTTAATAGCCTATTTATATGTCTTCAAATAAAGTTTTTATATTTTGGAAAATATAGCAATCTAATTTTTTAAAGTTTAACTGCATTAAGATGTAAAACCCAACTTGTATGGCATTGGAAGAAGCAAATGTAAAAACTTATCTTTTTGCTTTTGCTGTAAAATAGGAACTTCGTCATTGTTGAATGAAAACCCCCTTAGTGGTACAAGAAAGTTTGGAATTTATTTTTATTAGTGTATTTGAAGCAAAATTTACAATTATTTATGATTACTTTTGTTGAATGAATATTATCAAAAATTAACAAGAACGAAGCCAACACTGATTTAAGGAATAAGAATGGTGAAAAATAAGAAAAAGTTGAATAAAAATTACAAGACTTTGTATTATAGCATTTATAGTTTCAAGGAATTTGAGTAAGTAAGTAAGTTTCCTATATGAAACAAATTTAATGAAAAATTATTAAGAAATGAAAAACCAAAGACTGCACAGAAATACACAAATGACTCCATGAGTTTGTCAACAGTTGGACTGAAGGTTTGCTTTTGCACTTTCGCACTTATTTTTAATTGTTGTTTATTTTGTTCGGGAGTCACTTTTGGGAGCGAAGGTGATTTCCATTTCTCCTTGACGACTTTATGGGTTTTTTTCATCAAGGGAGGGTGGATCTGGCTGATGAGTCCCTAATAAGGACGAAACGGCTGTTTCCGATTCCCTCTGTTGACAAACTCAGAGACATGATTTGTTTATTTCTGTGCAGTCTTTGGTTTTTCATTTAAGTATCGTATATCTTAACATTTTCATTTTATCTTAAGACAAACCTGTTTGATTTTTTTTTTTTTCCCATTAGCTTACGTTGCTATTACAGGAAAGATTTCAGCATTTTAATAGCTGAGTTAATATTTGTAAATTATTTGTTCTGGTCTACTGTGATTATTAGTGAAAAATTGTTTTTTTTATTTTTTTTAAATATAATACTTATTCAATGATGTTTTTAATTTCAGGGTCTTCGTGAATATTTTCCTTCATTGCAAAACTTGGCAGAAAATTTAATTCGTTCTTCAGAGCCTTCTATTAGAGATTTTGGAGCATCGATATATAAAAATACATTCCTAGCATTTGATGCTTATTGTAAACAGGTAAACATATGTTTATATTTAAATAATCTGGTTGTAACTAATTTTAACGTGTGTTAAAAAGTTTTTGATTCATTAAAATTAAAGACAAACACACTTTAACAATTTAAATCATATATTTAAAAATACATTACATGGAGGGGGAAGGAGCTTTTGAAATCCTTAACAAATTTCTTTGTCAACTAAATGAAAACAAAGCATTATTTATACAAAAGTGAAATGCCAATAAAATACAAATAATATAAATGTACATACCATATTTCTTCTTTATCTCACTCCTTCTAGATATATTATTAATCATCATCATCTTCTCAATACCACAAAATAAATGTAAAATTAAAAATACATTTATTTACAATGGAATTTTCGAAGAGACATCTTTACTTCTCTTCTTCTTCAGCTACAATAATTCATAACAAATATGGGAAGTGAAAACGTGATAGTTATAACATTCCATTGTAATAACTATCATTTTAACAATTCATCTCATCTATTCTTACCTTACTATTACATCGAAATTGTCTAATTAAATCTCTAGCTAAGTTTTCAATAACATTATTAACTTCAACACCATTGCCTCTATTTATATTTCTATCTTTAGTATTTCGTATGTATAAACTTTCAATTGTTTTTCTTATTTTACAATCTTTCTCAATACATAAAATTTTAATTTCGTTATTAATGCAATTGGCTTTCCTGGAACAATGTTCTGCCATTTCTGATTTATCAAACAGTTTGTTT
>JAFIDM010000007.1:36032131-36047111 GCA_023159025.1 Thereuonema tuberculata | reverse complement strand
GTGGTATATTAATCATTATTTGTCCATTTTCTCCATTCTCTTGTTCTGTTTAATTCATTAGTTTTTGCTAATTGCACGTTAACTATCTACACTATTAGAATTAACATAAGGGATATTAGTGGACAGTTATTTCCCATTGAAATGAAGGTGTTATTCCCTTCTCAAGAAGTTGAAACTCATGCAGAAGAATCGGTTTCATTCTTAATTCTTAGTGAAAGGTATGTCACTGAAAGAAAAAAAAAGAAGTAACAATGATAGGACTGACTATTGACAAGGAAACCTCTCGAACCTTAAAAATTCAGATTTGAATGAATCATTAGATTGTGTTTATTAAATTAAATAAATCTTAAATGCGGAATCGAGCGTAAGGTATATAAAATGGGCCTTGAAAATCTTCAAAAATCGGTCGTTTTACCTTTCAAAAACCAGATGGCGGCAATAATTTGCAATTAACCAAGAGACTTAAGACTTAGCTGGGCCTTTGATAGGACAGTAAAGTAACTCCATCTGTTGAGTTCTGATGTAATCTTATTCAACGAAGGTCATTGATAAAAATGAAAGGTTTCCAAATTTGAAACGTAAATTGGAATAGAAGCAGATATAAGGGAATCCTTCTACACGAGTTAGTTATGATCTATAATATAAAGACACATGATTGATAAATCAATTTCATTTGTTGGTTCAGCGTTGTAGCATGGTAAAAAACAGACCGTGTGTGTTGACATCTAACGAATTTTAATGCATTTTTATGAATTAAAGTACTGATGGTTTACTTCAAAAAAATGTTTTGTGTATTGGATCCATTATTAAAAAATCTTCTCATCGTTTGTTTTGGTTTTATTTTTTATTTCTTTAATAGCTTAAAAATGAGAGATTCATTGAAGATGTTTGTTGTAGTCAAGTGCATTGCATTGACAGCTTATAAATTAACTTCGATAATCACGATTCAAATCCATGCGAAGGATTTTATTTTTTTAAGAAATATTATTTTCTTATGTAAACACAATCTAAAGATTCATTCTGCAAAGTTTTGTTAAAATCTGAATTTTTAAGGTTCGAGAGGTTTTTCTTGTGAGTTCAGATATATCTGTTTAAATGATGTAAGTCAAAAAATAAAGAAAAACAAAATATGATGAACATGTTGCAATATTTTCTATTTGACTTCTTTATGTGTATAATATTAAATTCACGTTTATAAGCAGTTACTGACTTTACTTCAGTTCATCTTAAAATATACAAAGAATATGAGTATTAATTCTTATTAAAGTTTTCTGTTTACGAAGACCAGACAAAATCCTGAATTTTGCTTAAATTAAACTGGTGAAAAAGAACTTTATTTCTGTATCAACTTCAAGCCAATAAATTAAAGAAATCAGTGACGTAGTGAGATTATTACATGTAATTAAATTTTCTTAAATATTTTTCTTTAATTTCAGGAAGTAATTATTGCGTTAGTTACACATATTGGAAGTAAGCAAATGGCAGAAATTGATGTAGCATTGGATGTTTTGTCAGATCTAGTCATTAATCATTCCAGCAAAATTGCTCCATATGCTGTTTTTATTAAGGTAAAAATCTACATTGATGGCCTGTTGTTTTTAGAATTTTAAGTGTACACCACAACCTCGTTGATCCGGATCTCCGGATAATCCGTATCAGATTTGTAGACATTTTTTTTTTAATTTAATGTTCACATAGATCAGGGTTTCTCAACCTTTTTTTACCCATGGACCCCATTTCCCTTCTTTCTTTTTTTTGGTGGACCCCCTCATACCTATTCGATAAAAGAAATGTAAAGGGATTATATTAATAATCAACGAAATACTAAATGATTATGCTTTATTTTGAATGAAAACTAATTTAATAAAATTCTATGGAGGATTTATGCACACTGGTAAATAATTCATAATAAACCATTTTAAAGTAAGTGTGATTCAATGAGATCCCTGTGGACTCTGAAGAATATTACATGGATCCCGGTTGAGAACCACTGACATAGATAGTAATTTTAACTATGATAACAAGAACATAACTATAAGTATGCCAAACATTCGCTTTTTATTTTGATTAAATGTACAGTTCCTGAATAGATTGTACAATAAATTATGGTAATAAAATGCTTTTTGTCGAGTTTAAGAAAGCTTGTCGATTGTCACAGGGCGTTGAAGCTACAAAACATAGTTTTTTATCGTAATAAACGGTAAGTCTGTTTATTTAAGGATTTGTTTTGCTTATTATCCGGATTTTCGATTTTCCGGATTGCCTTTGGTCCCAGTTAGTCCAGATAAACGAGGTTGTAGTGTATTTGTAAATAACTGGCTTTTTTTTTTTTAATAAATAAATTTTATTACAAAAAAATTCAATGTATCAAATAAAGAAGAAACCAACAAAAGGTAAACAAAAGATTTGACCTCTGAGCTATCATTGGTGGGAGTCTTGAGATCGTCCTCTTTATAGACCTGGTCTTGCGATCTGAGCTTTTATCGAGGGGTTTGTCTGGCTGATGAGTCTATAAAGAGGATGAAACTGCCATCTCAGACTTCCACCCATGATAGCTCATAGGCGAAACCTTTTGTTTCCCTTTGGTGCCTTGTTGGTTTCTTGTAACTTACATTATTTTATGTTGAAGCTGTTCATACATTCTGCTTCAGCAAAATTAAGGATAATATTAGTAGAAAAAGAAAGTACCGGGTGGTCATAATTAGAGCCCAAGAGACAAATATTCCATTTCAATTATTCTATTCCTTAATTAAAATTCCCCTTCAATAGTTCAAACCAAAGAACCTACATATAGGTTCTTTGGTTCCTACCCTTGGCAAACTACTCGACGGCCTAATGCAGTCAAAATAATCAATGCAACATTGAACAAACTTCAGCCATAAATAAACATTAATTAAAACGACAGAATTTTTCGCTATTAAGTATTTATAAATATCCTTTTAAATCCAAAATACTCTTAAACTGCAAGCAAAAATAATAAGCACAATTCTTTGAAGTACTTTTCTTCCCAGTTTTGCTATTTTGCCAAATCAATACTAATGTATACATCATATGCATATCAAAGATATACACTGCCTGCTCAATTGAAAGTGGACACCTGTGGTATGGAACAGACGCTTTATTTACAGCTTGTCTAATAGCACGTACCATAGCCTTTTACTCTAAGCACAGCATCAACACGCCTTGGCATGCTCTCCACCAGTTTCTGATAGCAACCGATATTTTTGCCCACTCCTTCAAAGCCTGCACAATTTGGGTGCGTGTTTGCGGTCGCAAGGGACGCGTACGAATCCCACACTCCAATTCATCCCACAGATGTTCAATAGGTTTGAGGTCCAGGCTCTGGATGGGTCACTGAAGTTCCTGAACATTATTCTCTGGAAACCAGGCGCTGACAACACGGGCCTTATGGCACAGCGCATTGTCATGCTGGAATACAAATGGGCCTTCACCAAACTGCAACCACAACATAGGAAGCATGGAATTGTCTAGAACGTCCAGATACTATGTGGATGCCATGTTCCCCTCGATCACAACCAACGGATCATGTCCAAACCAGGAGAAACACGACACACCATCACCGCCAAACTTCACTGTTGGGATAACAGACTCAGGTAGCAGCTTCTTCCCTAGCAATCGCCACACCCAGATGCACCCATCCGATCAGTAGTATGTGAAGCGTGATTTGTCACTCCACATAATGCTCTTCCAGCGGTCCATTGACCAAGACTGTCGCTCTTTATACCAGGCAACATGACACTGGGCATTTACAGGGGTGATGTTAGGCTTGTGAGCAGCAACAGTGTACTTGAAGGCATGGAGCTCCCGACGAATCGTCATGGAACTGACAGTTATTTGCGTTGCTTGCTGGAAGTCCTGCCGCCGTTCTTCTGCTAGAACAGCCCTGTTCTGCCGTACCAACCGCTTCAGGGCCCTCCGGTCTCTATCAATCAGCATGAGGGATCACCTTCATGACGTCGTGTTTTCACTTTGTGATAATAGAACCCTCAGTCGACTTTGACAGGTTTAGTGTTGTTCAATAGCTCGCACACACTAGCTACTAATGTGGCAGCCTATGACTACTCCACGTTGAAAATCGCTCAGCTTCTTTGTTGGTGGCATTTTACCTCAGCATGTGGTTAGACACCAAATGACTCCAACTACACATGATCGTGTTGTTTTATAATAAATATATTCAAATTATTGCCCGAATTTGCATGGGTTGTTCCACTACAGCAGGTATCCACTTTCAATTGAGCAGTCAGTGTATGTATATGATATATGTATATAACACATCATATCAAAGATATCCAAACTAGTCCTAGTATATAAAAATATATAAATAAATAAAAAAACGAAAAAGTTGTGATTTTTATGATTTTTCATCATTTTACTGTAATTGTGCTGAATTTACAGGGAATTTTAGATTATCTGGATAGTCTGACTTTGGCTCAAGTACGGAAGATGTATGTTTTGATAACTGCACTTGTTTACTGTGGTCAACAACACGAAGGGCTTCTTCTGCAGGATGATCTCCACATTACCATTAGGAAACAGCTTTCCAATCATGTAACACGGTAAGGCTTTAAAAATCAAACAGAAATGAATTATTTGAATTAACTGGTCCATTAGATTTATAAATTAAATGATTTAGCCGAATTGCTTTTCGAAATTCACAGAAACAACAAAAATTGAATGAATAATAATAAACAAGATTTTTACAAATTTATCTCATTACACAAAATTTAAGAAAAGTATATTAAATCATAATCGATGAAAGTCCTGTTTTTCTTCCAAAGCAATTGATCAGAGCAGCGTTTCATTCAATTAGCAGGCTACGTTCCAGAATCCCACGCAAAACAGTAATAGCGTTTTTGGGTTATTTCACTTCTGAATGCATATAACAGCCTAATAACATCTTTCAGCTATCATATATTAACTGCACGATAGAGCTAAGCCTTAAAAATAATTAAAACATTTAAACAGTTGCCACAAGACAGATACAGAACAATAGGGATGGGTCTAGGTGATTTTGTTGTGAAGGGAGGGAACTCAGTTTTAGTCGCCTGCCACCCTCCCCCTCACTTTTTGCCACCAAAAACGTGTTTTCAGGGTTAAAAATGTCACTCATCTCATTCTTCTGTTGGCATCCATATGTAAATGTTGAATTTCCATGTGGTTTCTTGCCTATTTTCCCTGGTTTCCCAGTTCTGGTCACCATGGTAGGATGACCACCCTCCTCCTTTTTCAGTCGGGCTTGGGACCGTCCATGGGGGAGTTGTTTAGGCACTCCTTTGTTTTCCATCTATATTTCATCTTTCTGTATGAAAGACTTCTTGAGGACATAAATGGAGAAGAAATTCTATTCTCGCTTCTCTAAATTCATTATGAATACATTTGAAAATCAACAATAAATACAAATAATGGCTAAACCGGAGAATACGGTACGGTCAATCACAGTCTTTGTAAGGATACATCATTGCAGGGATACATGATGGTACATACTGTTATCTCAAATCGCAGTTAGCCAGATGAGGATTAGTTTTTCTAGTAAAAGATCATGCAAAACCATTTTTAAATATGCTTACCTATAACTCTCATTCTACTTTTCACTAGTTAATTGAAAAACTAAAATTGATATCTCAATAGTAGTGCCAAGGCGACCATCTTGTCAAAACTCGACCATAGTCCAAAACAGCCTGGTACTGTAATAATCTCTGGTTTCACCCAAATAATGATACATTAGATATCACCTATTACAGTATTTTTATTCATTGAAAGACTATTGTCCTCCAAATGAGAGATGGCCGGCGGAAGTTTGAACTGCGCAGCCCTTCCGGTAGCTGATCAATTATGTTTTCCTGTCACAATGGACGCCGTCGTCTGTTTTCACTGAGAAAGACATGTTGATAACGCCAAATTAAAACTTCTCTCGACTATTTAGCGTTATTTCAATACCAGTTGCTAACAATAAGTATTTATATAAATAAATAAATATATATTATTTATAAATACAATGCTCTTTTGCAAAGTAACAAGCGATTACCGTAATGGCGGCGTCCTGTCATAAAATCAGACGGAAGTGCCTGACCAGACTAATCGATCATACATGCGCAGATCTCACAAAAATAGGGCGGCCATCTCTCATTTGGAGGACAGTAGAAGTCTTTCGCACAGAAAGATGAAATGTATACGGAAAATAAAGGAGTGTCTAATTTTTGTGTATGATTGTGGTGTATGTATTTGATATTTAAGTTGATATTAATTAGTTGTTTATTTTACAAATTATACACAGCGCTATATTAACATAGCTAATATTTGATTTTATTTCAATATGTTTATCTAATATTATTTTTTTTTCAAATAGCTGCAAAAGGATGGGAGTGGTTGGTGCCTTAATGGCTGTGAAAAATTTAACGACGATAAGGTAAAAAACACTGAATTTTTATTTGTTATATTAAATAGCTTTAAGTACATTTAATGTTTAGCCTCTTTAGTTGAGCAAAAAATATTTATAGGATTTCCTTAACTCTTTAATTTAGTCTTTTATTTCAATGTTTTTTAATTTAGTCTTTTATTTCAATGTTTAATTGACAGAAAAACCTAGTTTTCAAAATAACAATTTTTATTAAAATTATTAAAATTTCCCTTTACCATATATATATATATATATATATATATATATATATATATAGATATACAGTAAAACCTTGTTAAGTCGTCCCTCAAGGGACCAAATATTTTTGACGACTTAAGCGGAGTGGGAATTTTTGAAAAAAAACACACTGAAATACAGTATTTTCATGAATTGATGTAGGATTCGATGAGAAAAACAAGATTTTCAGAAATCAATACATGCAAATGAGTGGAAAGTAAAAAAAAAAAAAAAAAAAAAAAACACTTTTTATAGTTACCACATATTAATCGTTTTAAAAGAAAGGCAATGTCTGTCTTTGAAACATTCCAGCCAACCATTGCTGTCGCCGAAATCTTTAATGTTCAACTCCTTAGCAATTTCCATGGCTTTTTCTTTAAGAATCACGACAGAAATCGGTACATTTTGCGATCTGGCATGTTTTAGCCATCGAACTAGCTAAAACCTCCTCGAGCTCGTCAAACTTCGATTTCCTCCTTCTCTTTTTTTTTGTCTTTCGAGTCAGCTTCTTCAATTACTTGTTTCGATGAAAGAATATCGTTTTATGTAGACCTGGGAATACGTTGTTCTTTGGCTAAAGCTGTTTTCGAAACATTTGATTTTTCAAAAAGTGCAATTAAGTCTTTTTTGTTCTTTAAAACATAAAGAGGTAAGTTTTCGTTTGCCTGACATGTTACATATGTAATAGAACCACGAAATTGCAAGATAAAAAATAGCCATTATAGCGGAGCTTACTCGCTATGAAATGAAATCACACTCAGTAGCGGTCAAGAAAAACTTGTACACTTGACAAGAGTCGCAGCGAGACGCGTGTAATTTCCCAAGTGAATTTCCCACGTGAAAATTCCCCATAAAGGCTAGGCTTTCTTAGAGTGAAGGAGCGGGGCTGAAAAGATAGCAGGCAAAATTGAGAATAAAGATGCTTTTCGCCATTTTTGAGGGTGACGAGTTATCCGAAGTAGAATTAAATTTGGTGACTAATAAAAGAGGGTTATTTTACATTATTGTCTATGAGACCTTGGGACCAAAGGAAAACGATGACTTTACTGTAGGTTTTACTGTATATATATATATATATATATATATATATACACACACACACACATACACACACACAAGACGTTTCGGAAATGGTAGACAAAGTGAAGAGATACGGGTTCCAAAGGTCATTTTGAGTCAAAAATGTTCTATAGCATTTTGTTGTAGGGGCCGTAGTTTTAAAGTTAATGGTCCTTAATCAAAGAAAGCTAAGTTCACATTAGGAAGTGTAAGTAAATAAGGCATTTTCTTTAATTATCTTACCTGTTTTCAGTCATGACATTTGTAATCTGGATTGCTTTTGAATAAACCTTTATCTTATTTATTCCCAAAAGCATTCATTTCCTAACTCTAAAACTATGGCCCATTCAACAAAATGTTATAGAACATTTTTGACTCAAAATGACCTTTGGAACCCGTATCTGTTAGCTTTGTCTATCATTTCCTAAACACCCTGCATATATATTTGCTTTTTTCTTCTTGTAAAAAATCAACTACAAGCTTTTGTGTTTAACAATAAATACTGACATTATAACAATTGCATATATTTTACGTATTCAAGCTTTAATATAATAAAAAGATAATCTTTCAGAAACAGTACAAATAGTCAAGATGATTCTAGAGTTTCCAATAACTTTCGTCAGGCTGTGTCATTACTTGAACTGATATTTTCCTGCGTTAATAATACACCCGATGCCTTGGCTCTTTTCTACGATGAACTTTCAGCAATAATTCAGACTGAAAACGTTCATTCCAAACTACAGGTAAGGATATTGTTTAAAGAAAAATTCAATTGCATTTAATTCCCAATAAAAGTACCTTTTAGGAATTTCTATTAGTTTCTAAGTTAATTAACTTTAGTCTTCTGATTCACTGGATGATAAGACCTTATAACAGATCTTTCTTAGTTAGGGTTCATTCCCCTAGGCTGGAAACTCTGCAGCCCTTATCTTGTTTCATCACTAATTTGTTTCAAAATTAATTCATGATATAGAATGTAGCAATCTAAGTAATGTGAATAAGAGTCTAAAAAGTACAAAACAGAAAAATACCTTTATTTTTATCAGAGTCTCAAAAGAAGATATGCACTGAAGTTCCTAAATATCATTGCATTCTTTTCATAAGGTCTCTATTCCTGTTTTGCCCATTATCAGCTGCTCAGTGGAGTTAACAATGAAATAACGATGTGAAGTTGATCAGATTATGGTTTTGATATAGAAAATGCAATCTAAAACGACGAATAAATTGTTTCTTTACATCTGTCTCATGTTCAGGTTTTGGTTTTGTTTTTTGCTTTCTTATAGATGAAACAAAAATTTCTTTGAACTAAGTAGATTAGCAGCTGAGCAAAAAACGGAAGGAAAGATAGAAGCATTTTTTTTTTTTTTTCTTTTTGTCTATTTTATAGAGATAATCAAATCCTTTTGTAGTCAGCTTTCAAATAAAATATAAGATTCCCTCAAAAATACTTTATATAAGATATTAAAATTTCTTTCTTTTTTTTTTTTATAAACAAATATAAAATGTCTTTAGATAGTTGTGACTTAGGTGTTGTGGCAAGCTTGTATTTTCTGCATGAGGTCCCGAGTTTTGAAGCAAATAAATTCATTAATTTTGATCCTTTGTTCAAAGAAGGAAAAAAGTTGATGATGAAAACCAGCCAACCATCAGTTTTTTTGTGCAGTTGGAATATTCATTCCGCAGTTACAAGTCCTGTTGCAGCAAAAACTGATGTGGAATTAGAGTTATACAAACGAACAGAGTGAAGAATTAGATTTTTAGACATTAAAAGGGTGAGACCAGTGTTTACAAGTGACATCCCAAAACAGCTGTTTTACGCTCAATTTGCAATTATCAGTTGAGAGTAGTCATCAGTAAACACCCAAGGGGTCTCAATACAGAGGTGAACAGAAATGGTAATAGGACAAAATATGGCACCTCCACAAATCTAAACTAAAAACAAAATACACATTAAACATAAAATAAAGTAAATTCACGTGCTGCCTTCTGGTAGCCTCTATGAATTTTCTCAGCTGATGATTGCCAATTGAACTTGAAACAGCTGTTTTGGGATGTCACTTGTAAACACTCACCCTTTTAATGTTTTTATACATTTTCAGGTGCTTTTTCTTTCTTAAAATGTGCATAGAAAATTCATAGAGGCTACCACAGGGCAACGCATATTTCCTTTATTTTTATGTGTATTTTGTTTTTAGTTTAGATTTTGTGGAAGTGCCCATATTTTGTCCTATTACCAATTTGATTTTTGTTAATAAATAATTATCTTTTCAGTCTTAGTAGTGTCTGACTTTCGATATCGGCTGAATATGACTGTTTTCAATAGTGTTAATTTTTTTGCAATTTTAGGTTTGGAGTTCATGTTTAAGTTATTGTCTTAAATGATGCAGAAATTTGATTTACAAAATTAGGCTTTTGTTACTATTGTTCTTGTCCTAATTAACATACAAGTAATAAAAATTCTGACAGACACATACAAACACTTTATCTTTAAATCTTAATTTTTAATTAATATTGTTTTCAGTTGTAGTATTAAATTTATATCAAACACTTTACCAAACTAAATTTACAACTTTAAATCTCTGAGATGTTTGTACAAATAATACATCTTCAGATGCTGTTACTTATACAATTCAGGAAATCAACCATTTGTTCTGGAGTAGTGTATTCGTGTAAAACCTAGTCAAGAAGAATACTGTTATGATATGAAAAAAGAAAAAAACATTAGTTGCAGTGGATATCACACACATTTTATTTTTCTTTCTACATTTTTAAAATAATGTGTCAGTTTTTCCCAGTTTTATGTTTACTTTTTTTCTTTTATACGATTTTTACCAATTTTTTTATATTCATTTTTCTTTCTCCTATTCCAGGAGTGGGTGAGTGAAAGCGTAATTAGTGACTTTCAAGACGATTTTATTATAGATCTGGAGACTGAATCATTACCTAAGTAAGATTTAGTTATTTTTTAAAGATATACATGGACCGTTATGGAAGTCATGGCAACCATTTTTTAACTGTCAAACATGCAGCAACACATGAAAAATTCTAGAATATATGTTTGGAAGCCTGTTTGATGTTCTTCGGATTGGCACCACTGATGTGGTCTGGGTCAGTGCAGGAACGTCATGAGGGGCAAGTGGAAAAAACATATTTGGTAATCATCGTTTAATAAGGCAATACAGTGTACACAAGGAACAAAAAGGAACACTCAATATACATCACTAACACCCTTCAAAGTACTCTCCAAGATTGTCCACCGTACATCGCCAGTGATGGGGAAGGCAGAGAATACCATAGTCTGCATGTTAGTCACTAAAGTGTTGGACCTTCCATCGAAATTTCATCTTTGTTCACAAAATGTTTCCCACACAACAGCTTCTTGAGTTTTGGAATCAAATCAAAGTTGCATGTACTTAGGTCTGGCAAATACAGAGGGTGATCCAAGACTTTCCACCCCCATCGACATAACAAAGCCTGTGCAGGAGCTGCTGTGTGAGATTTGGCTTTATTGTGAAGAATGATGGCATTGGACAGCAGTTCTGGACATTTCTCATGAATGGCATGACTCAGCTGATGCTGTAGAAATAATTTGTAATACTGGACATTCTCAGTATGGCCTTCACGAACTGGTTGTTACACAAAAACACCTTGACTGTCATACGCCAGTATGATCATGTAATTTCGTGGGAGATAGATTTTGTCAAATCTTGTGGTTTCATGGTGATCCAGCGTGATGCCATTCATTCGACTCTTCAGTTTAGGTTTGTATGTGCGAGCCCATGTTTTGTCAATTGCAATGATGTGCTTTACATGTCTTAGCTGGATGCGACATGTTTCATAGTAAATCCATTTCTGTACCTCAGTTAACTGATGTGGCACCCACTTGGAAGCAACCTGATCTCTCGTAAAATGTGAAACACTGTAAAGGTAGATGTCTACTCAGCTAATTCCTTTACAGTCCAATGCTTGTCTTCGTCGAAGCACTGTTCGATTACTGCCAGTAACATGTCTCTCTGACCAAGCACACAACGTCCACTATGTGGCAGGTCAGCTGTTGATATGCATCCACGTTGGATAGTCTGAATCCATCTTGTCACTGTTCGATACAGCAAAGCACAGTCACCCAATGCTTCTCTTAACTCTTCACAACACTCCCATGAATTTTTTCCATGGAGAACTGCAATTTTCATGTACGACCGCTGTTCCACTCTACTCATTTCCATCTTTGAATGATGCCAGAAACACATTGTCTGTCGATTGCGCAGCACCAAGCACCCACTGCACATATCTGCACTCTAGTGGTGCCAATCAGAAGAAAATCAAACAGGTTTTCAAACATATATTCTAGAATTGAAGTGTTACTGCATGTTTGGCAGATAAAAAAATAGTTGCCATGACTTCCATCACAACCCACGAATTTATGTAAAAATTATATTGTTCAGTAAGTATTAAATATAAGAAAATGTACATCAACTAAATGCTGTAGTTATAAAAATCAAATTTTATTAAATTAATTAATGCCAAAAAAACTTGAGATGAAAAATATAGAACTGGTGTAGCTTTTTATTTATTTTCTAATTACCTAATTTGAAAGTACACACCTATTTAGGATAACTGTATTTAGCAGGTAAAAACTGTCTCAGTGGTTTTGTAATTTTTTTTAAACTTTAAATTATATGAACTTTTTAGCCAAAATACATATCTGTACATATTAACAACTTAAAATAAAGCTTTGTTTATGTTGTTGTTGTTTTTTCTTGTAATGATGAAATTGTTTTGATTACTTCTGACAACTCCAGTCAAATATTAAACCAAAATATGAAAGATATTAAGTTCAGAGCTTCCGTTAGAATTTTAATATCTACATATTTTTAATTTCATTTGTTTGTAAATAATGGTTGAGTCATATTTTACATAAGGGACTGATTTGTAGCTAGCAGAATTATAGAAAAACAAACTGTTAATACCTTATCTGTTGCAGTGTGGATTCTCTGGCTGCTGAATTGACTCTGGGACTGGATAGTGAAATCTACAATGAAGGCATCGCTTTGAATCTTCTACCTTTGGTGATAGAAGCTGAACAACATAAAAAAACTCTTCAGTTACCTTCGGAAAAGAAAAAGTTAGTTTTTGAAAAACTGTAACAACTATAATTAATCCTTGCCTTATTCTGTTTTGAAATAATTGAACAACTTTGAAATTGCTGTTGATGAAATATAGTAATCGTCTGCTTTAACTTTCAATAATGATTGAGATACTGAGTTTCATTACATTCTTCTTTCTCAGAAAAATTACTCCTATGACTTTACCATCTCACTTCCGACTTGTGCGTATATGTGAAGCCAAACAAAACGATGGAAATTTGGAAAGTATCGATGCTCTGTTAGGTAGGACTAAATTTTAATTTTTAAAACAAAAATTCTATTTGCTACTTGTTTCATCTTTTAATTTCATTTTTGATTGTACATTTGTATCTTTTTCTTTTTTTCTATTTCATTGTTAACTTTTTTTTTTTTTTTTTGCATCTGTTGGAAGGAGGTATGGTTATGACACCTCTTTATTTTAGAAATATTGTAGAATTCATTTTTTCCCAGCTAGATGCTAGATTTTTTGCTAACAATATTACTATATAACTGATAGTAAAAAAAGAAATTTGATTTAATAAAACATCGTTTGTTTGAAGCTTCCAATAGTTAATTTTTTCCATAAAACATTAAATGCCATATTTCCTGTCATTATTTAAAATAAAAATCTGTTCTTGATTTTTCAGGTTGCGCTATCTATTTATTCAATGCTTCCCATCTAGAAAAATTTGAAAGCCTCTCGGATACTGAAAGAAATATCATCTGTTCATCATTGTTTTCTTGTATTAATTGGTTTATTGAGGTAGATATGTATTTTTTTTATCCTTTATATATCTATATTATCCTTTTATATATCTATATTATCCTTTTATATATCTTTAAAAAATACTGGAAAATTATAAGGAGCATTAGAATAAAAGACTGAGCAATAGTTCTCCCCGAATTTCTGTTTTAATTGTTCAGATGATCACTGCATAGATTTATTGCTTTTAAAAAATGTTAGCAAATACTAGTTAGTTATGTTTGCTTGTTAGCTGAGACTGGTTATCAGTGCTTGTGCTCATTAGTTATCGAATAAATAACTAATATGCTTCCAAAGGAGATTGTAAAAATTAAATGCTTTTCATTTTTTCGTTTTTGATCAGTCGTTTCTTTTCAGTTAAAAAAACAAAGCATATAAAAACAAATATCATTGTTTTTATATCAACTCAACTTAATATATCATAAAATAATCAATATTTATTAAATCTTCGTGATTTTTGAAAGCAAGTTACCTTAGAATAGACTAAGAGGCAAAACGAGCAATTATATGTAGGTCGGTCAGAAAAAAAAGTTTACAGAGCTTGTCTACGAAAAGCAAACCTTTATTGGAAGATGAGATAGTGCCCTTAAAATACACTGTTTTTCTACAAAGTCATCTTGACAATCGAGGCATTTGTTCCAATGTTTGATCAGTTTCTCTTATCCAGCTGTAAGAAAGTCAGGTATCTGCTGATAGAGCCACTTTTTTTGCATCATCTTTGGATGTCATACAACCTGACATTTGCTCTTTTAAGGCAAGGAACAGATGAAAAACACTGGGAGCCAAATCTGGACTGAATGGAGGATGTCCCAGAATTTTCCAGTGGAAACCTTGCAACAAGTTCTCCGTGCAATGTTTGATCGGGCATTTTCATGAAGGAGGGTCACACCATCATTTAGGAGACCAGGATGTTTCTTCCTAGTGTTGTTGCGCAATTTCTGTAAGGTTTCAATAGTTATCCAAGTGGATCACCATTTTGAAATGATGCACCTCCATTGACACAATAAAAGTCATGAGCAACACAGCCCTGTATCAGATACTTCAGCAACGTTATAGCAAACTCATACATTTAATTTCTAGTAATTGAAACTTTTTTTCTGATCGACCCTCGTATTTTCTCAATGAGTTGATGAATTGTAAAGAGATATTTAAACTGATTTTTATTTTTCTCACGTAAAATTAGCAAGAACCAGATTGTCATGGAATTTCGTCAATCACCACCCTCTCACACACAAAAAGAAATAAAATAATAGGAGTCAAGGAATGTTCTGCCCAATTAACTAAGAGCTGCCATTAAAACACAAATGGTGACTTCAGCTATTGATGATTTTAATACCCTACATTTGCGCATATATATATATATATATATATATATATATA
>JAFIDM010000007.1:35986652-36031731 GCA_023159025.1 Thereuonema tuberculata | reverse complement strand
CCCGAACAACCCCTGAAGGACTAAAATTATCACGTGGTACCGTTACATATTTGGCTTGCCAACGTGGGGCCCGACAACAACGAGGACCCGATACACGAGGCGCCCACGCACGAAGACAGCAGGACCCGATACACGAGGCGCCCACGCTCGAAGACGGCGGACCCGATACACGACGCACCCGGCTCGATAACAGCGGACCCGATACACGAAGTGGACACGGCCCGAAGGAAGACAGCGGACTGAAACACGAAGTGGACACGGCCCACGGAGAGGTGTGTTCCATTACATGTTGTGAGGACGTATATGCAAGTTTAAGGAGTTAAGTAATTAGAATAGCAAATTAGTTTAGAGTCGTCATGAGCAATAACGGTGATTCAGACGGAAAGACGCCCAAAGACGCGTTTTCTCAGTATAGGGAGGCTGGAACCTACGCCAGTAATGGAGAAGCGAGCGATCCCGAGTCGTTAGATTCTAGCTTGATGCAGCAGTTAAATTTAGAAGAGCAGGCTGCACACGTTAGCGTGGCAGTGCCTAGACCAGTTCACATTGTAGCTCCCGCGCCTGAGACACTAGCTGCGGAAGCGCCGCGTAGTCCGGCAAGGCAACCAGGATTAGCAGAGCTATTTGAAGCTATGGCTAGGTTGGCCGAACAAAACACGCAATTAGGTGCCAAAATGGACGAACAAAACACGCGATTGAAAGCTGACATAGGTAACAAAATGGACGAACAAAACACGCAATTAAGTGCCAAAATGGACGAACAAGGTGCCAAAATGGACGAACAAAACACGCAATTAAATGCCAAAATGGACGAACAAAACACAAAATTAAATGCCAAAATGGACAAACAGATGGCCAAGACTAACGAGTCAATTCAGAGACTGAATACCATAGTCGAGGAGCTAGGTGCAAAGACTGGAGAAACGCTGCAGAGATTAGATGCAAAAATAAGTGAACAAAGTGCAAAAATCGATGCTCAAGAAGTAAAGCTGTCCGAGAGGCTTGAACAAGGTCTTCGGAATATTAAGGATGACGTCCAACGTACAATCAGTGAATTCAAAACGACCTTCGACGGTCGCATAGCCCAAGTCGAATCAGCAGTGCAGCAAAAGTGCGACACCTTAGAAGGCAAAGTAGCCGACGAACTCAGCCAAGTCAATGGACAAATTGGCGAAGTCAAGCAGAGCATAATAGGAATAACAGAGAAGGTCGGACAGGTGCACCGCGACGCGGTTGACAAACATGCCCAGCTAAGCACACATGTACAAACAGTGGTTGTTCAACAAGTACAGGAAGTTCGACAGCTCGTAGAAGAACGAGTTAAGGACATGAATGACAAAATGGAACGCCTACCAACAGCACCTGTAACGCTGGCAACGGCATTGACCAATATACCACCCACATTGACCTTTAATGGGACGTCCGGCGAACATCCCAGTGCATTTATGAAGGCTGTCACAAATTACTTCGCATTAACGAATGTCAGGGAGGCACTGAAGCCGCGAATAATCTACCAAATGCTAAAAGGAGCGGCGAAAACGTGGATGGATACCTTGGACCCGTTTCCCACCACCATGGACGAGTTTAAGAGTAAATTTCTCGCTCGATTCTGGGGAAAGGAGGCACAGGCCAAATTCAAATTCGACCTCATGCACTCCTACTGGAGGAGAGGAGATGGTAGTATGCGTGGTTACGCAGAGGACAAGATAGCTGCGCTGAGGCAGTGTGAACCGCCGATGTCAGAGCAGGACATTATAAGCTTACTCACGAGACATTTTCCAGTGCACATACGAAATCTGCTCATGAGTGTGGACGCAATGACCATCGAAAAATTTCAGTTCATGCTAGGGAATTACGACCACGCCAGTGAAAGCTTCACACAGCCCGATAGGAAAGCAAACGTGAACAGCGTGTCATCGCCTACAAGTAGGAGTAACGGACCGGGTTACCGCAGAAACAGTGATCGGACGGAGTCTCCACCAAGCAACCCGATGAAAACGGGAGAGCATAGCCCAGATCGAGACAGACCGATACAAAGGGATACCGGCGGAAATCGTTGGACGAATCACGAACCGAGTAAAGGGAGAAATAGCCAATCGACCTCAAGAGGCTTAGATGAGGGCAGAAATCTTCGTACAGCAATTGCATTAGACGGAGGGGCGAGTTGTTCAACGGTACAAAAAAACTAGTGACGTTTGGCGAGAAGGACCCCCAGCCAAACGATCCGACGCTTCAAGTGGTCCCCATCTTGGCAGTGAAAACTTTAGACCCCGACTTACTCCTGGACTTCGGCGGAGGTGATGACATAACGGTCAGAAGGCAATGTCCGGTGATACGCGTAAAAGTTAATGGAGTAAATGTCAACGCGTTGGTAGACACAGGTAGCACGGCCACCGTGATGTCTAAAGAGGTACTCAGTCTAGCAAATGGAGTTAGTGACGAAATCCTGACCTACCCAGTGAAAAAGGTTGTCGTGATCGGCGTTACGGGGAAACAAGTGGAAGTCATTGATCGTCAAGCCATAGCCGAAATCGAAGCACAAGGTAAGAAATATCCTGCTAAGTGCCTTGTGTCAAAAAGGGTGATGTACCCGCTCATATTGGGCATTGATTTCCTGAAGGAGCACCAGGTGATCATCGACCTGGAAAACAGGGTAATTAAATTTCCACGACAAACCGTGCAAATTGAACCCGATGAAAAAGAAGAAATGGAACATTATAAGATAGGAGTTTTAAATCTACTTAATTATGGAATATAGTGAAAAGCCAAACGATTCCATGATGCAAGTAAACTCTAAATATTTCACTCAGGTGAAAAAAAAAAAAAAAATGGACTGTAAATAGTGTGAACAGTGTAAATAGTGAACTCTAAATATTTCACTCAGGTGGAAAAAAAAAAAAAAAAAAAATGGACTGTAAATAGTGTGAACAGTGTAGAAGTGAACTTTAAATTGTGCGACGATGCAGTAAAACTGTGAACTGTAACCTGTAGCAGTGAACCTTGAACTGTGTTTAATACATACATTTTTGATTCCTTACTCTGAAGAAGACATCAGTCAAGAGAAGACACCGTGAAGTAACAAGAAGAGCCTTTGTAAATAGTTTTTAAGCTTCATTTTATTTTTGTAATGTGAGTTTGTCACAGGGTTGTTTTGAAATAAAACATTTGTTTTTTTTTATTGAAAAAAAAAAAAAATATTGAGGGGGGTAATGTGACAATACTCATATGTCGATTTATTATAACTATTAAAATATTAGAATATTAATATTATTATCATTGTAAAGACAAAAGAAATGTCAATTGAGAAAAATAATTTCAAAGTAATTATTTTGTAAAAGCTAATGGCGAAAGACTTCGTTAGGGACAGTTTTAATTATTGTCAGTGATTTTTATTTTAGTTTAGGCTTTAATTTATTTTAATTTAGGATTTTAGGAGATAAATCTTTTAAATGTAAATTATTAGGATTTAATGCAATTTAGTGTTAGAAATTTAGGTGTTTTAAGTAGTTGTGTAATTTAAGATTAGTTGAATTTAAGGATTTTAATAAGGAATTAATTTTCTTTTGTTAATTAAGCCGAGTTTATTTGAGTTTGGAAATTTCCTATTCTTAGGAATTTCCTTGTGGCCATCATTCCATATTTGGAATTGTTGTAAGCATTGTAATTCTATTGGTTAATTAGCATTATCACTCCATGTGAGGTAATAATGAGGTAATCTCCCTTATTTGGGCAGATATGCAATCCTGCTATCCGTATGGTCTGTGCGACGCGTGACGTCACACAGCGGCGCTCTTAAAGTTTATAAAACGGGGTGTTCGAGGAAAATCTCTCTCTCTCGCCGCAGTTTCGCTCTCCTAACCTTTGCAACAATGCACCCGGCCTCGTCGACCGCCGCGGACGATGTATTGGCGGCCGCATCTCAAATTCTCGATGCGTTTGTTAGAAATAGGGTGTGTTAAATCAAGTTATCGTTAGTTAGAATAGGCAACCCGTGGATAGCCTACAATTTCTACAATTTATTTGAGCGAAACATTACTGAAATTAATTTGCAAAATAAAGCTTGCAAATTTTGTGTTCAATGCACGTGTACACCCGTGCAGGATTCCACAAGTTACTTAGTGCTTCGTAAGTGAAAATTGTGCCTCGTAATTTAGTAGGATTCCACAAGTTATTTAGTGCTTCGTAAGTAAAATTTGTGCTTCGTAATTTAGTTACTTAGTGCTTCGTAAGTAAAATTTGTGCTTCGTAATTTAGTTATTCAGTGCTTCGAAAGTAAAATTTGTGCTTCGTAATTTAGTTATTTAGTGCTTCGTAAGTGAAATTTCAGTGCGTCGTAATTTAACTTTATGCTTTAAGAAGTTATAAGCCATAGCTTCGCCGAAAGTATTATTCTTGCAGTGTTGTGTCATATTATTATTTCGCAGTGTCGAATAAAAAATGGTTAAGTTTAATTAACGTGGTGAATGCGTTGTGCTTCTTGGTGCGTGAACGCGAAGTGTGGCTCCCCCACGCTCCGAATGGATTGGATTAGTCAGGGCATACCATGTAACGACTTTGGAGGGGGTAGATAGAAAATTCACCGAACGGACTTTTCGGTTGGCGCCCAACAAAATACCCGAACAACCCCTGAAGGACTAAAATTATCACGTGGTACCGTTACAATATATATATATATATATTTACCTATTCCTCTCTCTGCAGTGGCAGAATGATTTTTCATTGTGTTTAAATTAGTTAACACTTAAAAATATTGCTTAAAAATGAAGACTCTACAGAGAATATTAGTCCTAATGACATTGGGCAATACCGGTATAGTTAGTTTAATCCAAAGATCTTCTGTGACATTGTATAATTGCAATACACATACTGGCCTATTTCCATAGAATCTGACTTCCATTAAGCTGTTACGCATTAATCATTGTGTTGAAATTTCCTCTATCTGTTGCCACAACCAATCCCTTGTTAATAAGCAATAGTTATTGTTTATTAGTGCTGTTAGAGCCAACTAAAAATCATTTGAGGAGCACAGAACTCGGATTGTCTTAGTTAGCTCTTATGCTACTGGTTTCTATTTCTTCAGAATTGATAACATCTTTTACAAAACATGGATCAAAATACAGTTATTACTAGTCTCAAGACCACATCTAAATTTTGACAGATTGCTATCTTTTATAAGTATAATACTATCTCTGTAATCAGTTCATTGGAAGCAATATGATCTGATGACAGACCATATTTTAATGCTCATGAATAGCTTGTCCCTTCTGCGGAATTGTGAGGCTATAGTTAATTTCAGTTTAGTATTTAAAATTTGCATATACTGTTGCCTCTAAAAGCATCTACTTATCTTTGGAAAGTGGATCAATGACTGGTTCATGTTGAATATCACTCATCATTTGTGTGAGTATGTTGAATAAATAAAAAATGCTAATCCTGCATTCAGCCTTTTTCAAATAAATAATAGTAAGATTCACCTTTATACCCATATGGCATAATATCAAACAGTACTACAGGATTTGTCTAAATTTTAAACACTCCTTTATATAAATTAGAATCATTTATAAATCTTTAAATGCAGTTTTGTGAGCCCAGTATTGAAGTGAATAAGACATGAGAAGGTTAATGTTTGTGTATGAAATTAGGAAGAGAAATTGAAAATGAAATGCATTTACTGGATAATGTGTAAATAATCAAGATAAAAAGATGGGATTAATCTGACAGTTTCTGATGACACTTTCACTATGTGTTCTCACCTTGTGTTGTCCTAAATATTTATGTCGTTTATTTGTTTATACTGTTTTTGAAGATGGATTACTCATAGTATTCTGAATCTGTTGGATTAATTCCATCTTTTTCTCCTGTTTATTTTAATATTATCAAGTAAGTGTATTTCATTTTCAGTTTCTCTTCTGAAGTGATGAGGCATTTAAATGTAGGCTAGAGAAGCTTGGTTCAATCTCAGAGATCGATGATGTCTCCACACTGTATTCTCCTCCATGCGGATCATGGGTCCACCCAGCTTTCTACATAGAATCAGTTCTACATAGCCGGGGGTTAAAGGCTTTGGGATGACGATCCGACATCAATTTTTTAGGTCCATTGCTCAGGAAACAGCAGGAGCCTTATCTCTCGCAAACCCAAAGGTCACTTAGATATTTTTAAAATATGGTTTTAAGTCTAAAATGTTCATATCTGTCTCTTTGTTCATCCGCAATAAAGATCCTTCTTATGTAACTTGAAAATAGGTGATAATCAGACGATATTACACTGCTCACATAATTTAGGGGATATTATGAAATGAATATAATAAACCCAAAAAACAGAGGCATTTTAGTTTATTTATTAAATAACGTCATCAGAGAAGCAAATGACACGAAAATGGAGTTGACTGAATATCCAAATGATGTGCAGAATCCATTTATCGGGATTGAGCAGGATGTGACACATGGATGCGGGTTAACATTGATGTGTCAAACGTGAAAAATGTGTCACACATTGACTGTTCAGTAAGGTGTATGGTCACCTGAGACTGCTACAACTCACTGTCAATGATGAGGCATGGAGAAGATCAAATTATCCAGCAGTTC
The DNA here is from genome assembly GCA_023159025.1 of Thereuonema tuberculata. Taxonomy (NCBI): domain Eukaryota; kingdom Metazoa; phylum Arthropoda; class Chilopoda; order Scutigeromorpha; family Scutigeridae; genus Thereuonema; species Thereuonema tuberculata. The sequence goes on along the minus strand of JAFIDM010000007.1, from coordinate 36,025,144 downwards.
CTGTGGGATTTGTGGCCACTTGCGCACCAGGGCAACTTCCATCTGCGGAAGTGTTATGGGAGGTGATTGGTGACTGGCAACGCATGTTTGATGGGATTCAGTTCTGGAGAACATGAAGGCCAGTCCTTGTGCTCAATTCCAGCCTCTTGCAGCATGTTGTTGATGAAATGAAAAGGCGTGCATTTCGTCTATAAAAAGAAAGTTGGCCCCAACTCCTCCAGCGTAAGGTACCACTATAGGCTGTAGAATTTCATCCCAATATCTTACAGCATTCACCGTTCCATTTCTAACAACATGGAAGTTGGTACGACCACCAATGCTGATTCCTGCTCACACCATGATTCCACCTCCACCAAAGGAATGTCTTTCTTACACGAAACGTGGATTCTCCCGTGTTCCACGTTCACGCCAGATCAGTGCACGACGATTGTCAGGTTGCAGGCTGAATCTTAACTCGTCACTGAAGAGAACTGTGGACCACTCTTCACGGGTCCAAAGAAGATGCATTTCAGGCCACCTTGTTCTGTGATGTTCAGCAGTTAACGAAATGCATACCACTGGTCGCCAGGCATACAGTCCACCATGACGGAGTCGATTTCCCACAGTCTGAATACACACCCGTCGTCCTGTAGCAGCGAGAAACTGTCCCCGCAGCTCAGTCGCATTGCTTCGCCGGTTACTTCTTGCTATGAGCGTCAAGTAGCGATCATCTGTTGTAGTGGCGGCACATAGGCAGCCCTGCCCTGGTCTTCTTCGTACTGTGCCAGTCTCTGAAGCGATTCTAGGAGTCTGCTAATCACGCTTTGGGAGGTTCCAACCGCTGCTGCCACTGTCATCTGTGTTTGGCCAGCTTCAAGACGCCCTTATGACTCGGGTAAATCACGTTGCAGGAGCATTTTCAGATGACAATCAACGATTCTGCCACTTCTTGTTGATCCAGGAAAGTAGAGATAACCCAGCAGTGCCACCCTCTTTATACAGGTTTGTGGGCAACATGCAAATTAATGGTTTGCATCACATTTGCATATTCAGACAACTTCCATTTTCGTCTCATTTGTTTCTCTGATGATGTTCTTTAATAAATAAACTCAAATGCCTCTGTTTTTTGGCTGTATTATATTCATTTCGCAATATCCCCTAAATTTTGTGAGCAGTATATATGAACTATGTAAGAGAATGATATTTGTCATTTATGCTTCTTTAATTTATAAAAGATATCCCTTAAAGCACATGAACTTCATTGTCCTAATAAAAGATCTAATGTTGCTGGACATTTTCCTAAGTACTGTTTTTAAACAACCAATTTGTTCAATAGTTATGATTTGCCCACACCAGCCATTCATAATGGAAAATTATTAGCACTAATTCTAATAATTTATATCCACTGTGTACAACGTTTGCCATCTAAATGAATTTACAACTCACTTTATATAATACTGTTGCTAAATATAAATCTTTATTAATAATTTAAATATAAATTCAAAATCATAAAAATTAATCAGAAACTTAGAAGCAAGGTTAGGCTGTCAACTTTAAGATCCCTGTAAATTAACAAAGTGATAATTCACTAACTGCAGGCTAGAGAAGCTTGTTGCTTTTCTCCAGCAGAGGTCGGCAATTTTTACAAACTGAATTCTCCTCCAGGCAGGTCCTGGGGTCCACCCAGCCTTCTGTAGAATTGGTATCAGGTTTCTTTGCATGGCAGGTGGGCTTTTTTTTATTTTAGACTTGTGGGAAAAGAGCTAGGGCCTGCGAATATACATTACTGTTTAAATATTATAGTTGTTTTAATTTGAAATTATACATGTCAGGAGACTGTTTGTTTTTTTAAATGATAGATAGATATTATTCAGTGAGTTTCCTATTAATTCAGATGTAAATTTGATCCACTGTTAGAATTGCTCTAATTCATAGCCATGATTACATGATTTTTCATTAAAAGTTTTCAACAATTATCTGGAAAAGCTGAATGGTAACTGGTTCATTTAGTCTATCTACTGTTTATTGGTGCAACTAGTTTTTTGAGTGTATTGAATATTCAAAAGCTGAAAACAATTTCCTTTTCTCATCTCTTTACTTTAGTTCCAAGGGAATTTTAAAAATGTGCTTAGTTTGAAAATTTCTGCAATTTCTTTGTTTTAGTTGTTTTTGAATAGCGATTAAGTTGAAATAATGAATATAAAAAAATAAAAGAAAGAAAAAGCAGACTTAGGCAGTGATTCCCAAACTTTTTCTCAGCAACACATTTTCAAGATGAAAATTTTTAACCTGACTTTTTATTATAAAAAATATCTTTAAAAACATCATTACCTTAAAAAAAAAAAAAAAAAACTTGACAATACATTAATTATAATAAAAATGACTGAAAGTATTCACTACTTTCGTTATATACAATTTTAATACAACAAGGAATTAATTGTATTTTCCTACATCCTATCATGTTGCATATTTGAGAACCACTGCTTCAAGGTGTCAAATAAAGAAATTTAACAAAAAAAAAAAAAAAAGACAAAATCTTGAGCACTCAGTGATTTTCACATTGGGTGACAACTCTTAATTTGAGCTAAAGAAAATATTTATGTTCTTTTTTTAAATTATCTAATGATTAAATATATTTGTTCTATTTATTTATATATCTAAATAGCAATCTAGGTAGTTGCCAGATTTTCTTGAGTTTTGATTCCATATTATATAAGCCAATTAGTAAATAATTAATTTTTTTTAACTGATATTGAAGATTTATTTATTAGAAATTTATTCTATATATCATATTATTATTTTGCAAGAAATCTTTAAATATTTAGTCACAGTCATAATAAACATATTATGGCTATAAAAGAAATTGTGTTTGCTTTCTATGTTTTATTATAACTCCTTAATAGAACTTTTATTGTTCATTAAATTATTTCTTTGTAGATCGTGAATGCTTTTGCTTTAGTAGAAGATTCAGATATGAAAATTAAAGTAATTAAAAGACTGGAAAATATCGTTACTTTTAAATCGAATCTTGAAAAATGTCTGAAAGGTAAGATTAAATTATTAACTCTTTACTATGTTGACCAATCTTTGCTCACTAATAAGGTGAGATGCAGATGTTATTGCAAATGGTAATACTATTACCTGATACTAATACATTGCTCTTTACTTGAAGACATTATTTATTTTAGGGCTGATACATAAGATACTTTAAAGAACAGTAAAAGGTAGACAAATAGAGTATCATTACCACTGTTTATTGCTTTGAACCCCACATTTATATTGACCCATAAAAGCCATATTTTTTCTTTTTTTCATTCTGTGAGATAATTCTGCAAAGACAGGATGGTTTTATTTCTGTTTGTGTGTGTGTCAAATCTTAACTCAAAGCTAATTAAAAGTAGTTAAAAGTTGCTACAAAAAGGTAATGGAGTTCATCAAATAGGACTTTTTTTTTGTTTTTAAAAGACAAAGTCATTATAAACTAAGAAACACTTATCTAGCAGCTCTATTATCATATGTATTCACTCTGTGTTAAAATTCATGCCTTTGCATGAATCTATTTAATACTTGCATTTTTCATGCAGTTTATTAACTCATTTCACCAGATCTGAGGGTTTAGTTCTTTTTAATCTTCTCATTACCCCTCTGTAATTTAGCAGATGTTGTACTGAGGCATTAATGTGATTGTGAAATCTCTGTTCATGCCTCACTGCCGTTTGTTTTTTCACTTCATGGACAGTATTCATTTTTAGATCTTAATGAATATTGTCATTTCTAACATACCAAGGGGCACCGACAATTCCTCATAGCACTTTATTTTGAAAATTTTGTATAATTTTTACATTAGTCTTCTTGGTACTTTATCAGGCTTACTTGATACCAATAACAACCTACGGCCTTGAAACTTGCACCATCCAGGCAGAGATACAGGTAGACTACAACCTGCAGAGATGAAATTCCTCCGAACTATGATACAGAAAACCAGGAGAGATAAAATCCGCAATGAGAAGATTCATCAAGAGATCCAAATAAGAGAATCTTTAGGTGAAACCATAAGCAGTTCCAGAATAAAATGGTATGGCCATGTAATGAGAATGGATCCTTCCAGAGTAGCCGAAGAATGGCTGCTGAAAACTGTGGAAGGCAAAAGACCTAGAGGCCGACCTAGGAGAAGATGGTCCGATCAATTGAAACAAGATCTGGAAGATAGAGGAGTGGTTTCGAGCCAAGTTCAAGAGGAAGAGTGGTATCTGAGTCGACACAGATGGAGAGAACTCTTGCACCGCACCCGGGAAACTAGAGACGGTTGAATGCTGATCTTCTTGGTGCAACCCCAAAATTGTAGTCCATACATCCATACAGGTTTAATACCTGTTTGTAAATTAATAATGTATTACACATATTTAGCTCAGATCTTCTTCCGAGTAGGCATACAGTTTTCTATATTTGATATTAAGTTCTTCCTTTTTCTTCTTAACATGCTCCTTCCGTCTCAGCTTAGCATCAAGTGTCATTCCCAAATATTTGGCCTCCTTTGCACTCGGAATTATTTGTGAATCAATTAAAACTGGAATATTCTGTATTTTTTTTATTCGTAAAGTTAACATGTATCGATTTGAATCCATTAAGTTGTATTCTCCACTTTTTGGTCCAAGTGCTAACTCTATTTATGGCATGTTGTAGCTTTCTTGTTGATTCCTCTATCGTATTACCCACTGCTAAAATAGCAGTTTCATCTGCAAAGGTAGCCATTGTTATTGTTGCATCTTGTGGGATGTCTCTTGTATACAATAAGTATAGTGTCGGTCCAAGGACACTTCCTTGTGGTATTCCTGCAGTAATTTCTTTAAAATCTGAATATTCACCTCCATGTTTAACACGAAAGATCCTTTCTGACAAATAAGATTTCAAGATTTCACACAATTGTCCAGGAAAATGACACCCTAGTTTATAAATCAATCCCTCGTGCCAAACTTTATCGAAGGCTTGGGAAACATCTAACAAGGTACTCGAACATACTTTCTTTTTTTCCAAAGTCTCTTCTATTACATCAATTATTCTATGAACCTGTTCTACTGTTGAATGTTTATTACGAAATCCAAACTGATGATTTGGAATTAATTCCTTTTCTTGTATAATCAGATTCAGATGTTTTAACAGTAATTTTTCAAATACATTTGATATTATTGGTAACAATGATATGGGCCGATACGATTTTTTATCATTTGGGTTTTTCTGGTTTATGAATCATTATAATTTCTGCCACTTTCCATTGTTGTGGTACATATTTTAATCTAAGGCCAGCATTAATAAGATGTAGAAGCTTTATCACATCTTTATAAGGTAATTCCTTTAAGATCTGTCCTGTTATCAAATCATATCCTGGAGCTTTCCTAGCTTTTAAATCATCCTTAATCACTTGTCTAAGTTCTACACTCTCGATCTTATGGAGATGTATCTTATTCTCCATAATCGTTTGTCCAGGAAATGGTTTAAAAGTATCCTGTAAGTGATCTGCAAATATCTCAGCTTTTTCTTTGTCGCTTCTCGCTCAATCGTTATCAGCTTTTCGAATGGGTGGTATCTGCATTATTGGTCTTTTTAGTCCTTTTATAGCTTTCCACAGTGAGCAATCTGTATTTTTTTCCGGAGTTAACCTCTCCAAGTAAGAAGTAATTTGTTGATTTTTTATTTCTACAATCTGTTCTTTAAGTTGATTACCCAAATGGTTTAATATCGTTTTATCCTGCGGTGCACGACTTAGCTGCCACCTTTTACGAGCTTTTCTTTTCTCGCTAAGTAATTGCCATATTTCAAGTGGATAATTTGTATTATTATTATTTTACTTTTAAATGGTATATTATTCCATGCTGCTTGTTGTATATTTGTTGTTTAATAATTCCACTTCATTTTATAATTGTTCGATTGTTTTAAGTGGTATTTTCAATTTAATTTGTCTTTCAAGATCAGATCTAAATCCTTCCCAATTAGTTTTATGACTGGTTAATCTAAGGGTTATTTCCTTTTGTATCAGCTTTTCGCTTATATCGAGAACAACCGGCGTATGATCCGAAGATAGATCACTATCTTCATTCACTTTTATGTAGTTATTGGAAAGGCTTTTAATCGCAAAGAAATCTGTAATAGGAGGTACTTTTTGTAAGTCAGTCGGCCAATAAGTCGGCTTCCCTGGCGAATAGAAGTGACAATTTCCTTCTTTACCCGCATCATAGAGTATTTTCCCCTTTGGAGTGATCAATCTTGATCCCCAATGTGTTTGTTTTGCATTGAAATCGCCACCGATAATGAAGTTATTATTAAGCATCTTAAATAGATCCAAATAATCACTTTTCTGTAATTTATATCATGGGGGACACTAAGTTGCATCTAGAACGTATGATTACCAAAAATAATTATAAGTAATTATTTGTTTGTCATTTTCTTAGCTCATCCCAATTTCACACCCCCTCCGGCAGATTTCACTTCAGAAAATCTTCTTTTTACACAAATGGTTAGTTCTGGAAAAAAAGGGAGAACAAAAAAGCCAAAGGGGAAGCCGAAAGCCAGGTAGGTGATGTATTATATAAAGATCTAAAAATTCTTAAGCTTAGAATGGAAAGAACTTATTAATTTGAATAAGAGTTCATTGTTTAATGTAGCATTTTCATGTTCAAATATTAAGTTTGCTTAATGTTGAACGCATGAAAGATTTACAGAAGTTGATCCATCTTTATTAAGTAGCAAAAAATATATATATATATTAATAGCATATAATAGTTTTACCTTTTCTATACTGTGAATATATTTTCATTTATAATCTTGCTTCAAAACAGAGAACAAGCTTTTCTTAAGGAATCCAAGATATTATTTTCTGTACAACATAAGGAATTGTTAACTTCACTAGTGAGAGAATATATTTTAAGAGTTCTCATTACTAGTGTTTTTTCTCAAGAAATTTTCTGAAAAATATCCTATAAAATTTGTAAAAGTTAATTTCAATAATTCTGATTCTTAAGAAAATGGTCAGGGAATTCCATCTAATATGAGAAGAATTGTCTCTTGAAGATCAATTAAATTTGTCTGTAACAGAAAGCTTAATAGAATTGAAATCTGGTGGTAATAATAAGTACCGAACTCTCACTCAAGAATTTGTCATTTTCAAAAAGACAGTAAACTTGGAACAGTGAGGGATGCATTGTCTACAATTAAACCACACAAAATGAATGTAATTTTTAGGGTGCTAATGATTTTATTACCTAAAACAAACTCGAATGGCCAATTCAACTTCAGGTGCGTCAGGTTTTTTTTTTTTTTAAACTATTTTAAAGTAAATAGTCAACGTCAGAGAATAATTTTTGTTTTTTGTTTTTTTATGTACTAATTTAGCATTACATGTACCTAAGTTTTTATTATTATGTAAAATTTAAAGCCAAATAAATATACGTTCATTTTTGAATCTTTTTTAATTAACAATTTTTATTTCTTTGATTTATATACATAATATTACAATAATCAAACATCAATTCCTTACTATTTGCACGTTCTTTTTATTTAAATATATAATATATAATCATTTTTTATTTAAAAAAATAAGAAAAAGAACAATAAATGTGCAAGTAGTAAGAAATTGATGTTTGATTATTTAAATATCCAATTGCAACAAAATCAAATTGAATTTAATTACAATAGACTCACTCTTAACCTTTCAGCTTGGGACCAGACTCTAGGGCAGTTGGCAAAATAGCCGGTTAAACTGAAAATACATTAAAATTAGCTTTTAACTGAATTTAAGTGTTTAATTATTTGAAAATGCTCAATAAAAGAAACAAAGATTATATAATTTTATAAAATAAAAATTTATATACTTACAGTGCATACAAGTTACAGTACGTACACTCATATACTTGTTGTCACAGCAACAAGGAGGCTTAACGTGCGTGTATTAAAATAAAAAGAAAGTGAAAACAAATAAAACGCACTTGCTTGCAAATATGATGAAGAGAGAATAAAAAAGATGGCAATGAACCTACAGTTTCGGAATACTTTGCTTTGTGATGTCATATATTATATGACATCACAAAAAAACAAAACATTTAAGACAATATGAGGTGGGAATTATTTATTTTATTTTTTTTTGTGATGTCTTATATGTTTGTGCCGTCCCTGATGATGGAATACACTAAGTATTCCAAAACTAGGTTTATTATCATCTTTTTTATTCTCCTTTCTTGTTTGCAAATAAGTGCGTTTTATTTATTTTCACTTTCTCTTTATTTTTATACTTGTTGTCACAAGCACATATCACAATAATCAAACACAAAACTTTCTTTCGTCCTAGATATAAATTTGCGAAACAAACACACACTTTTGCTAATGTAATAAAAGAAAACCGCACAGTAATGTACAGTTAAGGAAAAACAATTACTTAAAGAAATCAGTGATTGTTTTCTGCTTCTTATTTTGCATGTTTTTATTAAAAGCAAAGTCACAGTGCGGCAAATAGCAGCCAGTTAAGGGGGAGTCAATTTATATAATATTAATATTTTCCATAAATTTCTCAAGAAATCTGAAACACTACTCATTACTGTTCCTCTTCTTTGTCTGTTCCTTTGTAACAGTTTGAGATATTCTAACTTCTTTTTTTTTTTTCCATTTAGCAAGAAGAAAAAAGGATCTAAAGCCAATGCAACAGCTCTTACACAAACACAGCTAAATATTACAGCAACTCAAATGAGTACAGCAACTCAAATGAATAAGGTAAATAAAGTTCTGCTTTCATACTTAATAATTTTATAGGCTTAATGCTAATTCTTTTTCAGAGAAATAAAATAGTAAATTGTGAATTTCTTTGTTTGTTACGTTGTAAGGTTGTAACATTTCTGGATGTTTCTCAGCCTTGTAAAAGAACAATGTTATTGTGCTTCTGTAGCTTATAAGACTATTAAATAATAATAATGGAATGTTTGTTTTAATGTGCTCAATTAAAGTTCAATTTCAGGGAGATCAAGAAAGCATAATACACAATTCACATTTAAAACATTAAAATTGTGCAACATTTCAAAAGTTCCAGTTTGAACTTATTCCTCAGGTGCCAAATGAGCAAAGAAGAACCCATTAAATATCTCCACAAGAATCAGAATAAGCAGGCAACAAGATTACAACACCCCACTTCAGTTGATTGGTTCTTAACAATGAGACTAGTTTACAGGGGCTTCCTAATGTGATCCTCCAGACAAGTGACTGCCCGTTTTCCTGATTCTCATGGAAATATTAATGGGTTCTTCTTTGCTCATTTGGCAAAACGTTCAAACTGGAACTTCAGAAATGTCGTGCAATTTTAATTTTTTAAATGTTGTGAATTGTGTATTTTGCTTTCTTGGTCTCCTTGAAATATTAAATAATAACTTTATGTCAGTTGCACAAAATTAAAAGAAATCTATTAGTTAGTGCTGAAATGGCTATTGACTTGAAAGATATTAAATACGAACTAAAAGAACTGAAATACAGGCAGTCCCCAGGTTAAAGACTACCCGACTTAGGGCTTTCCGTACTTACGAACGGGCTTCCAAGGCTCCCCATAAGGATAATTTATAATTAAATTAATAATTTGGGAACTAGTTTCTTCCACTTATGTAAACAAACCTGCATGGCATAAGCAGTTCATTGGCACAGCATCTTAATGCTAGCAGGTAATCTCATTGTTTATACGATCGCTTACACACAGCATCGCTTTCATCTTAACTTTTTTATTTGATTTTGTGAGTGTTTGTTTACCTTTGTGCCTCAGAGTAATTCTTAGGTGTGTCTTAACCTTTAATATTCTTTTTTGAAATTTCAAACTTTATATTTTTATATTTGTTTGAATTAAAAGAAAAAGCACAATAGTTTCTATTAACTTATTATTTCAGTACAGGAGTATTATTGTTGTTATTATTATTATTACCACATATGCACTGTTCATTAGGGATCTGAGTTACATACAAATCCGACCTAAATACGTTCTCAGGAATGAATCTCGTTCGTAATCCGGGGACCGTCTGTATTGTTAAGATGAGTGAAATAGGCCTTCTTTGTTACCTTGAAGCACCATTTTAGAATTTTCTCTTATTCTTGTGGGACTCACATGTAAATAATAAGAATCTGTTTTGTATTTATTTCGCAGAGTACAAGAGATGATGATGAGCCACAGACTAATTCCAAAGATTCCCAGCAGACAGAAGTAAATATGAAGGTCTATCAAGGATTTTTCAGGTTAGAATCTCTGATAGTGTAAATCTTATTCCGATTTTAATAGTAAACAAATTTTATTGTAAATAATAATATTTAATTAGCAGTGGTAGCAACAACAATGATCCTGTTAGCTGTTTTTATGTGTAAATAGATAAAAGCAGTTATTTACTTTTAAATCTCAGTGTCTTATTTCTTCCATAGGTTGTTCATCTAGCATATACAACTTATGATAAAGAATAGGGTTCTGTAAATTCGCATTTAATTTATTTGTTTATCAAAGTGCTAAATTAGAAAAAACATAAAACCAAAATCCTTAAATTTTCTTTGAAAGTAATTTATCTTTGTTTATGCATATTATACACATTTCTTCTGTTATAAAGAAACACACAAGACCCAACATTTTTTTCCAAACTGTTAATGTCTTGTAAAAAAAAAAAAAAATTGCATTTATTGAAGTTTTGACTCAGACTAACAAAAATTGATTATAATGGCATCCAAAACAGTAAAATGATACACGAACATTTACATCACTGATTTAAAATTAGTCATAAATTAGTCACATAAACATGTTTCGACCCAAAATTTCATGAAACACTAGCTATGGAGTGTAAACATTGTTTTAAACAGTTTTTTTAGTCTTTTGTAAACAAGATCCAACTTTCTGCTGATGACTTCTTTCCACCTTTCTTTTTTTTCAAGTAATTAACGTGTATAAGTTGAATTATTGGGGAATTTAAGGCCACCACACATCTCAATTAAAAATAAAATACATGTACAATTTAAATACGAGTACTTTCGAAATGTCCAACATTTCTTTGTCAAGTGTTTGTTTTTTTTTATTGAGAAATTCACTAAGTTATTATATATCTATTTTTTGTTTTCATTGGCTTTATTCTTGAAACCTGCTAATTTCATTTCAAGACTAATCTGCTTTCGTAATTGGGGCCTTGATCAGAGTGACCTTCCATTTGTGAAGTAGAACAGAAGTTCAAAAAAAAGTCTTGGGGGCTGCGTGAATGTCATAAGTTACAAAAGGAAATAGAAGATTAGTGTTGCAAGGATGGATTTTTGCCTTAAAGGATTAAAAATTGTATCAATCTAGGCTTATCCTACTTTACATATTGTTATATTGAAGATTAAATTGCATTATCTTTAAAAGTTTATTTCTTGTTTAAAGAGGATTCTAGGACCAAAAAATGGTGTTATTTCAAAGAATATTGTTTAATTGTTGTAGAGTTTGAAGAGTATAGTCATGTGATTTGGTGAACAAGAACCACAAAATTTGACTAAAGTTAATGGATAACTTTGCTCATCAGCTCACTTGAGCAGTTATGTATTTTTATAAATATTAATTTTTTAAAAAGCTTTATTTTCTTAAAAAAAAAAAAAAGAGAGATAGTTCCAAAATTCGTGTTAAGAAAAACATAAAAAATGATTGTTATTTATTACAATGCTGATCAGAATAGCTTAATCGCTATTTAGAAACAACTAAAACAAAGAAATTGCAAAAAAATTTTCAAACTAAGCATATTTTTAAAATTCCCACGGAACTAAAGTAAAGAGATGAGAAAAGGAAATTGTTATGTATTCAGCATTTGAATATTCAATACAATCAAAAAACTAGTGGTACCAATAAACAGAATTTAAAGCTCTAAAAGTCAGTTGGGCAGGTTTTCAGCTGAAGATGACCTTGCTGTTTTCTGCAGGTCGAAATGTCCTGTTTTGTAGTAATATGTTTTTTGTTATCTTTTATATGTTAATACGGTTTCTATTATTATTATTATTATTATTATTATTATCACCATCATCATCAAAATATTATTACAGTTTTAAGAATATCATCCTTAATAATTCTATATAATGTACTTTAAGAGAATAAAGGTTTTGCAATTTATCCTACTTAATAATATATTCTGTGGCTGCCATGCTGTGGTCCTAAGAATCAATAAATGTCACAGTATCACTAAATATTCTTTCTTTTATCATCTGTTCTTAGCAATCTCTCATAACAAACACTTCCACTGTAAAATCCTTAGTCCTTGCACCATTATAAATAAAATTATTAATTTTTAAGAGAAATTATTCATATTTGGCAGGATTTCAAGTGCTTGTAACAATTTCAAAATAGATAAAGAAAATATAATATTTTGAAATATAATCATTTTATTGAATTTAAACTTCAATTGCATAAGAATGGTTTCCTAATTGCAATTTATTTTACACTCATTTTTATTTGAAAAAGAAATGCAAAATCATTTCTTTTTTTTTAAATTAATATGAAAACTAGTTGAACTGGTTTACATTTAATGGATTGAAGGTGTTTATTAGAAATAAGAAGAATAAATTTGAAGCATTTCATTGCAGACAAATCTCTCTTGAATGCTTTGTAGAAGTACCATAATTTTTACTTGAATTAGTAAGTTAGAATTAAAATAATTTGACTTTTTAATTTTTTCTCTAGAGAATTGGATTTGGATGTTTTTACTCTTCTGCAGCAACGGATGGCTGCAAACACAGTCCCATCTCTTTCACAGGTAATATTAGCATTACTGGAAAATAATATAATAAAGATTTTGTAACAGTAGAGCTTCTGTTGGAGTATCAGCATTAGAAAAGGCCTAATATCTAGTCACTGTCATAGAACTATCTACAAATAAAAAATTCCCCATATTTCTCTTGATGTAGAATTGCAGATAGTATAACTCTACAATCATTACCACACACTTACTTGAGTTGACTTGGACTGACTGCAAGATTTGTGAACACAATCATAAATTTAGGTTTATCATCACAAAAAAAAATTATTAATTTCCTAATAATGGATTGTCGCTAAGACATTGGCCTCTCATATGAGTACTGAGGTTTGGTTCTCATGTGGGTTTCGTGATGGTGGACGATACACACTGGGTTCGTTTTCTCAGGGTTCTTCCATTTTTTCTGGTCTTCCTCTCCGTCTGTCCTTATTTCTGTGGGATAGCACAATAGGCCAACGGTCACATTGTTCAGCTTCCTTGCCACTCACACTTGTCACATACACAAAAAAAAAAAACACATAACAAAAAAGGTGGTTGGTTTTCTTTGTGCCATGTTGATAGTAGAACTTATTGCAATTCATCATTATGAATTTTAATCAAAGGAGTCAAATTTAAAACCATTCGGTGGAGGCTGGGGGAAAACACTGCAATTTTGTAAGTTGTCTTGTAGACCACAAGGTTGTTTAAATAGATTTTATTAAAGTAATTACATACAAGCACTTATTTATTCATGAAAGTACACTGGCAACAATATAGAACAAGTGTTATATCTGCATTTTCTGTGCAGAGTATCATACTATTGATTGCCTGACAAACAACCATTAGGAGAACTGTTAACTAGAGATTAGCAGTTCTTCCGTGAATGTAAAAATGGATTAATTGTTACACTCATCTGATCAGATAAGGTTGGGCACTGTTTTCTACGTTACTTTGCACTGTGCTTCTTAACACTACTGAATATTCCTGAGTTTAGTAACGTAGGCATCAGGTAATTTCAATTGGCATTTTAAAACCTATTCTTTAGATTCGTAATTGATAGTTATAGCTATCATTAATTCTGAGTTCATTGTAAGAATACCAGTGAGCTTTAGGCTTACAGGTCTTAATCCTGCATCTTGGAGTTATTTCAATTATTAATGAATCAACCTAATATAAATTATAGTAATTTCTGTAATCAATCAGAAAATGATAATCTTGATTGAAGAGATAAAAGGACAAATATTATGTATATTAAATATTATGGATGTTAAATTTTGCTTTTTATTGCACTTGGGATGTTTTTCTTGTTATAATTAAAATTCCTTAATGCCTTTAGTGAAAGGACAAGGAATTAATTACTGCGGATTTGACAGGTTTATTTTTTATTTGATTGTTTTTGTTCCATTCCCAGAAGCAAGAATGGTTTCCCTTTAACTTTTGTGCAATCTGAGCCAAACATCAAGGGTAAATTCTGCTGATGATTCCTAATAACGATGAAACAGCTGTAAAGCATTCCCATTGATGTTGGCTCAGGGTGTGAAAGAATATTTACACTCCAGTTATGGTTTTTTTTTTCTTGATTTAAAAGGAAAAAACATTTCTGATTGTCTTGCAGATTAAGCACTTCTAAAATTATTACAGCCTTTTAATTGTCCTCCTTGCATTCCTTCGAATCTAGCTTGGAATTTTTGTTGTCTATCTGTGAATCATTTCATCTTGCTACATATCTTGTTGAATTCTGCATTCAGCCACTATATACACTGTCCGGCCACTTTATTAGGTACACCTCCCTAGTAGCCCTCAAAACAGCCTGAATTCGTCGAGGCATGGATTCTTATCTTATCTTATATAGCCCGTACCACCCAATACTGGGTATGGACGCTCTGCTACCAGAGGAGTTTAGGCTAGATACCGCAAGGGGGCACCAACCCCAAGGGAAGAAACGGACAACACAGAAGAAAGGAAAGTGAAACACCCATGCCACTGCCGGGATTCGAACCCAGGAACTGGCGCATTGGACGCCACGGCTGGCCGCCGCCGAGACCGCACGACCACGCCAGCACGGCAGCATGGATTCTACAAGATGCTGAAAACATTGTTGAGGTATTGTGTACTGCACAGACATGAGTGTCACGCAGTTCCTGAAGATTTGATGGAGGTGTAGGCCTGGAGCAAACAGCCCGTTCCAACTCATTCCATAAATTTTCAATCGGGCTGAAATCCAGGGACTCAGAGGGCCATTGCAGCAAGGAAAAGTCATCGTCATGTTCCTCAAAACATCTCATAGTGATGCGGGCTTTGTGCACCGGCGCATTATCCTGGTGGAAGTAGCCATCTGCATGAGGATGAACTGTTAACATATATGGTTGCACTTAGTCAGCTACAATGTTTAGGTACGCTCTAGCATCCTGACGTGCCTCCAGAGGTATCAACGGACCCAATATGTGCCAGGAAAACATCCCCCATACCATGACACTGCTCCCACCGGCTGGAAGAGTTGCTGTGAGACACGACAAGTCCAGACAATCATACTCACAGCAGGGGTGTATCTAATAAAGTGGCCAAACAGTTTATTTCACTTATGATCACACCTTGTAATTCTTAACATGCATCTTTTCATATTTCTTTGTACAATATATAATCTCTGAATTGCTTTCATGGTGAATGTAATATCCATATCTACACTCCGTATGTAAGAACTATCAATGGGTACTGATTAAATATTTTCCATTTTTTTAAGTAGTGACATTATTTCTGCCAAAAAAAAAAACTCGATGCAAATTGGACTCTACAGTTAATTTCCGTGTTTCTACTACACAAATTTACTGTCCAAAGTCATTAAGTTTTTTTCCTAATTATTCTTTAGTGTAGAATTCTGTCTCTTTGTTACTTTTGAAAATGAAGAGTCCTTCAAAAAAACTACAAAGCATATCACTAATAATACATTCATCATCTCTTTGTTTTATGTGATTTCAATATTGTAAATTTCACATAATTTTTCATTTTCTGATGTAAGAGACTGATCATTTAAATCACATTATCCACCATTTTTGAACATTTTTGTCACTGAATGACAGTTGATATGAAAGGGAGGGAAAAAAAAAAAAAACATAAAATTAAAATCTATTTATTTCAGCATTTCTACAACAAGAGGTTTTTTATTTCTCCCTTCATTAATTTCTAAATTTGAGCACAGCATAAATAATTCTTTCTTTATAGAAATCTTTACACTAAACTTCTACTAATGTTTATAACACTTGTTTTAGCATATAATATTTCGACTGTAAAATTTCTTCAGGTCATCGTCCATTGCTTTCGAGACCAGTAAAGAACGAGTTAAAGTAAGAGTTAAATTTAAACACACAAATGATATAACTAAATAAGAATTAAGCTAAATAAAATAATTTATAACCAGTAGTTAAGCTAAATATCATTATTGTATTTTAACATCTTTCTCTTAAAAACTTCCAGGGTATAGTCATTAACTTTCACTCCTTTATGTTGATTGATGTTTTTGAAATTCTCTATCATATATGACTTGACAATGAATACTACATATACCTGAAGAAGACTGGAAAATTTTTACAGTTGAAATATTGTATGTTAAAAATATGTTATAGAGGTCATAGATTATAGAGGTTGTAAAAGAGGTTTGGGGTCAAGATTCATATAATGTATGTATACTTGTGTATGATATTATAATTCTTTCTTTATTATTATTATTTTAAATGGGAAAAAAATAGCAGTGTATTTTTTTTCCTCGCTTCTAGTGTCCAACAGGGCTGTGCCTTCAACCAAATGTTGTTGGTTTCCTTTTAGAAGATTTAAATAGGAAACTGAAGTTTGCTTTAGTGTCTGGTTCTAATCAGCAGAGGAGTTTCTGGTTAAAGGTAAGAATAGTTTAAATTACTTAAACAAAGAAACTAAAATAGAGAATGGTGCTTTCTCACTCGGATTTCTGTATGTGTATCTGTGCCAGCCTTTGATATCAGAAGTGGATAATTATTTCTCTAAGAAACCCACTAATAAAGTTTCAACTGTGATGATTGAATTATTGATCTATGTAAAAAGTCAAATTACCGAGCCTCTGCTATTTCGTCATAAAATACTGTACTTTTGATTGGACAAATAAAAGCTTGATTAGGTTTTGTTGTTGTAAAAGATAGTCCATACAAAAAAAAGCTGTTCCGTGAAAGTTTCTCATTAATAAGAGCAGCTAGATCCAATCGTATAGTTAGCATCTTATAATGTTTAGACTGTTTTGTTAATCCAAACAGGAGTGATCTCTACAATACTTTAAAAAATTTTATTAAAGTCTTCAAGAAAAATGTAAAAAGTAAAGTTTTCCAAAAGAAAAATGTAATTAGAGTTCACTATACATTAATTACTTTTAAAGAAATTACAGCAATTAACCATTGAAAAATATATTTATTATTTTCTTCACCCTTTAAAAAAAATGTGATTAATCATTTTAATACAAATATTAAAATATATATTAATCAAAAAACCTAATTAATATAATTATTTGGTTAATTAGCTGGATGGATAAACAGCTTACATAATTATTACAATATTGTGAATCAGAACTTGTTAGCTGCTCTTGAAATTTAAAAATAGATGAAATAATTAATAATGTCAAATAATAATAAGATAATATCAGCAAAGAGATACAGTATAGTTTAAAACATTTATTATAGTTTAATGATCATCGACAGGGAGGGAGGGGGTTCTTAGGAATTGCTTTATTGCATCTGAAAATGAAAAAATGCAGCTTATTGGATATTTTTTGATTGAGTAGCTAAGACCATCCTAAACCCTCCCATTCCTGGATAAGCCTATGGCACAGCTTATCAGTGATTAGCAGACAAGAAATACAACTAAGTTATTCAAATCTAATTTACTAGAATCACCAGCAGTAAAATGTGGGGATTTCTCGCCATAACTTTTTTTCTATCAGTCAAAAGGCCTGAAAACAGATTAAATACACTAAAACAAAGCGTTGAACTAACAGAACTACTGACAATTCCAATGAATTCAAAGAATTTCTTTATATAAATTTGTATGAATAGAGTATCTCCAGTACCAAGAATCTTCTCATTAAAAGATTGTTGGTTAAAACATTTTAATTTTGTTAATTCACTTCAATCTCGAGGCAGTTATCGCTATCACAATTTAAATATAATGTGCCCTTTGAAGATCGTTCTAATACTGATTATTCTTTTTATTTAAATATCCCATAGTCGTTTATACACATTCCTTCAGTATTTTGCACTTTTTTTTTCTTCTTAAAATGGAATGCTTTGTTTTGTGAGTTTTTTAGCTTATGTTTTTACAGAATAATGTATTTCCCAGTTATACGTAGTTATTATTGCTCTAATTTTTTTCTTGATTTTTATTATTAGGAGAAAAATATTATTTCTATTACTTAATTCTTAGTTTTTGTTTTATTTTAGAGCAAAAATAGCAACAATTGTGGCTTCTCCAATCTAATGACAATGAGTGCAGCCGATGTTGCTGCCAAAGTTGTTCCTCTTGTGCCAAGTATTTGTTCACATCTTGAAAAAATAAATGCATTCTTCCAGGTAATTTTCATTTTGATTAGAAAATATAATAACAGTTATAAAACCATCAATAAAGTTATCCATTAAGGATTACATTATCCTTAATGGACTGTAATTCAGAATCCATTAATATAAATCAGCTGTCAATTACATCTTCATTATATCATTCTATTAAAGTGTTGATAAATGCTCAATTCTAGTGGACATTGTCATAAATAAATAAATTATTGGTCCACATCAGTTATTTTAAATTTAATTGAATTCGTATAGCAAAGGTGGTCTGCAACTGAATTACAAAAAATTTAGAGAACCCTGATTAATAGTTAAAATAATAACAATATTAACATTACAAATATTCCTTTTTTAACAACAATTAATAATTTGTAAGAAAATGGATTTCTTCATTAGTGGCTATTTTTATTCTGATATTAAATAGTTATTGGATGGTGATTTTATCTACAAAGCCTGATATCTGCAGTTCTTTACAAGTTTAAAAAATATATAAAATATAACTAATAGATTTAAATTTATGTAAAATGAAAGGTGAGTCACAGGAGGCTTGTATTGATGGAAGAAATTAAACAAAAGCTTCTATAATATTTCGGCTGAGTATCAGAGGCCACTTACTTTTTGTTGGCAATGCGATAATTAGATTAAACCACATTGCCAAGGAAAGTAAGTGGGAATTTTGATCTGATGTTTAATATAATTTGCTGAATGAAATCTTTTTTTCCGAAGAAAATAATCACCAACTGAATTCATTGGGGTTCTGTGGTATCTAGGCAGTGTTAATTTGGAACTATTTCAGAGATATCTTTGTTGTTAGTTCGTTGACGGTAACAATAAACTGTTGGCACAACTTTTCATTTTCAATATTTTTTTCACAACCAAGATAGGAAGTTCCAGTCATTCAGCTTAATCCATCCTGTTTCAATTTCATAGAGTGAAAATTACCATATAGTACTTTATAATGCTAACTTAAGAAAATTAAATGGCTATTCATATGGTTAATAGCAGGACATCATTTTTACTGTTCTTCTAGATATCTCCACATATCACATAAACATCAAAGGACATGGTGATGATCATTAGCTATGCTAAAAACCTGTCTTGATAGCAAGGTTAATTAAGTAATGTCTGTGATGAGATGACCAGTGAAACTATCACAGAATAAGGAGGGAATTTAACATCATTGGAAGTTTTAAACTCTGCAAGAGATGTTAATTAGCAAAATGAACTGTGGTTTCATAGATACATCCATTTAAAGAAATGCCTTCAAATCATTCTTAAACAGCCAATTACTGACAAAACTTATTGACATGTAACCAAATAGATATTAACCTAAGGAAAAAGATTTCAACACCTTATATTTGGTCAGTTTCATCATATAATTCGGAAACATGGACATTGAACACTAAAGAAAAGAAATATTTAGAAGCTTTTGAGATGTGGTGTTATTGTAGGATGGAAAAAATCAGCTGGACTGAAAGAAAGACAAATAGCAAGATATTAGAAATGGTGGAGGAAGAAAAGAAAATTATAAGTATAATTAAAAGAAGATTAAAATGGCTGGAACTTGTTATGAGACACAATAGTCCTGTACAGAGAGTTCTAGAGGGAAAGATTCCAAGCAAAGGTAGAGGAAGAGGAAGACCTCGCAATAATTTTATAACACAAACATGCAAGGATTTAGGAGTTAGAGGCTTTGTGGAGTTGAAGAGGATGGCGGAGGATAGAAACAGATGGAGGAACATGAGATGGATCTCATCGTAACCAGTCTTTGGACTGAGCCACTGATCATCAACTGGTTGTACAGTTACTTGAATAGATGTAGAAATCTAAAAGCATTGGACTTTGTAGACATGTGATTTTTCAGAACAGGGTTTTTAATTGATAAAAAAGTGAAAACCAGTTGTCTCATTTCTAATTGATATTTAGCCAATGTAGTTTACTTGCGTAGGACAGACATGAACACTTTTCAAGAAGGGAATTCAGAGATTGTATAAAGAAGTATGAAAAGATGATGAAATTACAAGGTGAGTCCACAACAAAATCTATGAGTAACAAAACAGATTTAAAGACATTTGGTACTTGCCTTAAAGAATGGAAGTGGGTAGGACATATAACAAAAGAAATTATCCTAAATGGATTGTGGGTTTTTTATTTAGTTTATGATTAGGAATGAGAGAAAGTCAGGAAAATGTCGACCTGCTAGATGGTGGCCAAAATTAAAAGCATTGTTGGAATTCATTTGAAAAAGGCAGCTTTACACTGAAAGAACTGTAAATGTTCATTGTCATCAGAAAGAGTGTGGCGACTCCTGAAATTAAAAAAAAAGGACAATAAGTACATAAATAAAAAATGAATTGAGGAATTTATGTCCCAGCATCCGCTGGCCACAAATGAATTTCTCTGTGATGAATTTTCTCACAAATGAATAATCATCAGAAAGAGTGTGGTACCTCCAGAAATTAAAAAAGGGACAACAAATACATAATAAAATATAAACTGAGAAATTCATGTGCCAGCATTTCTGCAGGCCACAAAAGAATTTTCTCTGTGCATTAAAAGAACAAAAAAGCACCTAAAATTTATACATAAATAAACAGTTTAGGCTCTTTTTTTGTTCTTTTTAATGCACCGAGAAAATTCTTTTGTGGCCTGCAGAAATGCTGGCACATGAATTTCTCAGTCTATTTTTGATTATGTATTTGTTGTCCCTTTTTTAATTTCTGGAGGTACCGCACTCTTTCTGATGATTATTCCTCTTGACCTCATTGTTTACTGGTGACTACACCTAGCTGATGACTGAGGAACAGCTATCCTGGCATATCTTAGTTAACACTTGGTCTCAACCATTGTAAATCTTCATGAATTGATAATGATGATGATGATTTAAACTATTAATCAAAAACAATGCAGTAACCTAGTTTAAAAAAAAAAAATTCCTTTAATTCTAATTTTGGTATTAACTTTTGTTATTTCAGACCCTTATAGAAGAACAAGATGGTATCATTGATGGATTAGTAATGAGATCAGAAGAATCCAGTCAACTTATTAAGTGTCTGCAGGGATATTTACAAGCACTTAATTTAATATTTTCATGGTAGGTGTTTGAATATAAATAAAATTTCTATGAAAATAAAGCAAAAATTTTATTCATTTAACAAAACATGTAAACAAATTAAGTAGCGTTTTTCCAGGTACTAATTTTCTTGTGAATTCATGGAAATTAATTTTTCTTTTTTGTGTATTTCAATTAGCTTCTGCAAAACTTGTGATGACACAAAAATAATGCTAAATATTTCACTTAACATTTTTAATAAACTTATTTCACTCTCGTACCTAAATGTTATTGTTCTTACAAATGATTTGATATCATTGCAACAGATATAAAAATTATTCATTATATTTCCATCATATACTGTATGGCCAGAAGTATCCGGACAGCAACTGTTGTACAATAATCGTTTAGCATATATTAAAAGGGTGTCCGACCACCTTTAGCATCAATCAGAGCCTGCACTCATCTGGGAAGACTTTCCGTCAGATCTTGAAATATGTGAGTAGGAATTTACTTCCATTCGTCCATGAGAGCTGCAGTGAGTCCAGCTGCTGAAGAAGAGCGGTTGTGCGGAATCTGCGTTCCAATTCTTCCCAGAGATGTTCTATGGGATTCAGATCAGGGCTCAGTGAAGACCAGTCTAGTAGTTCAACATCCATCTGTTCCAACCATGGCAGCACAGCCTTTGCTCTGTGGACAGCACCGATGACATCCAATTATCATGCCACGTTTGACATCACTCAGCTCTGCTGGCACCCATTGTCTGTTTATGACTGCCTGATGCTGCAGTGGCCACTTTTATCTCATTCTGTGACATCATAGCATGCGATAACATCCACATCCACCTCTCCAAAGGGGTATCTGAATACTTTTGGCCATGTAGTGCATCATCTACACTGACAATAGGGATAAAAAAAGGTAGCCTAAATGCTGCTCTTCTTTGCCAGCATGTAATTTTAAGATCTACAATTAATTTGCAATTTTATGATCTAATACTTTTATACAAAGAAAGACATTCAGGGCTCATTTGACTGAAAGCTGGAGTTTTCATTGGTCCATCTTTGATTAGAAATTTACTCAAGGACTTGTAGAATCCACATCATGAACCAATCAATTGGCCTGTGTTTCTTGTCCCCAGTTGTTTAACCTTATGTCAAACACACTTCCAAACAAGATTTCTTGCCATAAAAATTGAAATGTCTTGGAACAACAATAAAGAATAAAATATCTTCAGTTAGGCAGCATGAAGCTATTATATCTTAAGGATGTACCAAGAGCATTGCTAAGCTTGGTGTAATTTACAAATACTGTATCTTGTTATCTCGATGATCAACTTCATCGAAATCAAACATGTCAATCAGTGACCTGTTCAATTACATGCATGTGATTCTAATTTGTTTTATGGATAAAAATACCAAATAACATAAAAGTAGGCAGGGAAAATCAATTTGCAAGACATTATTCAGGATCCATCATTATACAGACCAGATATCTGAGGCCCTCACTTATCTCTCAATTCAACAAGTATGTAGGTTTGGTTGCTGAGGCTTTGAGATAGGACAGTTTAAAAGTATTTGCATAAAAGACTTCAAATCACAAGACAAACCTGCCACTACACTGGCTAATTGGTTGATAATTTTTCACCATAAACAATTCTTCAAATCTAAGGTATGTTGAAAGAATGTCAATAGAAAGATGGACTCAAAAAGGAGCTTAGAAGCAAATTCTAGATAAATTTATTTGAAGAGTTTAAAGATTTTACTTTAGTTTATTGTTGTGGACTTTGAGATCAACCGTTTTCAAATTAATTTCATTTTCAGTTTGGAGCCATTCGATGTTTACAACCAGGATACAACTTGTGGTAGTAAATTTCTTAGTTAAAATTAGCTCACTTTTGTTCATTTTCTGTGCTAGTCTTTGCTGCTGTCTAGAGCTTAAGTCGTGTAGAGCAGATTTCTTCATTCTACAAAATTTCTGGCTTGGAAACAGTGTTGTCCATTTTTTAGATTCACGAATATTCTGGATTTTTTTTTCTTTTTTAACAGATGATCTAAACACGTAGGATCTCTTAAAACTGGTCTTTGCAACTGTGAAACCAAGCTTTTGTGATCACATGACTGTGCTGGCAAATTCTAATACTGAGGCAGTAGCTCCTTTTTTTGTGTGTGTGTAACATATATCTACATCATGTATCGTAGACACAAAATTCGGGCTTACCTCCAAAATTTCAAAAAAACTAATCAAACAGTTGAAGCTTTATTTACAGGTACATTTGTAAAAGTTATGCGGAAGAAATTCTATTCTGAACAAATATTTTAATTCTCAACTGAAGAAAACTTTGACCATTGTTTTTACTGTCACAGTTTCATACAACTCAAGTCACATATGGAAAAAACTTAAATTACTGTTCACTGTATCTAAGACAAACAAAATGTATTAGTATGTGTATTTCGTATACATTTCAATGAAATTTGTTTTTTCTTAGGAATGGTTTTTCATCGAATGAAAATCGGAATTTACTGAAAACCGCTACTGTTTATTTGTCTTCCCGTCTTCGCTCTGGTAGCACTCAACTTACACTTCAGGATTCATATAGGTAAGAATTTGCTTTGAAATAATAACATCAAAGAATCGTTTCAGCCTAGGTTTTCACAAACTTCTTTTGAAAAAAAAAAAGCTATTTTTCCTATGCCAAAACAATTACATGCTGTGACTGAGCTGCAGAGTTTTCAATCAACTTGATTGAGTCCAAGTTTTTGTTTTGTTTTTTCTTTTAAGAGAAAGAAATATTTTTTTATTGTGGTTGGGGGGTCACTTCAGGGAGCTGAAGTGATAACCTCATCTTTATCACTCACTCTGAGCTGTCATGAATGGTAAGTCTGATTAAAAAAAGCCTAATAAGGCTGAAACAGCTGTCTCAGATTCCCGACATAACTCAGGGAACCTTTGTTTATTTTTGTGTATTTTTCATTTTTTTACGAAACTTTATGACTGCACATTAATTTATTTTACTTAAAATAATTTTTAACTTCGTAATTTTTTAATATGTAATCACTATACTATTTGATTAAAGTACACTCATGGACAAAAAAATTAGCGCACCAAGAAGGAGTCGTCAAAATGAAATGAAAATGTACATACGTAATGACTACGTTGATATAAGTAAATGATAAGAAAATCAAAGAAAAAGGATAATTTATTTCAGAGAAAAAGGCAAAAGAACGAGGAGTTAATACTCAGTTGAACCCCCTCTAGCGCGAATGCACGATGCGATACGATCGGGCATTGACTCATACAAGTTCTGTATGATGTCTTGAGACATTTCGTTCCATATTTTCTGTAACCTTGCCTCTAGTTCGTTCAAACTCGTGGGATGCCCAACTCGTCGTCCCAAATGATCCCAGATATGCTCGATTGGAGACAAATCTGGGGATCGGGCAGGCCAAGGAAGGGTAGTAACAGTGCGGAGACAGTCTTGTGACACCCTTGCCGTATGAGGCCGAGCATTGTCTTGTTGAAAAATGGCTCCTGGGAGCCGTTGCATGAGTGGCAACACATGTGGTTGCAGGATTTCATGAACATACCGCTGGGCTGTCATGGTGCCACGGAACAATACTAGGGGTGACCGTGCATTGTAGGCAATGGCACCCCATACCATCACACCAGCTGTGGGAGCGGTGTGTCGCTGTACAGCAAAGGCAGGATTGAAGCGTTCACCACGGGCTCTCCACACACGAACACGATTGTCATCACTGCCGAGATTGAATCTGGATTCGTCGCTAAAGACGACCTGGTTCCATTCCGCTGCAGTCCAGTTTCCTCGTGCACGGCAAAACTCCAAATGGAGGCGTCGATGGGTGGGCATCAAGGGCAGCACACGTAATGGGCACCGCGATACCAACTGTCCTTCAGCCAGGCGCCTTCATATGGTTCGAGAAGACACAGCGGCCCCTAGTGAAGGTGCTACCTGTGCCTGGATGGCAGCCGATGAAGCAGTTGGCTGTATGCGTGCATTTCTGACTATGTGGCGGTCTTCTCGACGACTGGTCTGTTGAGGGCGTCCTGAGCCTGGTCTTCGTGTACATGACATCTCTCGGGTCCACTGGTCCCAACACCTCCTCACAACACAATCAGAGTGGCCTAATTGACGAGCTACTCGCCTAGCTGACCACCCAGCTTCCATCATCCCGACGATTCTCCCTCTCTCAAACTGCGACAACTGCGTATACTGTCTTCGAACACGGCGTAATGGCATGTCTACCTCAGCTCTTCCTTTGTAAATGATTCAGCACACTCAAACAAGCTTTGATTACCTGTTTTATACTCCACAGAGTACGATGTTCAACGCCCTCTACCGGCTATACGTAATGCGCAACCACGCTGCATTTCTAATCATTTGCATATCTCCCCGACATGTACCTTCATTGCAAGTTTCGTTACTATCCCGCAATTATTTCTTGGTGCGCTAATTTTTTTGTCCATGAGTATATTTTTAGTAGAATGAGTGTAGTTATATTACCAAAAATCACTAACTTCATTATTTAATGACTAACCCTTCGCTATATAATCTCTCAAATTGGTTCCTGCAAAAAAAGAATGCAGATGAGAAAACAGATAAAATGGAAGGAGGTATTTGAAAACAATAGGAACAGAAAATTAAATTTCTCGATTTTAAATCATTTTCTTATCATTGATGAATTTTAATGAATTTTTTATTTTTTGGTTGAAATGGATGGAAAGACAATGCTAGTTTAACAAGGATATGAGTTTAGTTAAATGATAGAAATCATTTTTCTATCATTTATCTTTTGTGGTTAATAATTTTTGCCCATTGCTTATAATCAGCTCAATTGATGTAGTTTTCTTTTATTTTTCAGCCAGGCATTTCAATACATAGAGAATTTTAGCAGCTTCATTCCTAATTTAAGCTGTGCTATTTATTTAGTTCAGTTGCTTGAAACTTTGTCCATTAGAGAAGATTCTGATGCAACTAAGGAGAAATTAGGTATTTAGATTTTCAATTCTTAAATTAAATTTGCAATTATTTAAACATTAATTTATCAGTTTTTAAATTTTATTCTTATACTTAATGGTAATAATCTTTGCTTTTGCTATTTTTTTTTTTTTTTTCCATTTAGTCTCCTTAGATATAGTGATGCTTTTGTTTTTTTTTAATAAAACATTGGCATTCCAGATACAGTGAAGTCTCACTTATACGAATATGAGGGGGAACCAAAAATTATTCGTATAAGTGAATTACATATGGGACTATGGGGGCTTCGCCGGGGAATGAGAAATTCTTTGTATAACTGAATGTTTCATATAAGCGAGTCTTGTATAAGTGAGACTTCACTGTATATAAACTCTCTTTCCCATTCTTAGATAAAGCCTTGAATAATGCTAACAAACGCTAACCATCACCATTGAGTTCATCTGTCCAACTAGGCTTCAGAATATAACAATCTGTACATTTAATTCATAAATAACATGACAACACCCTTAAAACATAAATAAAATATTTGAAATATGTTTTATAATGCAAATTCTCATAAGGAATACGAGAGGTCAAAACATGAACAGAAATGAAGGTGTAGAGGTTAATAAGAGATTTGTAGGAGTGGGCAAGTAGTGGTTTTTTGATTCGAGTCGAGTAGTTGAGCCAACTACTCGAGTATCGGTTCAAGTCGAGTAGCACGGGTTATAAATAAGACTTAGTTTCCAATAGTTTTTATTATAAAATTTAAAACAAGCAATGTTCCTTATCTCTAAGATATTGGTTTACAATTATATAGGCCTACAAATGTATAAACTCAAAATTATAAAATTTTGACTTAATCTTTTTCTTTTACTTTACTTTTAATGTTAAAATGTGTAAATAAATTGATGAATTTACCTGAAATGACCATACTTCAAGATACAAATATAGTAAAAAAAGGGTCAAGTGTAAATAAAATAGTGTCAGGTAAGTATTAAGCAGGCCTAACATAGTTCTAATATTACATTTAGAATTAATCAAGTAAGTAAAGTACCCTAATAAACTACAATTGCAACATGTAAATTATAACTCAATAGAAATGGAATTGAACTTTGAAGTTTTCTTCATAAGTGATAAATGAAAAAGAAAACATGTAAGTTAATAATAAAAAAAGTCTCCTGAGAGACGCGAGCGATCGTAGTGGCTGGCTGTTACACTAACTCAGTCTGGCAAATACAGCGAGATGTATTCAAAAGGAATCAGCTGATACTATGACCACTTGAAGCACTATTGTGTTGATCGAATTTCGTATTTCTGGGAAAACTAACTGGAATGGATTGAAGTTTGGACTTTGACTGTGGCAATGTGAATGCATGGTCGAAACAAAGTGTATCTTATTTAGTATCGATTCACACCCACTTTGCTAATATCATAATCTTTTAGCTATACGGAAGGATATCAAACTCGTTGTTGAATATGCTGGAATTTTTGTAATGTAAAGAATCAGGACATATTTACTTTTTGGCAACGTTAAGAGGAACTTTTTTTACCGATACTGATACGATAAAGATTACTACGCGGCTTCTGCGATGCTGTCTCAGTCCCGTCTCTGTCCCGTCTGCACCGACTACGGTGTTCGGGAACAAAAGAGATGACTGTTGAATTAATTATTCTACTTATTGCGTGATTGTACGAATTAAATCGGTATTCATTTAAAGGAATGGGGATTAAATAAAACAACACACACTCAAGTATGTATTTAATTTGTCAATCACATTTTTTTTAAAATAATAGCGATCGGCATTTTCATCACTTTTAATTACTCAACTCGCGTTTTCAAGTAGTCTACACTACTCGCTCGACAGATACTCGAGTACTCGCCCACCCCTAGAGATTTGTAAATTTCGCTCAAGACATGGTAAAGTTAAATTCAAACAAAATTATGAAATTTCAAGAATTAATAAATTAGCCCAGCGAGTTTTATTAAATTATCAATAAGTATATATTTAACGTGTGTGGTTTGTTATGATAATAACATAGGAAATACTTCAATTATACTTTTTATGTTTTAATTGTTTTTAAATACATTTATTTTTTAAACTATGGTGTGTTTGAAGTATTTCCTGTGTTATTAAATTATCATTAGGGAATATAGTGGATTATTGTTTATAATTGTATAAGTAATGATGTAGTTTTTGTTATTGTGTTAGGATACATATTTTGATAAATAAATTAATGCTCAATGTTATCCTGTTATTTTAATTCTTATTTTATTTTGTAGCTTGGAAAAAGAAAGACGAAGACTCTTTCTGAAAACTTGCATTATTAAACATATTTCTGTTTTAAGGGTGATGTGATGTTTTTTTATGAATTAATATGACGATTAAGACATAAGGAGGAAATATGGATGAGACGTTTACACAACTGTACATTTATTTGAGGTTTCTTTCCATCAGTAGTAGATTCAGAAATCCCTTCCACTGTTAAGAGTGAAAACTAGATAATTCTTATGTCTGCCATTTTCTGGTTTCATGTTATTATAAATCACGTTTTTATATATTTACTCCATGAAGATTGAATGAGCTCAGAGAGCTACAGTGGAATTGTGAATTGCTATTTTTTTTTTTTATCATGCTCTTTATAACAACTATTTCATGCCCATAAGTTACTCAATATCCCAGTGGCTTGGAAATTGTATTGAGGAACCAAGGCATAAACAGCCAAAATACTTTATGCTTCCAAATAATATAGGAAAGATGGAAAGTTCAGAGTGGACAAAGGATTCAAGAAGATTTTTTTTTTTTAAATGGAATATAAAAGTCTTAGCACTTTTCCACACATCCTGAGCTTTCCAAGAACTACGTTAAAAATATTTCATTCCAAATTACAAAATTGATTCCTTCCCAGAGAGAAACACATTTTTTTTTTTTTTTGATGCAAAGAAATTCTCTATATTTTTTGCATTAAAATTCTTGCCTATTCATTCTTCAGCAAAGAAAGAATTTAAATATACATAAAAGCTGTAGCAAAATATCCTGATGCATTAGTATAGTATATATGAATAATATAGGTTTAAATTACCTAACCTATGGGATAAATGAGGACTTTGACTGATGAGTTTTTGTGATATAAACAAAGCAACTATATTTATGTCCACTGAAAATGACTAATGGTTTCACAGTTCTAAGATACTTTAATGTATTAGTATAATAAAGAAATTGATTCAATCTCTGAAGAATTACTGAAATATGTTGAATCTGCAGTCTTTATTGACAAATAAAAAATAATGCAAGTTCTTCCTCACATCACAAGTAACTTAGAATTGCTTCATAATTATCTTTACCAAAAAAAAAGTATGATGGCTCCTTGTTTTCAAGATTACAGAGCATATTTATCAGTGGAGCCGCATTCAATCAGGTAGTACAGTTTTTTGCTGCCAGCTAATTAGCCATCGGATGCAGTGTGAAAGAAAGGTGCTTGGGAACATAGAACAGGCAGTTGGCTTACTTCCTTTTTTTAGTTTCTATTACCATCCATTGGTGGCAGCACATGTCTAGTGTGCTCAGACATTGCTCGGGGCCATGTTTGCACCTTGAAAACGAGGATTAAGTTTAGTTGGGTCAAATGGCAGCCAGGACTGTAATTCTCAAAGTTTGATGCTAGGAAGGAGCATTGAATATAATATCGAGTACTTCGGGTTTTGAATGTCTGACTCTGTTTCTAAAAGGCCTTCCTAGAGATCAGTGATTTCAACCCATCTTCCTTAGAAGAACTCCAGAAATAAATATTCACAAGCTAAGGAACCTCTTCCTACTAAAAATATTTGCAGTTCAGAGAATCACCAAAGATCAATTATAGCTAAGATATTGTACAAGGAAATTATTCGTAAAAAAGCTGTTTTATTTTATTTTTTGTAATTATTAATTTATATCCATAGTTCTTGTAGTTGGGATTTGCCATCTAGGTGAATGCTAGTGCTTTATGAGAGTAGTTTTGATGACAGAAAGTACATTTCATTTAAGAAGTGTCCTTGGATTAAATTCCAAAAGTTATTCTAATTGTAATCGATCTGCAAATCATTAATTTTCCATTTAATTATGCAATGACTTATTCAACCACAAGAAAAGACTTGCTTCACTAACTGTTAAAAAAGATCGCACTTGTTCTTTTGTAGCAACCAAATCAGCAAAAATCCATTTTATAGAAATCTTCTCCAATTATGAGCCAGATGAGTTCAGAAGAATTCACGTCACACGAGCCAGATGAGTTCAGAAGAATTCATGTCACACTTGTCATAAGGGCTGAAGGGCTCAGAATTTCTTCGTGAACTCATATTCCTGAGAATAATTTTATAATATTCACTATCAGAAAGCTTTAAATCTCATTTCAGTATTTAAACTGAATTGAACCAAGTTGAAGGTGACTTCATCGGCTTCATTCTCCCATCGATGGAAATCAATTACCACCTGACAAGGGGTCCTAAAAGCATGAGGACTTGAAACTGTTGTGTGTTGGTTTATATATATATATATAAAATATAGTGCAGATATGGTTGGCCAAATCCATCTGAATTTTAAACTGCACAAAAACTTTTTAATTATGAATTGAATCAATATGAGTTTTGCAGGTCTCGACTGTTATGCCCCAATTTCAAAACAAAATAAACTTTTTCAACAACCATCCTACTTCAGTAAAGTTTTTTTTTGGAAGCCTTTGTCAGCAAGACCTTGTATCAAGGGAAAAAAATCTATCAGTTATTTGATATAATTAAGTCTTGCAAAAAGTAAATTACTATTTATTATTATTACTGGATATAAATAAGTTGTTGTTTTTTACTTACTTCCAAATATTGTTTTATGTAGCCAATATTGCTGATAAATTTTTGCAAAGAGAGTGGCTGGATCCTAATGGGGTTCGTGAAAAAGGAGCTGATTACAATGCAAATATTCAGCAGTTATTGAAGTAAGTTAGTTTTAATTCTTTTTTTTATTTATTTATGTTCTGCCCTATTTGCTTGAGTTGGGTATTTGTTGAATATCATCAGTACTCAAGTAATTGGGACTTGAACACTAATAGAAAGTAAGTTTTCCTGTATTAGTGAAAATTTAAATATGAGATTTTGAAAGCTTCTTCACGATATCATGAATATTTCTTTGGAAAAAAATACTGTAAGAGTAATAAATAAATTAAAGTGTGAAATTAAAAACATTGTTAATAAAAAGAAATGAAATTACATAATCAGGGGATAAGGAAAGCACAACACCAAAGACAACACAAAACACTTGGTATTAAAGGAACCTGTTAATAGTAATGGCCTTCACTCCCAATGCTTACCAATTCTTCTCTACATTGTACCATCTCTTTCCCTGATGATGGAGCGTACAAAGCATTGTTGAATGTTCTTTCTTTTTAAATTAAGTGAAAGAAAAAACGCACTTAATTAATTAAAATAAAAATGGAATAATGGAGAACAGTTTAAAAATACTTTGTGTATTGCATCATCAGAACAGCATAAAAATACAGGATAATACAAGATGAAAAGACGCAGTATTTCCCAAAAGTATACCGAAACTGTTGAAAAATTCTCCATTAATCCAATTTCGTTTTGATTTTTGACCGTGTAAGTGTGTTTTATTTTCACTTTCTTTTCTTTATTTTATCAACACACACTAAGCCTTCTTAATCGTAAGTGTGTTTTTCATTTTGCAATTATTTTTTTTTTTATTATTTATTTTTTTTTGAAACCATTTTTTGAAACCATTTGAACATAAATGTTCTTACTGTAATGGTGTAAATACTGTCTATCCTCATCATAGATACATCACAGTCTCAGTTATTGACCAGCATTGAAGTCTCAGTCAAAGTTTTTTGTGTGAATGTTTTACTAATCTTGGACGATATTCAAAATAAATATTAAAAAAACTTAAGGTACTAAATAGTTTTCAATACTTGCTAAACATCAATGGGTGAAACCATATTGTTTTCTAAGTGACATCTTAGAAGAGCTGTTCACGCTAATATGGTGATCATGAGGAGCAGTCACCAGTAAATAATCAGGTCTCAATACACAGGCCTATAGGAAATATCATCAGAATCAATGTGGCAAAGCTTAAATAAACAATAAAAACCAAAGGAAAATTGGCGAGAAAATTCATGTGCACGCATTCCGCAGCTGCTATGAATTTTTTTAGTGCATAAAAAAAATGAGAATGCACAGGTAAATAGTAACTCCTTTTGGGGAGTGTTTTGTTGTTTATTTAAGCTTTGAAGACTTAACATGGATTCTTGTTTAAACATTAAAGTGACATAAATGAGGTTTAAAATTAAATGTTTATTAACAATATAAAATATCCACACTTTGGTATTGCCAACAAGGAGACTTAACGTGTGTGTATTGAAATAAAGAAAATAAATATAATTATACGGATATTGAAACTTCAATAAATTCAATAGTGTTTAATATACCTAGTATTGAAAATATAATGAATATAATTACATTAATGAAAAATAAAAATACTGTTGGTATTGATAATATTGCTGTAAAAGATATAAAAAAGTATATGGATATATTTGCAGCAATATTGCATGAACTTATAAAAGCCATGTTTGAATATGGAACTTACCCAAGTATTTGGAAAACTGCGAAAATAACTCCAGTATATAAAAAAGGAAAAATTGATGATATAAAAAATTATAGGCCAATTTCTGTTCTTTCCAATATGTCAAAAATTATAGAAACATGCTTAGCTAATTCAATATATAACTTTTTGTATAAATATAAATTACTAAAAAAAGAACAATTTGCATATCAAAAAAATTTAAGTACTGATAAACTCTTTCAAGATTTCCAAAAAATCATAAATTGTGCATTAAATAACGGTTATTATATATATATTATTTTTATAGATTTTGAGAAAGCATTTGATAGTATTAATCATAAGATATTGATAGAAAAATTATTTCATATTGGAATAAGAGGCAATATGATAGAAATATTAAAAAACTATTTAAAAAATAGAAAAATAAGAATTAATTTAAATTCAAAATTAGGTAAAACATATAAATTAAAAACAGGAATTCCTCAAGGTTCAAACTTAGGACCACTTTTATTTATTTTATACTTAAATACATTATATAGTACAATATCAACATCAAAAATTTTTGCTTATGCTGATGACATCATATTGATAAATATAAATGAAAATTATGAAACTGCAGAATACAATATACAAAAAGACTTTAATAAATTAATTATTTGGACACACAATAATAAAATGAAAATAAATAGTGAAAAAACAAAACTAATGATATTGAAAACAAAAAATAAATTTTTACATACAAATCCAGTAATAAAATATCATGATTATAATTGTTTATTCGATGATGACATAAACTTCCAAAGTTGTAATTGTGAAAATATTGAAATTATTAAAACAATTAGATATCTAGGTTTATATATTAATGATCAATTCTCTTGGAAAACACATTATTTATATATATTAAATAAACTTAATTCATTAATATATATGTTTCAACATATAAAGGGTATCTTTTCTATAAGATACAAGATGTTAATATATAAATCATTTATAGATTCATTAATAAATTATGGATTATGTTGTTGGGTACATTTAGGTAATACAGACACTAATAACATAAATAGAATATTAAATAAAATAATGAATTACATAATACAAGATTATTGTATATTAACAAAGAATGAAAAAATACAGATAAGAATAAAATATAAAGTTTTGATGCCAAAAGAAAAAATATTATATTCTTTAATAATAAATAACTTTTATAAAATTAGAAATCAAATTAGAAATTATAACTTAGAAAATATTACTAGAAATACATTAATAAAGATTTTATATTATGAAAATCCTAAGAACAACTTTGGATTAAGAAATAAAAATAGAATTCTATTAAAGATTTTTATGCAAATTACAAATGAATTAAAACAAAATAAATTTAATAAAATAAGTATATTAAAAAGGCAAATACTGAAAAAAATAATATTTGGCGAAATTATCTGGAATATTTAGGTATTTTTGATTACATATATTATATTTATATTTTGTGTGTTTTTGGTCTTGTGTATTGATATTTTGTTTATATATTTTTTAGTTGAATAATTTTGGCATGAGAGATTGTTATTTAAAGTTTTATTTTCACAATTAGATTTAGAAATTTTTAATGTTATACAGTATAAACATTATGTTATACAGTAATGTTATACAGTATAAACATTGAAAGAAAGAAATTGTAATTAGAATAATAAGTAAAAAATAATTTGGGAACCTTAAATTTGATTGTAATGAATGATATTTATAATAATTTTCTTTTTGTATTTGATTTTCTTTTTATATTTCTGTGATATATTGATTTTTATATAATTATATAATTGAATCTAATTTAAGTATAATTCGTATAATTGCGTAATTATATAATTTTTATATGATTTTATATGATTAATACTTTTTAAATTACAAATATAAATTATTTATACTTTCAGCACCTGCATCACAGGATTTCATTTTGAAAACCTAGCAGGACTGTAATTTTAAATTTAGAAATAAATAAATAAATAAATAAAAAATAAAACGCACTTACTTACAAAATTGTTGAGAGAATTATAAACATGGTTATAAACCAACAGTTTCGGAATACTGCACGTATTCCTTCATCAGGGACGGCACAAACATTTAAGACGACGTGAGGTGGGAAGGCATTTTGAGAGTGAGGGAAGTGAGAGGATTATCTCACTTCTCATAATCTTCTCACTCTCAACATCCCTTCCCACCTGCTGTCAACTTAAATGTTGTTTTAATGTCTTATATGTTTGTGCCGTCCCTGATGAAGGAATACGTGCAGTATTCCGAAACTGTCGGATTATAACCATGTTTATAATTCTCTCCTCAACAATTTTGTAAGTAAGTGCGTTTTATTTATTTTCACTTTTCTTTGGTATTGCCAATGATTTTTTTTTATTATTATTCAAAGTCTTTAATCATAAAGAGTAACATCTAAAAATTCATTTTCATCGCTATCACTGTTGAAAACAGACATCATTGTCATAATAGTTCTCTGGTGCATTATTTTTTGGTCATGTTGTTTGCCACTATCTGTTATACACTATAAATTATTCAGAAAATGAGACCTGCTGTGGTCTTATTTCACATGTATCACTTCAAAAACATGAGGCGAAAGTAATTTCGTTTCAGAGCATGAGACTAATAAATAAATAAATATCTTGTCGACTTCCTTTATCAATAGCATAATCCAATAAAAAAAAGTAAGTTTTATTGTAAATAAATAATATAAATCATATTACTATTAAATTTTATAAATACATACATATCTCAAATAAAATGTTGGACATTTGTTCTAATACATAACACATATTAATATATACAGTGATATAGATGATCATGAACGTCTCGGTCTACGAACAAATCAGTTTACGAACACCATTTGCGAACAAATTTTGCTTCGCTTCACAAACATGCACGAACGGAGCTCATGGAGCGCACGTGATTCGCAGCGCACACAGCCCTCCCCCTAGCAGCAACTCAATTTGCCTGCTCGCATGGTTGCAGTAGAGTCCCAACAACAAATGTTGATATTTTTTTCTTTATTTAATTAAATTTATCCATTATTATGGCTCCCAAAAGAGCAGTCGAAATTTTAAATGATAATGTAATGACCCATTTTCGCAAAATTCTCAAGCAAAGAAAAAGGCAAATTTCTCTGGATCGTTATCTTATGCAGTTACCAACTGCCTCTCCTTCGAAGGAGTAATATTCCTCCTCCCCCTCTCCTCCATTCCCATGTGCCAGCAATTATCAACCGCAAAGGTAAATTGTATATGTATTGTAAAATTAGTTTTATTTTGATAATTAAACTGCTTTCTTTTAATATTACTGTTATATTTATTTCCTTTCGGTATTATTTTCACAAATAAAGCCATAATATGTTAAAAAAAAATTTCTAGGACAAAAAAACATATTATTTGGATTTACATCAATTGCAATGGGAAAAACTGATTCGGATCACGAACTTTTTGGTTCATGAACAGGGTCAAGAAACGAATTATGTTCGTGAACGGAGGTATACTGTATATATATATCAATAGATTCCTGTAATGCTTTTATTTGTCAACACTGAAGTTATACTACAAACTTCAGGCTCAAGAGAAGTTTGGACAGATAGGGTTGCCAGATTTGTAACTTAAGAAACCGGGACATTTTTCTTAAGCATAAGAAGAATCAAAGATGTTCCACAAATTAACATTGTCACTGCTTGCATTAATAATAAGAAGAAGAACAAGAAAAGAAATCAAACTTTATTGTAAGAATTAATTAGTTGGTGGCTTTTAATACTTTCTAAATGTTTACCTTAACGTTCCTGGACAATTGGACTGTCCTGGAAAACTGGGATGTCTGGCCACCCTACTCATATTGTTTTATATGTCATATTTGCACGTGAAAGCTGCAACTTATCTACGAGTATATACATTGACTAAAATAAGAGAAATATTTTCTCTCTCTTATTCTAAAAATCTGGAGACCTAAATTAATAAATTAATTGTCTCAATTTAATTGTAGTTTGTTTGTTTTTTTTAATACAGCATTGTTCTTCGTTACTCTCGAGACTCCCTCCAAAAATTAGAACATTTCATTACCGTTGTTCTACCTGACCTA
Source organism: Thereuonema tuberculata (assembly GCA_023159025.1). Taxonomy (NCBI): domain Eukaryota; kingdom Metazoa; phylum Arthropoda; class Chilopoda; order Scutigeromorpha; family Scutigeridae; genus Thereuonema; species Thereuonema tuberculata. The sequence goes on along the minus strand of JAFIDM010000007.1, from coordinate 35,988,116 downwards.
ATAGAAGCAGAAGAAAGGACGGCTGTCTCAGAAACTTACCAGACTCTAGATAGGTAATGTAGTTTTTATATGAATATTATTAATCTAACTTTAACTAAAGAAGAAGAACAAAAGCATATGTACAGTATGACCCAAAACAAACGACACTGAACAATTTGACCACATGTAAGGTGCAATGCGAAATGAACACGTAGGCGATTGTTGTATTTGGAACAGGAATGACTGTGGATGTGAGGTTAATCAGTGTTGCTGTGAAAATGGTATTAACAACCGAAGAGAAAGTGTTTATTGTGGAACACTATTTTTGATCATACAGAACAGGTCGTGGCAATGGCCTAGCCTGCTATACGTTGCTACGGAATTTCGGGAGCATTTTAACCATCCAGCACCCAGGAACAAGGTTATGCTATTCGTCGAACCAGAAGTGTACTGACACAGCGGAAAGGTTACACCGGCCATTCTGTAACAGTAATAATGAATGAAAATCACTCTTAGGGAAATGGAACAACCGCTCTTCTGGGACTTGGTGGACAACCTACGCAATCACTACGACTAACGCTTAGAGGAGATCACATTGAACATGTATTTGTCAACAACCACTGTTGATATTGTTTTGGTTGAAGTGTTTTCTGTTCAAAACAGTTCGGTGTCATTTGTTTTGAGCCAACTGTATATGTAAATTTAGGATATTTTGAGAATAACAAATTTAGACATAAAAAACATCATTTGGAAGAAAGTTGTCTAATACATCATATATATATGATGTGAGGTTAATCAGTGTTGCTGTGAAAATGGTATTAACAACCGAAGAGAAAGTGTTTATTGTGGAACACTATTCACAGAAACAGTTTTCTGAAATTTGTTTTGGGATTTTAAATTTCAGATAGCTGTCCGGCTATTTGTTTAGTAATATGAGTTAATTTTATTCTTATATTCTTTACATTCTAAATTCTCTAAATTGCAAATGATTGATTGAAATCTTTGCATTGCTAAACTCGAATTGGTGTCATTTGAGTTTGGCCATCAGATATATATATATACTCATGGACAAAAAAATTAGCGCACCAAGAAGGAGTCGTCAAAATGAAACGAAAATTTACATACGTAATGACTACTTTGATATAAGTAAATGATAAGAAAATCAAAGAAAAAGGATAATTTATTTCAGAGAAAAAGACAAAAGAACGGAGGAGTTAATACTCCGTTGGACCCCCTCTAGCGCGAATGCACGATGCGATATGATCGGGCATTGAGTCATACAAGTTCTGTATGATGTCTAGAGACATTTCGTTCCATATTTGCTGTAACCTTCCCTCTAGTTCGTTCAAATTCGTGGGATGCCCAACTCGTCGTCCCAAATGATCCCAGATATGCTCGATTGGAGACAAATCTGGGGATCGGGCAGGCCAAGGAAGGATAGTAACAGTGCGGAGACAGTCTTGTGACACCCTTGCCGTATGAGGC
>JAFIDM010000007.1:35956276-35976652 GCA_023159025.1 Thereuonema tuberculata | reverse complement strand
AAGAACTATATTGGGCCTTAAAATCTTCACATATTCCTTACTACTACTTAACAACATCACCCACCTACTGGCTATATTTCGTCTTATTGATCTAAGACTTCATCGGGCCATTTACAAAATTTTAAGGAATAGAGAAATAAATTCTCTCTTTCCTAAACCTTAAATAATATAACAATCCAAGAATCTAACAATCAAGGAACGTGGACTCAATCACGTTCAATTTAAATAGTTCAAATTTACAAATTTATATCAGGCCTGTCTGCATTGATGGTTTATCTGTGTGCAACGTCAAATCATGTCGTCTTTGAGTACCGCTTGTGGTTTGTGAATGTAGTACTATCATTATTATTATTATTATTATTAGGGTTTTTTTGTGAGGCTGCCCAAGGTTTTGTATTGCACATTTTGCTGTTTTTTATTATCCTATCTTTAGTTTCTGAGGACTCACTTGTGCCATCATGAATAAAAATAATACTTACACAATAAAAAGGCCCAGAAGAGGATGTTTAAGTTTTCATGATCTAAAGTCATCTTAGTAGCCCTAACTCTGGGAAAGAATTTGACCGAAGGAAGGGGAAGCCTAGAGCCTGTCTAAAATCACTTAAGACGAATTGTAGCCATAGACAAGCCTCTGATCACTTGAAGAAATCTAAGCCCACATTTATTATATTGATGAATTAACTAAGAGGGTTATTTAATTGTTCATTTATTTATATTTCAGTATGGAAAGGCATTTGTAGAAATGTTCCTTAAGCAATGTATGCCTCTCCTGGACAAACAGTTTCGAACTCATAGAGATGATGTCCAGAGTTTGATGAAAACCTTTCAGCTGAGTACTCGCTTCCTACAGCATATAAGCAACCATTCAAAAGTGAGTATCAGTATTTCTTTATCTCTCTTACTATTTTACTTCGAAAAATTAATATTCCATCAATTATTTTTTTCTGGGAATGTTTCTTTACAAAATCTGTATCTGCATGAGTATGAGTTTATGATAAACATTTAGCAGCAACATTTTTTTATTTTTGAAAATGTTTTCTGAACTTTGCCTAAGGATAGTGCTTCTGTCAATACCTGCTTTCCCTCTGCAAATGAACCTGACCACCTGTGTTTGTGTATGTTAGTATCATTTTATAATTAGTCACAATTGACGGCTCTTTTTGTAGACTTATAATTGTCTTTAGACATTGTATCATCTTTATCATCTTTGCCAGTTACTTTTTTATTTTTATTCAGCATATTCCTAGCTGGAAGATTTTGTTTCCCATTTTTCAATACTGAACCAGATATGCTAAGTATGTAGAAACATACAAACAAGCTTATGAGAATGTTTCTTTTCTCTTTCTAAGTCATAAAATGTAATTCGTACAGAAGTTTATCCAAACTTAAATTGTGAAATTTAAAATTTGAAATTGTGAAAGTGAAAATAAGAGATATTGATGTGTGGTCGAAATGCAGAGACTAACGCCGTGGTTTAGTCTAAAGCACACACACTTTATTTACAATTATTTACAGGTATATATACAGATCGGACTGGATTCCGTGAATCTATCTGAAGCTTTCTGTTCGGTCCGTCACTCTGAGAGCGCTAGCGGCGATGCTTTCTGTTTGGTCCGCCACTTGGTGAGAGGACAAGACGCATCGCTGATTGGTCCCCCAATTCGGGCAATCACAGGACATATTAACTGACCAATCGGAAGACTTTTCAACCTCGCATCAATATTACTGACCTGTAGCATTTATTTTTACATTTCTCTGTACAGTTGGTGTAAGTTGTGGAAACAAACCTCAATAGCTGCTTTGTTTATTTTGAGACTTCTACTTGGTTGTCCTCCTATCACCATTCCTGAATATGATATATAAATTGTTTACATAAATTCACATTTTCTTCATCAGTTTCTTTACTAGCTATAAGCAATCTATCAAGTCCATCACAGAAATCCTGTTACTGTATCACTAGCATCTTCAGCAGCACATTATTTTAAACACTGCAGTTTTGCTGCAAGATTATAAACACTGTCCTCTTTACTATCTTAATTGTATTTACTTTGTTTAGACCCAGACAGCGTTACGTTGATATTCCTCTAATGATACTTGCTTATAAAAATGAAGAATCTACTGACTATCTTGACTAGAAACATTCGAAGTCAGCTTATCTTTACTGTCACCATTATTATGTTATGAAAATCCAACATACAGCATTTCTGAAATATAATAAGGCAGCACACTTTAGAAAAAAAATTTAACATTACTAACATCAACTTATTATATTAAAATGGAAAAAACAAGGGAAAGCACAAATTCGTAAATTGTTTGCTTACCTTCTTACTTATCATATTGTATGAATTGCAATCACATTCAATGAAGATCTTACACCATTTCTGGATCTTAAATATTTAAAAGGTGTCTTTTTCTTTACCTCTAGAAGATATTTAAAATTTGCATAACACCATCTTATTTGTCATTCTAATAACTTTCTGTAGGTTTTTTTTCCTTCCAGAATTTTCTCTTGATTCATGTTTTGGAATTTATCCATATTTTAAATTTTGCTGATGGTTCTTAGTACTAGTAGTTTAATTATAAATAACGAATGTTTGAATTTTCATGTTCTTATCGATTCATTTCTACAAATTTAATATTTTGCTTTTGGATTTCAATAATATATGTTTTAAAATTAACAGGTACAGAAAGCAACTGCATTAATGAAGTATGTCCCACCTTTAAGAAAGTTATTGGAGACACTTGTCTATCGAGTTAAAGCTATGCTAGTATTGAACAAGTGCAAAGAAGCATTTTGGCTTGGAAATCTCAAGAACAGAAACCTACAGGTTAGAATTTTGATATTTATTTCTTAGTTATGTAAGTATATATATTTCAGAATTTGAAATAGACGTAATAATTCTCAAACTGAAATTTAAAGAAACCAATATATTTCTGAATTACATTTTATCACTTAATCAATATTTGTTGTCTTATATAATGATTAAAAAAAATGTAATTCAGAAAAACACTATTTGGCCTCTGGGAGTTTCTATTTCAAATCTAAAAATTTAACGTGTAAAACAAGCGTGTTGGCTTTCTGTTTACATGAACACACATTGCATTCATTTAGTATGAGAATTTATTTTGTTTTTTATGCATAAAAAGCAAAGAAAGTTGGTTCCCACTATTTGAAGTTTTCAACTTATATACACTCGTGTTTGTGAAAAATGCAAAACTATGAAGGAACCATCAGAATGGGAAGGGAATTTATTACACACATTACTAATAGTGATACAAACAAACGATTAAAGTTTCAGAGCAATGCAACAATAGTACTAGCAAAAAATCAGTATGGTGTAAAGCCTGCAATAACTGTTGTGATAGGCTGTGGCATCGAATCAAACTGGCCTTGGATGTGTTCGTGGAATATCGCCTGCCAGTCTGCTTTTATCCGAGTCCACAGTTCATCGGTATTGGCTGCTGGATGACAATGACTGGCTAATTGCCAAGTGACCATATTCCTGACATGTTCAATAGGTGATTGGCGAACATGGCCAGGGAAGAAAGGGATCTGCCTTGCTTTGAAGATGGCCTGGACATTTCTGGCAACATGTGGTCGGACGTTGTCTTGTTGGAATATGGCTCTAGGAGTGTGCTGAAGACAGGGTACAACTTCAGCCTCCACAACTTCCTTAATGTAGTGGTTGAGAGTGCCCACAATTCGTAGCAGCCGAGATCGCCTATGATACGCAATTGCTCCGCAAATCATCATGCCTATCGTTCGTGCAGTATGATGCTGGGCAATGCAGTCTGGAAGATGGCACTCACCTCACTTAATGCACATACGTCCATCATTGTACTCCAAGTTGAAGCGGGACTCGTTCGAAAACACGACATGGATGCCAATCTGCACGCCAGTGGGTGTCTTCGTGAGCCCATTGTAGCCTGAGTCGTCATTGGTTCAGGCCCAAGGGAATCCTCTGCAAAGGAATGCATGCATGTAGCCCTCTGCGCAGTAGACACCATGCAACCAGACAATGTCAGACCTGTTGCAGTGTTCTAATTTTTGCTAACGGTACGTCTCTGCCATGTGGATGAGGTGTCTGTCATCCCCTGGTGTTGTCACATTTTGTGGCCCACTTGTGGATTTTTGGTTCATCCTGTTCTTGTCACTTCACTGCTTCGTACTCACATAGCTGTCATGGCATTATATCCCGTACGAGCAGCAATTACATGGTATAAAAAATCCTCCTTTACGCATGCCGATCATTTGGCCAATCGTTCAAACTCCATAGCTTGGTTATAAGGTACCCTTTGACATCGACGAAGCATACTGACTCCAGTAGGCAATTGTACAGCTCATTGACAATGAAAAATTACTTGTCTGGATCCATAACAGTCCTCTACTTATACGCTCATACAGAACAGTTCTGAGTGTGCTGCTGAGTCTAGGCATGCACAATCAATCCCAAATTTTAATCATTTGCATATCATACCCTGCTTTACAATTCCTGTAAGTTTCACTTCATTTGCATGCTTTCTTCATAGTGTTGTATTTTTCATGAGTGTATAAGGTAGATTAGAAGAAGGATTTAAAACTTCAAATAGTGAAAACCAACTTTCTATTTTTATAATCAGTTTTGATCCAAATTTAATCGATTTTTTTTTATACAGTAACTTAGAATTTCTTTTTAAGGAAGGTTAGGCTCGTAAAATTAATATGTCTGTCTGTGTGTTTTGAATAGATCTTCCTGAAACTTGGCCTGTATATTTATTGATGCGAAATAATCTTTACTTTATATCTGAAAAGAATGAGGATTCTATAGAAACCAATGCAAAATAATCCATTTTATTTGAATCAGTATTTTTTAATTTAATCAACTTTCAGGAATTTCTTTTTTTTATTGAAAGTCTATTAGCTATTGCATTTTAATATTTATTTTATTCTTATATTCTATACTATTTTAAATTGCAAAAGAATGATTAAATTCTTTGCTCTTGAAAACTCGAAGGCCCAGCTTTGAGTTTTGCCTGTTCAATATATATCAGACACATGTAAATTATTGTATCCTACTGCTAATGGAATAATTGATTTATTGGCTAAAAAATAGGTAAAGCAAATGAGTTTCCTTATAAATCTGAACATTTTGCAAGATAATGAATTATAAACTTTTGGCCTGTCTTACATTGGCATAAATTTTAAAATTATCAAATAAATTTGATCTAAGAAACAATTAAATAAAAGGTTTTTGCACCCGAGCCATCATCTCAGGAAACTAGGACAGCTGCCTTATTAGGTAGCCAGATTTACCTTTGATGATAAACTTTGTCATGCACTCTGATCCTATTGTCAAGGGTAAATCTGGCTAATGATTCCTAATAAGGCAGCTGCCCGAGATGATGGCTCAGGGTGCAAGAACCTTTTATTAAATTTAGTGCATTGTTTCTTAGATTATCAAAAGTTGTTCTAAGATATCTAAATATGAAAAGTTGATATTCCATTAAAGAAGTGGATAGGATTACATGGAAGATTAAAAGTAGTGAAGGACTGGGTACTTATCCTACCTGGCTAAAAAAAATTTATATCGGGAAATTACCTGGAATCTGTGACTTGAGAATGGTTACCCAATGCCAGCTACTTCTCACTTGTATATAAAAAGAATAATTTTACATTTACTTTTATGCTTCATGGAAACTTGAAAAATGATATCTTAAATATCATAAGATTTTAACATTAATATAAATTACACTTAATATAAAAATAAGTATACACCTGTAACTTCATTCTTTACCTCCTTAAAGGAGGGTAACAGAATTAAATGTTAATTTAAAAAAAAAAAATCATGGATTACTAAATTTGTTTTGTTAATTTAATCTATGATAAATCCAAACACATTGTTTTGGACCTTCATAAGGTCACTATTTTGTTTTATACTAATCCTTTGGAATTCTGAACTATTCCTGATAATATAAATTTCCAATTTCCATTGTTTGAACTAAATTGAATCCTTTATCTGGCCAGATACTTTAAACATCACTGGTTGGCAGTTCACCTCATTTTATAGAATTAGATAAGTAGAGTTGTAGTAAGTGAACCAATGGTTAAGCCTATCATAATGGCAGAGGCAACATTTCTATAATAGGGAGATTTATGTTTTTTTTTTTTGTGACTGTGTAATTCATTTTGTTTAGAACCAATAGCAAATTATCCTTTATAATTACTATTCTATTCTTTCATCACCTTTTTTCCAATTCAGGTGTAGAAGGAAAGAAGTTATTATTGATTCCTTCTTTTATGAACAATACAATTTCATACATGTTCTGAGCAAAGTGAAAAAACAAGGCCTTTGTGTTCTTAGTTGCAAATTATTCCTATTTTCTTGTCCAATGATCGTATAGCACTAGTGTCACTAAATCTATTTTGTTATTTTTAGGGAGAAGAAATCCTTTCACAATCTGTTCAGTCTGAAACTTCTACACAAGTAGAAGCAGAGCCAGAGCCAGACAACGACATTCCACAAATTCCTCCAGAGTTAGAGAATAATAATAGTTCAGTAAGTACAAAATTATACAGTATTTCCAAATATTCTCTTTTTCTATATGTTATCCACACTTAAGAAGTTCGTCTCAGATTTTTCTGGCTCATTGTTAGAATTCTGCAATAATGAATACTGAAATTAGAATGCATGCCATGTATCCATCTAACAATGGTCTGTAAAACTCTTAGACTGTAGGACAGTGCTCCTCAACCAGTGTACAGCAAGCAATATCATGAGAATGCATCTGTAATCCACACACACACACTAGTTCAAATGTTCAAGCTAGAATAAAGACTAAACATCCGGAAAGCTTGGGATCGGAAGTGATCCGGATTTTCCAGTTTTCTGGACACAGGCTAAATATACAGGGGTGGACAAAATAATATGAACACCTGTGAAGTGATACAAAATCTTTATTAGTAGGGTGTTGGCCCATCCTTCACCTGAATTACAGCTTGTATCCGATGTGGAAGGACACATACTGGTTATACACAATGTTGCTGCACAGCCATTCCTCGTGTACAGCGGTCTCTAGTTCAGGAAGTGTAGAGTTAACAGTAGGAAGGAGGCAGTCAACATGAAAGGCTTCTCCGGAAGTCTCCACACATAAACACGACCAGTGATCTGGAATAATGTCAATGCAGATTCGTCAGACCAAATGACGAGTCCTTGCATGCCGCTCTGTCATGAATGTTTGCAGTATGCAGTTCCCATTGGATAGTTTTCATTGATATGAGGTCCTGTAGATCAGTGTTCATCTCTGACACCATTGTCTTAGGCTGTAGGGTCACTATCTGCTTCAATACCCATCTATCCCTGTCAGTGAGTTTCGCAGACACCTTACCATTTTTTGTGTAGGCTGGCATAACAGTTGACACAGTGCTTCTTGCAATACCCACAAGATTGGCTGTTTTCGTCACTAAAGCTCCAGCGAGGCCAGACATAATGGTGTTTCACTGCTAGCACAATTGTCACGTACGACTGATACCTCTGCCTTCACGGCCACTAGATGGACAAGTACTCTTCCACATACAGCTGTCTATCAAATGGTATTTCCTTTTTCAAAAGATTGCTCAATGGTTTGGCTCTGTTACATTAATGTTTATATGCAGTGTGAACTTCTTTAATGAAGATCTTCTTTCAACCTCACCTCCTTAACTGACCAAGTTGTTTATTTTCCTTCAAGTGGTTGATGAAGAGATGACTGCTGGTACCCATCTGTTATTCTCAGTTTATTATTGTACTGGAATACTGCCAAGACAGATAAATCACAGGAAGTCAGAGCCAATTCATGAATTGTTGAGAAATCTTCAGAACTGCCTTTTGACTGTTTCCCGTTCTGTTCTTCTACACACTTAAATTGCATTGCAATGTTCATGAGAATCGAGAGACAATAAGCATCTTCGGCAATTCATTTACCTCAGTCATGGTTGAATCTACCTTCCTGGGAGGGCTAAGAATATCTTGAATATATTAAGAATAGAAATTGAAAATAGCATTGTACATTGAAATTAAATAACTATATATAACTATAAGTATTTTTGAAACAATCGGCATTTCATTGACAAGTGAATAATTACAATAAGTTTCAGAATAAGAGAAGAACAGACTTGGGCTTGTGACCTTGGAACAACTCATTGATATGACAGGGTGGGAGGTTCTTGCCTCCTCTGACCACCTTCAGAGATGGGTAATAAGGGGAGGGGTGCTGAAACACTCGATGACAAAACTGACATCAACTTAGAAACCACCATTGCTTATATTTCGTACCAACTGATAAAGGAGGTTCCATGGTGATACTCTCCCAAGATCAGTATCTTCAAATGGGCAACAAGTTCATTGAAGATACGTTAGACCGACAGTGAAAGCTCTGCTCAAAGAATGTCTTATTACCACATGTGACTGCAAAATACTCAAAGATGACCAACCAGTCCCTTTGTATTCTTCCAAAAAGAAAGGAATCCACTTGGACTATTCCTGGTCTGTCATCAAGTTTTTTAAATAATATATGATTCCCTTTTGCTATTTCCAATAGTGGTGATTTAGTCCAGAAAGTCAAGAAATTAACCTTTATACCACATTATGAAGTTTTCTCATAAGACTTGGACGCATTATTCACATCTATTTGTTCAAGAATGTTCCTGCATTTCACTCGTACATAGCTTCAATTAATTGTATCATAAGATCTACACTCAAACCTCTGGATTATTTATGGGCCTTTCTGCCTCAGCCTTGACAGTGGATATTTGCACGTTCCTCTCTATGTCCGCTAGCATGCACTTCAAAATTGAGCAAGAAGTATGTTCTACCATTCCTTTATCATTGTGATTAGAACACAAACTGATTTCCTGTCTTAGCAGTGTGTTGTTCCATGGTCACAAGCCCAAGTCTGTTTTTTTCTCAGGAGTTCCTTTCTGTTCCTCCACTGCTGTAGCTACCAACCACTGTCTTCATTTCTAAGCAAATATTCAAGATTAATGTAAATATATAACTTATAAGCAACCTTATAATTGATGAAACTAAAATGCACAGCATGATAGCAATATAGCTTGAGTCTGAAAACTATTTTTGTATGTTGTCCTTAGAACTTATTCTTACAATATCCCAATACTTAATCTTGGTTCAGACACTCATGGCGACTTACATTAAATTTTCTTATTAAATGAATAAAACTAGGATTTACAATTTAATCTCTTGTTGTCTAATCCTAATTTCCTCTATATAAAAGAAGTAATGGAGTTTTAGAAATGAACTCTTATGGCCGAGTGCACCAAGCTTCAATTAACTTCGATGGCTGCATTGTGGATGTAGCTAAAATTAGTGGGGGGGTGATGCCCAAGAAAAAGTATAGCCTTTGTTTTAAAATTGTGTGAAAGGAAACAAAAATGTTTAAAAAGAAAATTTATTCAGAAACTTGATAAATTTCTTTTTATACATGTTTGTTTCCTTTCACACAATTTTAAAACAAAGGCTAAAATTTTTCAGGAGCAGCACCCCCACTAATTTAGCTACGTCCACAATGCAGCCGTGAAAGTTAATTGAAGTTTGGTGCACTTTGCCATTAATGTTTGAATGAGTTGGTTTGCTAAACAAGTTCATTTGTACTTTGTTGTCTTATGATCAAATGATTCTCTATCTATTTGTATTTCACGACAATCAGTGATGACTTGATAGATGGCAATGGATTAACTCTTTGCTGTTCACTTGTCCTTGGTTTAAAATATAGTAAATGGATTTCCTCTTCTCGTCTGTAGAACAGGAATGATTCTCCTAAAGAGTATGTGCAACAATTAATCACTTTTTCGTAATGACTACAAGGAGAAGAGTTTCAGTATTTTTAATCATATCAAAGAAAATGTCATGTTTATATTAACTTTGCCCTGTTTCTTTCACTGCTATCTTAAACAATCTCAGAATGACATTCCCTACAACTTGGAGATACCTTTTGATAATGTAATATTACAATAAAACTTTTTTACTCGTTAAAAATGAAAAAAATTCACAAATTTGCTTGCTTTCATGTTTTGAGCCATCATCAACGGCAATCTGGGACAGCTGCTTTGTTCTTATTAGGACTCAAATCTAGCATTATCAGCTAGATTTAGTCTTGATGATCAAGCTCAGAACGTGTGTAAGCCTATGGATCCTTCTCTCACTCTCAGAACACTTTCATGCATTCTGAGCTTGATCATCGAAGCTAAATCTGGCTGATTAGTCCGAATAAGAACAAAGCAGCTGTCCCAGATTGCCATCGATGATGCCTCAAGACGTGAAACAATTCTTTCATACAATTAAAAAAATATTAATTTTAATGATTATGTTCATTTTTTGTTTTTTAGGAGTCTGAATTGAGTATAAGTGAATCTGAAAATGAAGCCGCTGCCAATGATAGCCCTGGAGAAATGAGTGAAGACTATTAAGAAAGTGTAAATATGTAAGTTCTGATATATTGGAAGGAAAAATAAGATAATTCATTTTAATAAACAGTTACTGAGTATTAAAGTATATAATGAAAAAAAATCTTGTTTTCTGTTTTATTGTCTATTCAAACATTCCTCCTTGGTGCGGATATAAAGAAAGAAAAAAAAAAAAATAGGTGACTTTTCATTCACTAAATATGCCTTATTTTGATTAAGCCATTGGAGCCAACAAGGGACAGAAATTGTGAACTATTTAGCTGAAGAATTGTTGCTCAAGGTTATACTACAGGAGGCAGTTCACATTATATTCACAGAAACAGATGAAATACAGTAGAAAAAGTCACTTCCATACCAATTCCAGGATTCAAACCCAGGTTCAGAATATATCATTCCTGAAATCCATATACAGTCTGGAATTTTCATGTGGCTACTTAATATTTGTTGTATTCCATAAAGTTGAAACAAACAATGTATACACTTAAAATGCAACTGTTACCTATCAATAGTGAAATTGGAATTTTTTATTTTTTTTTTCCGCAGCCGTTTGCGAGTAGCAAAGGTGCCAAAATGGAAGCATATTAAGAAGAAGATAATTACATAGCTTTATCATCTATGGAAGCAATAAGAATAAACTTGGCTCAATAAATATTGACAATCTAAATATTGTCTTATTTATTTATTTTTTTATACATTTAGGTCTAGCTATCCAAATTCCAAGGGGAAAAAAGGGGAATCATCAAGTCTTGAGCATGTTATTCCATAATACATTAATAACAAAACATGAAATTGCAGTGACTATAAACCCTAAGAATAGCTTAAAGGGTAGCTTGCTATATATCAAGTGAGGCCCCTGGTGTTTATTTGCAAAACTAGTCTCGGCTCCCGGCGCTTAATAGAGGCCGGCCATTATTAACAAAAACCTTCAGAACGCAATATTTTTACACATAAATACCGGCTAATATTACAAACGCTACATGAGACTGTTAAAGATAAATGGCAATGTCTTTCTGTACCTTTCGCTGCTATTCGAGGTCCGAATCCGCAATGACGGGCTGCCGCCTCACCGGACGTTTCTTTCGCGTATTCCACCGCGTGAATCTTAAAGGCAATGTCAAATGACCGTTTCGGTAGCATTTTGTAAGGCAATGTAGCGTAAGGTATTACGCACGACTATAAAGATACAGACGCTTACACTAGTACCGGTAGGCAAATATCAAAGACCCGGCTACTATTAGGCCGTGTCCCCTCTGCAGCCCGGCGCTTATTAGAGACCGGCGACAATAAGATCCTCGGCGTTTATTGGAGCATATACGGTATTTGTTTCACTCACCAATTACAAACCATTGTCTCTTGGCATGAAATTCTGTGATTTCCTTTTTTATTTAAACTACAATAAGTATCTGTTAGACGTTGCGGCTTCTTACAATTTCAGCTTTGTTGGGACAAATGAGAAGGCATCTTTCATTGCTCTTATGTTTGTTAGTCATTGAAACATAAGAAATGTTATCAAATTTTATGGAAATCCATCGATCTGTTTCAATGAACAGAATGTTCAAATGGAATAGTAGAACTTTGCATGCTCAGAGAAAAGGTCACAGAATTCAATGAGAATATAGACATTATTTACAATTGGTTGGTGTCATTTGACCAAGTGCCAAAATAGATGTTTTTAGATGATTGCACCATAATTGACTAATCGTAACGAATAAGATTGGCATCATGTGATTAACAACCTTTGTCACATGGTCATTTGATTCAAAATTCGTATGTCATCAATGTGTGGTATATTTAGTTTTGATATATAACATTCTTCATTCCATAAAAAAATGTGAAGTAATACATAAGCTTTTGTGTTTATGCGACTATCTCAAAATGGAATTTTGGTGCTTGGTCAAATGATGCCTAACACCATCCAATTATTCTTCTATCTTGACTTTTGTGACAGTTGAAGCATTAGGTTCAACTCTTCACTGGAAATGTTCCACTAACTAAAATGGAACATTTTAGAAGCAAAGAATATACTTCTTACTTGAATAAATAACAAGGAAAGAACTGTTGGGAGGGTGTGTGTAAATTGACGATTCCCGTATGTCAGTTCGAGATTCAGACAACCAAGTACTGCGTAGGTTGAGAACATTAGATTTAAAAGGCTGCACTAATACGATTGGCTGTTATTCCAAGCAAACTGGAAAAAAGAAAAAAGGTTCACATGTTAATGGCCTTGAAAAAATTCTCTTTTGAAGATGATTGTAATGACGAATCAGACTTACTACGAAGGTTGTTAAATAGTCAAATTTTAAGAATGATTCTAAAAAGACAAAATTATAAATGTTAACAGTGTTATGAAAGCGTTGTAGTGTCGATTCTTTAAGAAATCTGAAGTAGTGAGTTATTTGTGACAGTTAAAGGATATAGTGAAAGAAAACAGAAAAAGATTTCATTAGTGGAACAAAAATAAGAGATTCATCAATAAAAGACTTTTCTAATCTTAAAGAAATTTACAAAGCATTTAGAGAAAAAAACTTATTTACTTACATTCAATCTCATTCAAAATTTTGTGAAATTAAAACAGAAACCAAAAAAATTACTTTACCTTTAGGAGCCAATGAGGTATATGTCTATATTATACATCAAAATGTTAATAAGTTGATAAGGCTTGTAAAATAAAGCTCCTTGTTTTTTAATGGATGTCTTATAAATTCATGGAAAGACTGTTGTTCATTTCGTTGCAATCATCCATTACTAATAATTTGTTTTTAGAAAATGTGTTAACTTTCAGAAGCATCTGAATATTTGGAAAAAAACTTTATTTGAACGAACTGAGACGAAAATCACATAAAAGTGTTGGATTGGGAAAATAGTAGAACAAGAGAAGAAGTTCTTGACTAGTGGAAATGTTACAGTTGCTTTCCCATGCTTTTGTTGTTATCTGAAGCTGAATTTCTAAAGGACCGTAAATCAACATTAGAAGAAGACAGATGTGTTGTTGGGTGCCCAAATAGAGAATTATTCTTCAGTGTTGTAGGAGGAAATTCAAAGTTTTTATGTTGAATAACATCAAAGCAATTCATTCTCTGTATTCTGAAATTTACATCAGTTTCATTAATATAGGTTCAATTATTGGCAGTAGTCGTGGAATTTTCTTCTTCTCTACTAGAAGGGTCCAATGGTTTACCTGACCATTTGTAAAAATGTGGACCATAGTTGTTACCATGGGTGAACACCTGACCCCAAATTAAATCTGTTTGGTAATGAAATCTCAATAACCTTATCTCCTTTGATAACTTGGGTTCTAAAACTAGTTACAGGGATACTTTCTCTTAGATTGTTTTCAGATTATCACAAAATCCATGCCACATCTGCAACGTCTAACAATGGCAAATCCTATTAAGAATACTTTAAAATTAGTCATAATATATTCATGATAATATACTCATAATTATATTTGATTGTTTTTGTACTAGGCAACTGACCAAACAAAAAAGTTCAATGAAGCCACATAATCCCAAAGCAGACTATGATGCAGAATGAAATATTTTTTTCAATTCACGTTGCAAAGAGCTCTGCAGAGGAGTTGCTGATATATTGGGTTGGCGAATAAGTTTGTTCGGTTTTATCTAACAGTTTTATTTAATTAAAAAAAAATTATAATAACAATAGATTAATCAATTATGAGGTGGGAGGAGGTCGTAAACAGTAACGGAGAATACATAATTGATTAATCTATTGTTATTATAATTTTTTTTAATTAAATAAAACTGTTAGATACAACCAAACGAACTTATTCGCCAACCCAATACTAAAAAAATGTTATTTGTGTTCCGTTACAGAAATCTTTAAATAAAGAATTGACAATGATGCCATCACCAATAAACACTGAATAGATCTGCAGTCGTTTTCTTAACAGTAGAAAAATATATTTCTTCTTTGAAAGTCCTTACAAAAAAAAAAAAAAATTGTTTCAATTAGCAAGTCCACATTGTAGGATTTACACTGCTATCATGCAGAAGAACACAAGAAAAGAGAAAGTTAAATTCAGTTTTAGGATTTTAGATCATCCATTAACTATTTTCCAAAAGAAATTGAAGCTTAAAAAGTCTGTGTTCAAAGTTGTTGAGACAAGTCCCTTCGAGAAAACAGATCTTGAAACTACAGAGAGATATTTCGAAATCAGAAAGCTTTGTGTGAACGTGTTTCATCACAATACTAAAGATGACCTTCTGAAGTTAGCTACAGTTGAATGAATTTAACTGTGAAAGTCACTGCATGTCTCAGGATACTACTAAAAATTGATCAGCTTAAAACTTATTCACATGAGTTTTAAATATATATTTAATGGTGCGATAACTTTATATTGGATATATATTGAGCTAGATTACAGAATTGATGTCTGTCGATTTTCCAGAGAAGAACATATCGAACATCTTTATGCTATGTTAAAAACTTGATTATGTACTCTTTTCACTACCACGCTCTCGTCCCTATGAGCGAGTTTGTCTAAGACCTATAGACCACTGAATTCCCTGAGGGAATTTTTTGTTAAATATATTACAAACAATAAATAAGTAATGAAGGAACCATTGTAAGACTTTCTCCTCAGTAAGAATCACAAGTAGTTTCAGAATATAAAATATTTTATTCAGCCAAAAGTATTTGGCCCCAACATAATAGCTCTTAACAAGTAAAGTAGCTATACCAAAATTACATACTCATAAATTTTGAATGTATTTTATCAGATTGTTGCTGATGAAAGATCAGAAAAAGGGACGGAAACTTCAAACACCTTCAACTCAGTGTGAAATAAACTTTATGAATCAAAATAATCACCAGTAATACAGTTTTACCAACGAGTTATAAGTTTCTGTTGCTGTCATGAAAAAATCTCGAA
Source organism: Thereuonema tuberculata (assembly GCA_023159025.1). NCBI lineage: Eukaryota > Metazoa > Arthropoda > Chilopoda > Scutigeromorpha > Scutigeridae > Thereuonema > Thereuonema tuberculata. Next base: position 35,961,323 of record JAFIDM010000007.1, on the reverse strand, counting down.
CTACAGGACGCAACAAACTCTTGGAATGATTTCAACTGATGTTTAGCAGTATATCTTTTAGAAATGTGTCCAGGAGCTTGAAGAAATGATAGTCCAAAGATTTGGAAACAAGGCAGATGATGTAAGGTTTTGTAAGTCAACTGGCGCAACTTCTGAATTGTCTGGCGTGCAATGTAGGGACAGGGCCGCTCAGAGGGGGAGGCAAAAGGGGCAGATTGCCCCGGGGCCCCACAAAAATAGCTCAAGGGGGGGGGGGCACAAATCCAAACGCCCCGGGGCCACCAAAAGTCTCTGGGCGGCTCTGTAGGGACTAAAGTTATTGTGGAGAAGTATGGGCCCATGACTGCTACTGTTTGATCAACAATTTTCCATGCGTAATGTAAAGTTCATGACAATACCTTTCGACCTCTATTGTATGATCTGTTGGCAAGAAGAAGTCAATCACAACAGCTGTGAACCACCAAACACTGAATTCCGACTTCCTGGAATGGAGTATAGCTTTGGGCTATGTTCAATATGTTCAAGCCATTGCTCTAAATGTTGCTGATTGTCATGCAGTTTCTATTTCTCATCATATGTGACAATGAGCTTCAAAATGTTGTTTGTTTCACTGCAGAGAAGGGCAGCATCCAATCGTTGTTTTGTGCTATTCTGTCAACTCATGGGGGACCAATTTATCCATTTTCTTCACTTTGCCTATAATGCCAAAAGTTCGGGAAATTGTTACATTGTGTATTCCAAGTTCTCGAAATGTTTGACAATTGTTGGATTAGACCAATCCTTCAGCTTGGCATCACCAATAGCTCCTTGTGGTCTGCCACGGAATTCATTTGCACGAATCCTATCAACAGACTAGAATTTTGCAACCCGACTTGTGTTAGGCATTCATTCGCTGTGGCGTCTCGAAATTCTCTGATGTGAGCTGCCTCTGATGCACTGCATTCCAGTTTAAACTCTTATAGGAAAATAACATGAAGTTGACTTGGATCCCTCATCCTCTTCTATAAATCACACACCATTTGGAACTGATGCCTCAAACCACTGTCTCATAAGCAGCAGGTTTGTAGCTTTAAATTTGTATATCGGAACCTTCTGGTGACTTTTTAATCCTTCAAAAATACGTTAACTATAAGAGATTGCAAAACCGACATTTTTATCTGCACTTCTCAGCTACTGTATTAGTGGTTGAGCTACAAAAGGATTCTTGGGCCTTAAAGGAAAATCAACCTTAAATTATAAACACCAACATTTATTTTAAATATGAAATTTGATGCATTATTCTTTGAAATACACATGACACAGTATTTTAGTCCAAACCAAAGTGTCTCCAAGAGGTCAAAAGGGAAATTTAATGTACACCAACTACTCAATTGAAAATGGACACCTGTGGTATGGAACGGACACTTTATTTGCAGCGTATCTAATAGCTCATACTGTGGCCTTTTGCCTTAAGCACAGCATCCACACGCCGTGGCATGCTCTCCACCAGTTTCTGATAGCAAGCAACTGGTATTTTTGCCCACTCCTCCTTCAAAGCCTGCACAAGTTGGATGCGTGTTTGCAGTCGCATCGAATACGCACGAATCCCACGCTCCAATTTATCCCACAAATGATCAACTGGGTTAAGGTCCGGACTCTGGGCGGGCCACTGAAGTTCCTGAACATTTTTCTCCGGAAACCAGGCTCTGACAACACGGGCCTTATGGCACGGCACATTGTTGTGCTGGAATACAAATGGGCCTTCACCGAACTGTGACCACAACATAGGAAGCATGGACTTGTGTAGAGCGTTCAGATGCCATGTTCCCCTCGATTACAATCAACGGACCACGTCCAAACCAGGAGAAACACGACCACACCATCCCACCACCACCACCAAACTTCACTGTTGGGATGACATACACAGGTAGCAGCTGCTCCCCTGGCAAATGCCACACCCAGGTGCACCCATCCGATCGGTAGAGTGTGAAGCAAGATTCATAGCTCCACATAATGCTCTTTCAGCGGTCCATCTATCAAGACCATCACTCTTTACACCAGGCCACACGAAGCTGGGCGTTTACAGGGGTGATGTTAGGCTTGTGGGCAGCAGCCCGACCAGTGTACTCTAAGGCATGGAGCTTCCGACAAATCGTCATGGTACTGACAGTTATTCCCGTTGCCTGCTGGAAGTCCAGCCACTGTTGTTCCGCTGAACAGCCCTGTTCTGTCATACCAACCGCTTCAGGGCCCTCCGGTCTCTATCGGTCAGCATGCGGGCTCGGCCACCTCCTTGACGTCGTGTTTCCATTTCATGAAAATAGCATCCACAGTCAATTTTGGCATGTTCAGTGTCACTCCTATGGCTCGCCACTCTGGCCACTAATCTGGCAACCTATGACTACTACACGTTGAAAATCGCTCAGCTGCTTTGATGGTGGCTTGCGCTTGGCTGCAGGTTGGAGGTGGCGGGTTTGATTCCCGGCCTTGGCGGAGAGCGGGGATTTTTCCATGCTCCTTTCACCTCCAAATGGGTCCTAGGGTCTACCCAGCCCTCTGTGGAAGGGGTACCGGGTTTCTTTCGTGTGAATTAAAGGCGGGCGGGCATCGGGCTGACCACCCGACCTCAACTTTGTCCCGTTGGTCACAAAACGCTGGTAGCCTGACCTCCTGCGCCCCCAAAGGCCTATCCTTTAAATTTAACTTTAACGTGGTTAGACACCAAATGACTCCAACTACACATGATCGTGTTGTTTTTTAACGAATATATTCAAATTATTGCCCGAATTTGCATGGTTTGTTCCACTGCAGCAGATGTCCATTTTCAATTGAACAGTCAGTGTACATTTGTATATTAAGAACACAGAATTTTAGCTCATGTTTTGAAGTGCCCCGAAAAATGGGCTGTAAACATCAAAACCTAATCCTGGCTGGACAATAACATTTTAACTTTCCAATTTCAAGTTAGATGTTGATCAGTGCATTTTTAAGTTATTTATGTTTTCAGTGGTTTTGCCGTAATGAACAGTGACCCATAAAATGGGTCTAAATAACAAAACCTAATCGATCTAGATAATATGATCACAGACGGATTCAGGATTTTTCATAGGGGGGGGGGGCTAACTTTTCTGAAGGGCTGACTATACCTGTGAGTCTGAAACGCACGCTAATCACCAGCTTTTTATTAGCAATTGAAATCGTCATCAAGGCAATATTAATGTCTATCAGGCAGCAGCCTTTGGATATCCCATTTTATCCAATCTATATTCACAGCTAAAGGGAGGGGCTATAGCCTCCCCCCCCCCCCTCTGGATCCGCCTAAGAATACGATTAAACTCCTAAATATAAAGTTCGTTACAGATCTGCATCCCCAAGATTCTATATCATAGGCACACCCACACATGCACAAAGACATCACTCAAAAAATAGTTCTAAATTGGTTCTACGAAAGGAATAACGTGAATTTTCATTACCATTGAGATATGGATATTTTGTTGATAATTGTTTTATGTTACGTAGCTGTTTTAAGAAATTAAAATGGTTAGAAAGTTAAAAAAAAATTTACTGTATTTAGATGTCGTTGCTTGATAACAATATTTCCCCAATTACTGTCATACGAACAGAGTAAATTCTATAAAGTAATAAGGTATTGTTCTATTAAGATTTCATTATACCATATCCTAACAAGTCTAATCCACAATAATCCATGAATAGGATTTTTTAAAGTTTTGTTATAATTATAAAAGCCAACAAAAGTCGAAAAAATTATAAATTTGCATTTACAATCACTTAAAAATAAAAAATACATGAATAATATCAACATCATTGGAAAAACAAAAATCAGATTGACAATTTTTAAAAGATTAAACAATGAAACAAAAATAAAAATCACTGAATGAAAATTTAAACAATGTCTAAAAGGGGAATAATATAAATAAAATATTTATCATATTTACACTATTTTTTTTAATTAATTTTTACTTTTGATTATCCGTAAATGATTTCCCGTTTTCTTTGTTTCCAAAATTTTTATTCTTTCATCAGAACTATTATTATTCTAGGTTAATATCATTCTATTAATAACTGTACGGATGTCTGTTTGGCATCATGACATTACCGACCACCAGATGGAGCCACAGGATTGGAGGAGCCAATTATTTTAGGGCAGGAGGTAATGACAACATCAATAGATAGAAAAAAGATAATGTGACTTTCTCAGCAAGGGAAAAAGCAAATAGATCGAATACATTTTATTCTTTTTAAAAAATGAGCTTAGAACATCTTTTTCAATCTTGTGTTTTTGAAAAACTTCACGGTATTTCAAAAATGTGGAATTTGTTTTACTTCCGTGAATATTTCACGGGTTGCAACTAGTATTCTTCTTTCTTCGAATTTGGCCATCTGAGGACCACGTGAAATAGCTCATGAAGCTCAACGTTTCTTATTTCTCTCGCTCCAGTATCTTTTCATTCTCTCACTGTGTTCTTTCCTTCTCTCATCAGTCCATAAAGCTCCCGTTTTTCTCCTTTCTCTTTCCCGGAACCCCTTAAAGTCTTTGATCTTTTTTCTAAATTTGCCCCGATCCACAATATCTTTCTCCGTCAAACCGATCTCCTCCAGGTCCACTCTAATCTCCTTAATCCAAGTAAGCTGTGTCTTGGGGTTCCTGTCGAAATAATCAAATATTCGTCTGGTCAGTCTTCCCTTCTCCATTCTTTTGAGATGCCCATAGAAGGTATATGCAACTAGTATATTAAAAGTACTAACATAAAACCTACTTTCTTCAAAATGTTTCTTAAAAAAAAAAGTCGTGAAAACAACAAAAGTGAAAAGCTATGTTTATAAATTCTAATATCTACTGCAAAGTAGAAATACACTTGAACAACCCTAATCAGGAATGCTGCAAGAAATAGTTGGAAAAGAATTCTGTAAGGCCTCTTGTACACACACGTTTTTTTTGCCGTGAAAAACGACGGTTGATTCGCCGTGTGTAGGCACGGTCGTCAGTATTGTATGGGACCGTCCATTAATTATGTGAGGTGTTTTTTAAAAAAATTGGACCCCCCCC
>JAFIDM010000007.1:35932518-35949169 GCA_023159025.1 Thereuonema tuberculata | reverse complement strand
GGGGGGGGGGTCAACGAAAATCTCACGTCAACTTTTTCATTCAGAGAATATACGTATTATAACAGATTACAACTTTTTGTAATCTTGACTTTTTGACTTTTTTTGATTTTTTGAAATATCACGTGAGGAAGGGGGGGTCCCACCACATCTCACCAAATCTCAACAAGGGGGAGGGGGGGTCCAAATTTTTTAAAAAACACCTCACATAATTAATGGACAACCCCTAACTGCTATAGATAAAAAATTGTTTAGGTTTCTGATATTATTTTTAGAGCATAAAAGTAACTAGAGTATATAATACTGAATAAAAATAAAAAATGCAAATCAGTTACATATAGCAACAACCGGAAGTAGCAGATGACTTGTTAATAATAGGTATATATAAAACTCGAAATAACATTATCGCTAAGGTACTTATCTTATATATCTATAAATTTACTTATTGTAGTGTTAAATCGTTAACTAAATTAATTTGAAATTAGTAACTTTGAAGTATAAAGATGATGGAAAGGTATTTATGAAGATAAGCTCAATCAAAATAAATAAATTAAAATTAAATTATTTTCAAAATTGTGCAGTTTTCCGTACCTATGATTCGGAAGAGCAAGTAGAAGCAAACCAAAAACTAACTTGTAAGCAGTGAAAATAAAAGTTAAAAGTAAGTGCACTGAAGTTTTTTTGACCGAATTAGACAAAGGATATACTGTATTTGATTATTTAATAAATGATATTTTTTTTTCTATTACCTTAATTTATTGTCCACTACATTAGCTTTATCAAAATATTTAAAATGCACGTTTATTAAAGAGCATTAATTTAGGCACGCTAAATGTTATGAATATATTCTTGTTTCTAAAATATTGTATTACTAAATTAAAAATATTAAAGTATGTTTAGGGTATACGAACCTTCAGCTGATAACTAACTATTAGTAAACTGTTTTTTTTTTGTTTTTTTTTCCAAGCATTATAAATTCAATATATACTTAAAATATCAATGTTTTTCTATTTGTATGCTTTTCTTTTTTGGAGAATTACTGTTATTGTTGTTTATTGAGCAATCTTCCGTTATGTATAGGAACAGTATCAACATCTAATATTATATTTGTGGTATGTGACGACTATATGTCTTATAGTTATCGTTTTGTACATCAAATATTAATGGCAGTTAAGTCTTCAGGAGCAATTTTTCCTATTAGTGACTTTCTTGTATTATGGAGACAAGTAGCTGTGTATATGATTTTTGTAGATGTTGATGGGGCCGTGGGATACACGAAAGAGAAAAAGAAAGATCCACGTCCACTCCAGGTTCAGGCGTTTCAATTGCATGGCAGGCCATCACCTTGACCATTCGTCTGTGCTCTAACGACACCTTTATATATGAAATGACCGTTCCAACAATATTGGAGGATAAATGCATTTTTATTTACTTTTTTGATAGGAAACATTTTCTATCATGATTTCACTTTATTTTATTTAGTATTTTATTTTATTTTAAACGTCTTAACTTGTTTTTTAAATAAAAAAAAAAAAAAATTGGCATCTGTATTTGATAGTAAAAAAGTGCTTTGTTTATTTAATTAGTGATGCTCAATTATTTTTTCAATCCTCATATGCTTTCGATTTTGTTTGTTTGTTTTTTTTTTATTATTATTTTAAACATTATATTAGCTTTATATCGCAAAAAAGATTAAAAATGTAAAATTAATAATTAATTTTGAATTCTTAGAAACGTCGCAAAAATAAAAATCTTGAGAACTGGTTACGTAAGAGTGACGGTTTCTGTTTATTCCTTTGGCTGGACTATCGAGAATCCTTTCTGGTGGTCTGACTTAACTTTGACATGGGTAACAGAAGAAATAACGGGAAGATTCTGACGATTCCCCAGCCTTCGGACAAATATGGGAGGAGAAACATCCATAGCTTACGTGGGATTCGAACCTGTACCCTGCGCTTAAGTCAGCACCTTACAATGAAGCTGATGATTAGACCTTCAGACCGTCGCAGACCGGTGGATATGTAAAAATGTTTGATTGTTTTGTGTCGTTAACATAAGTAAGGTTAAATTTATGAAATGAAAAAATTTAACTAAAATAAAATGACGTAGTTTTGTTACTTATTACACTAAAAAAAAAAGGATCTTTGAATGCAGTACAATTAACATAAATAAATATCTGCTTCTAAATTAATTAATAACTTACTTTATACAGTACTTCATTTTTTTAATTTTTTTTTTACATAGTCGTTACGACTATCTAATTTACTGATAGATCTTATATTTATAAATTAAAAATCTTTGTTATTTTTTACCTTTATGTTAGTAATGTTTTGGTCATTAAAAACTGCTGGTTAGGTAAATGAATTAGTCTGATAGCTACATTTTCTGGGCTGATCCATATAGAAATTATACATAGATTTGTTCACAATTCTTTGACATATTTCAGAGGCTCGGCGGCGGAAAATGGGATGTTTGCCTCCGAGATATCAAATAAAAGCCAAACTCACTAAGTTTTTTGTTTTTTCCATAAATGTTCTGTGTCGGTCTTCCGTGACGCGTCAGACATCCAAGCGGTAATCCAGTTCTGACCATACGCTGTGCTGGCGATGGTTGCAATTTTATTGGTGAAATGATATCGCAGTTCGGTGAGGTCAGCAGGAAATGAGGAACGAACACTATCTTTCACCTACCTCCAAGGAAAACGTCTGAAGAAATCACATCTGGTGCAGAGCCGGAATTACCCTTTTGCCGCCTATGGGCTATGCCAGATTTGCCGCCCTTCCTCCTGACCTACCTGTCTGAATATATCACTAGTAAACTATACTGATGTTTATGTTTAGTTTTGACCTAAGTTACTGATAATTTACAACTCGTCTATTCGTTAGAATTTACTTACTCAGCGTATGAAAAGAAAAATATATAAATATATAGGCCCATAATGATGTATTCCTTTCCTTAAGTATACATTCTAAAAATATGTTATAAAAAGTTGTTGTACAGAAAATTAAAACATCAAAGTTAATTTAAATAATTGGAATATATTTCGTACATAACAGTCGCAGAAGATATATATTAGAAAGTAAATACAGGTATAACCAAATGATGAATCATTCTGATTCAAATAAAAAATTATGCTCTGTTCGCATATACTTTACAGACACATCAAAAAGCCAGGAAATGTCTTTCTTTTTATGGTTCCCTCATTTTATGCTTGTAATACGACACTTAATATTTTTTGAATATTAATATTGAATAGTTCAGGATTTTAGTTTTTTTCCTATTTTTTTGTCGCTCCCTAAAGTTGCCGTCCTGGGCTGTAGCCCTTTTAGTCCTCGTGTAAATACGCCTCTGCCTCGACTACTTGTTGACTCCATCTAGGCTGTGTTGAAAAACAGACTCAGCTGAATCATGAATGTCTTGTGACGTCCGTCAGCACTGCTACTCTTTTGGAACAGAGTCTCGGTTGAGTTTTTTATCTCATCTTATGATTACGTCATAAATATTCATTATAATTTTCCTATGATTTAAATTTTCCATCGAAGCCATTCTCATAAAATGGAGGAATTATTTTAATATTATTTCATTAAAAATATTTAATTCAAATTACTTCTTCACCTGCATTCTCCATTGATAGAAAAACCCAGAGAAATTCGTCTGCTTCACGATCCTAAGCAAGGTGACCAATGTATCCCTCAGCTCGGGAGTTCGCGCACAAGCATTAACCACATAGCAACAACGCCAATAAGGCAACACTGAATTCTATTTGTTTCAGATATTATAAACAAAAACACATCACTTACAATAATTATTAACTGAAGAAAGCTGCACGAATTCGATTTCGTATTCAGAAAATAGCGACTGCAGTTTAGGCTGAAGAACTAAGTAATGACACGTTTCTTCTTGACATTTCTAAAAGCGTGACTGTATTTGTATGATTCATAATCAAGTAATAACGTTGTGGGACAAGGAAAAAGAGGGACACTTCACTTGGGGGAGGGAGGGAGGGGTAATGAAAGTGATGTTTCAAAACATACGTACATTCCCCCACTAAACTGGCCCTTCTCTAAGTACCTATATAAAGATTTAAATTAATATTATTTTCTACTAATATATATATATATATATATAGGCCTATATAACGTAGTAGTCTGGCTTCGTTTCTTTGGATTGGATTAATTCAGCAACCATGCACTTCTGGTCGTGTTTATCTAATAACCTTTTTTTTCTTAATTTGATATGGATAACCTGCCCCTGCAGTTTGTCCCTCTATTTTAGATTCACCCACACAATCACTCCTACACAGTCCGCCAAAAAAATGTATACAGTCCTCGTTTTACGCTGGTGATGCCTTAGGCGTCGTAAATCGAATCGACGTAAAACAAACCCATCATATAAACAGGAAGGATTTTATTGTATTGATATTTATTTATGTTTTGGCGTCTTTGTTCACATTGAAGTATTTGTTGTTTGAAGGAAGCGTTTAACATATCCAAAAATAGATTGTCTTTATTTAATTAAGCCATATAAGTTTTTATGACTAAAATTAATATAAAATACTATATTTATGTAGGCCTACTAAATTAACATATAATAATAAGTAACTTAATTATTATATGCATTCATAGCTCTACAAACCCCCCCTTGGACGATCCTCACCACCTTCCATTTTATTGGAACGAGGCATGGAGTTTTTTCACTTCGGAAGTTGCAATAGATGATTTTCTTTTACTTAATATGGGTACATTTATTTTTAAAACTTTTATTTCTATTAATTGCATTTATCACAGCATTCATAGGCAATCAAAGCAGGATGACTGAGCAAAACAAAGCCGAGTAGGTGGAGCCTAAGTACAGCTGTTAAAGTTGACTGTGTTCACTATTTATGGCTGCATTTTCGCTGAAGAAATTTTCTTTTTCTTTTTTCGCATTTTAATCTTTTTAAAATGAATTTCTCCAAATTTTGGTCTAAATTCTAAACCGACGTAAATCTGAATCGTCATAAATTGAAGCATCGTAAAACGAGGTACACACTTCAAAATAACATCTATTAAAGTGTATAGATATTTTTTTTTGGCGGACTCTGTATATTAAAGTTGATTGAAAAAAATAGATGAAAAGGCTTCATTACAATTTTCTGAAATTAAGTAAACAAATACCATCAAATAATATTAAAATTTATTGATATTAAATATTGGATCTTTTCTGTTTTCTGCCCGCCACTATTTGCTGAGTTCTGATTGGTAGATAAAATGACACTCTAGACAGCAAATACCTTTTTATTCTATTTTTAATACATTCTGAAACTGTTTAATAAATACATGAAAAAAAAAATAACTTTCTACTCTATAAGAAAAGCAAATACAGGAGATCCTCTGGTTGCGGACGAACAGACTTACGGCGTTCCATACTTACGAACGGGCTCCCCATAAGGATAATTTATAATTAAAGAATTAAATTAATAATTCGGGCACTAGTTTCTTCCGCACATGTAAACCAACCCTCACGGCGTTGGTGGTCAGTCTCATTGTTTATACGATCGCCAGCATCACTTTTGTCTTTAACTGTTTTATTAGATTTTGTGAGTCTGTGTGTTTACCCTTATGATCATTATGTTCTGTTTGTTTAAATTAAAAAAACAAAAAACAAATAGTTTATGATTAGGCCCATAGCCAGAATTTTCTTTCCGGGAGGGCTCATTGCTCGAAAAAGTGCCTTGTGGTGATCGGCCGTAGTAAGAATATCAACACTCCCTGGCTTCCTTTGGACGAGACAACGAAGGGAGTTGACATGACTACTTCATTTGATTTCAACTCTTGAGAGAGATTTTTCTTGTTTAGATTTTGGAAGGAGCTTCGAGCCCCTTCGCTGATCACATGCCTAATTATGATAGTACAAAAGATATTATTACTGCACATGTGCTGTTCATTCGGGATCTGAGTTACATACAAATCCAACCTAAAAACGTTCTCAGGAACGTATCTCGTTCGTAACCCGGGAGCCACCTGTACCAAGAAATTTGATAGTAATGGCACTCAGTACAAATGATATGACAAGTGACGGGCAGATAACAGCAAAGATCCTAATATTTACTGATATTCATAATTAATTATTAATAATTGTTCGCTTCTCCTTCCAGTCATTCCTGAAATTTGTGGATTATAGAACGAATCAATCTAGATTCAGTCTCAACCAAACAACTGTAAAACGAACTATATAACAAAGTCCTGCACTAATGTGCTTCAAAGAATGGAAAGAGATTGATATGAAACTGTAGACAATGATAGGCATTAATCCATACATGTTTATAAAAGAATAATTGAGAACTGATGTGATAATAGTGTTTTAATAATGAGTAAGAAATTCATTAATAATATATAAGTGAATTATGCGGAAATTCTTTAAGGGGTAACAACACATGTTGCCTATCCATTGTTATACGAAAACATATGAAAAACAATAGTGTGTGTAACATACAACACCTGATGAAATCGTTGTATTATTGTTAAAGAAAGAAATAGTGGCCGAATGAAGTTGCAAGGGCAAATACGTTTGTGACACGATATTAAGTGTTCATCAAATATCATTGCGATGTGATGAAGGTTTCGTTCACGTTGATGTGGAAATTTGTGTGTCATCGTATTATGAGAAGAAAATAGTTATGATGATGTTACTCTAAAGTTCGAAAATGTTCGATTTTGATTCCGCCAGAATCTTCATAGTGTGAATCATCTCAATCCAAGTAAAGTGGATAGATATAAATGAGAGATAAAGGTTCGTAGTAATTTCCTACATTCATTCCACAAGTGAATACACTGGGAAGATGATGTTCCATGGTTAGGCAAGTAACAGAACATTTCGCTGTACTATTATTGAAGAATATATATAAACAGAGAAATATATTTACATTAAGTTTATGGCAATTTCGAGTTTGTGTTAATTGTGAAAAATACTGAATTCATTTTGATAGGTTCTACTAAGTCTTATTCTATTCTTACCCAATTTTCAGAAACTTTTTTGAAAAAAAAAAAGGTCTACGTTTACTTTGAAATGGCTAAACTTAACAACACGGTACCATCAATCAATGACATGTTAGGATACATCACCGGCTGCCTTTTTAACATTTCTGCGCAAGGATACATCATTTTCATCGTATGAGCTCAAGATGTAGGCGCAAAGAGGCGACAGCACCAGAGCGAATCATGTGACGATTAGCTTTAGGTTAGGTAAGTTGAGATTACATCTACTCCAGGATTATATTGAAAAATTGGACTGCAGATTACGGTATCAGGCTGTTTTGGATTACTTTCCGAGTTTTGACAAGATGGCCGCCTTGGCACTACTTTTAAGATAAAAATTTTAGTTTATCAATTAACTAGTTAAAAGTAGAATGAGGTTGCAGATAAGCTTATTTAAAAATGGTTTGCACGATCTTTCTGACTAATTTCGATCTTGAGATAACAGTATGCACCATCATGTATCCCTGCGCAGATTCAGAAGTAGATGTATGGCGAGTGGCAGTACTGTATTCTCCGTTTTAGCCAAAAACCTTTTATTATTATGCACAGGTAATTCAGCGATAATGTTCGTACGTTATCTGCCATCTTGAAAATAGTGCAAATACCGCCATCTTCTCCAACCTCGGAAAAATAGTGTAAAGTCGGCTGGTACCGTGTTGTAAAGTTTTACCCTTTGAAATTGTAATGTCAAATACAAACAGTAGACATTTTTCATTACCTGAAATACCGATATAACCAATCCACTTATGTACAGTACAACCTCGAAAATCCGGAAGTTTTGCCCATTTTCTGAGGGTTTTTTTTTTAGTGGAATTCAAGAAGCGTGATAGCCCACTGCAGCGTTCTGACCACGTGGTTTTGGACTACTACATTCCATTTTGAACAGTGCTTGTTTTCGGTCAGTGACGCATCCTCATAAAGTTACAGCTGCGTATCAGTATTGAGTGAGTTACATAGTTGCAAAACATGTCTAATAAACGGCCAGCGGATTCTTCTTCAGGGGCGAAAAGGAAACAACTTTTTAACAATTGCCAAAAAAGACTTCAATCTAAGAGATGCGTTATGGCTGCTTCACATGTACCATTTCACAGGCCATAAGGTCGCCATGTCGAGCACATTGCCTGACTTAGCGCTTGTTCTAAAATGCGCCATCTTGCAGGCCATCTGACACTAATGCTCCTGGTGACGAATTGTAGAACTTTTGAAGTACAATCGATTTGTATCTATTTATTCGAAATTACTGGTTACAAAAATGATATTTATGTTTGGAGGTCATCTTTTCCTTATGTTTTCGTGGATGCTTTCGAAAACGTTACATTAGTTATCAAAATCATTACAGAATTTTGGCCTGAAAATTTGGATGACAAGCGATTGGAATCTCGAAAATATATCGTGGGATGGTCGAGATTTAACGAGAAATATCGAAACTGAAAACAAAGAAGTACAAAAAGATGAAAAACAAATGAATATTTCCCATTTTAATTTTATTCTGTTATTTTTGTATTAAATAATATTTTTTAATCGGTTAACTTAACTTTTTGTCATTATTTTTACCAAAAATAGTGTTTTATAGTGTATTAGTTAACACTGTGTTTGACTTTTATATAACTCTCTAAAATCCGGAATTGGCAAAGTCCCGGCTAGTCCGGATTTTTGAGGTTGTACTGTATTTAACTTATTTAAATGGAATTAATTTTTAAACAATGTGAAATTAATGGATTAACTAAAAAAAAGTCATACCTGCTTTGGGACATCGTTATTTCAATTCTAATGCTTTGCTTTGTGTTTCTGTTGTAACAAACCATAAAAAAAAAAAATAAATACAAACAAGAGTCAATTTAGTGTATATACAGTATATATACATATATAATTATATATGTATATATATTGAGCCTTTTTTTATTTGTTTTCTCTCAATTTAACGTTGCGCTTATAATGTGCATTTTACAGCAAACAATTTCATATGTACAAGAGAGAAAGACGGCAACATTTCTAAACACGACACTAAAAGTTAACCATAGTAAAAATAAATTATGGATACTTTAGAAGATACTTTACAAAAATGGTTCAGATGGACAACACCAAATCTATCAGAGTACAATTTCTCTTCTAATACACAGTTATTACAGGAAATATTACAGTGTACATTAAAGAATCTACACTAAAAATTTTTCTGCAGACTTTTATTTTTGTAAATGAAAAATGCTTTTCAGTGACTTGAACATGAATTATATTTTTTTCCCTTTCTATTTTAGTTCTGGAATTTTCTTCTTCTTCTTTTCTTTAGGGTAGGAATAAGAATTCATTACTACAGACAACTGTACATTGGAACTTTTTCTTTTTTTAATTGTGGCAAATCAAAATAACTACCAATTGCTGTTTTTTAAGCAGAACTGTTAATAGACATATGCCAGACATGTCTAAGGAAACATTTTTTTAAAATGATCAATTACATTCGTTTTTTTTTTTTAAACATCACAAGATTAAAAAAAAAAATCTTCATTGGGACAACATGGTTTATTTACAGATGAAAAGATGAAAACTTTCTACAACAGATGAGTGAAGATGGAATAGAATAACTTTTTTTTTTTTAATATTTTGGTAAGCCCGCCCCTTTTCTTCCCGCAAAAGTGATGATTGGGTGAAAATGATATATATCTTTTTTTTTCTTTCTGCCAGAAGTACTGTACAAGATGAACACAATGCACAAAGCAAAAATTGTTACATGTAATTTTTCTTCTTTCTCGAAGGGGTTATGCAAAAAAAAAAAAACCAGGTGATACTACAGTAATCCACATTGCTACTATTCTCTCCCCTTCAAGTAGTAAAGAGAGATTTTTAAAATTGCTGATGGACAATGGACTCCCTACTAAATGCATTCACACAAATGGTCAATTTCTTAAAAAAGAACAGTCAACTAGCCTTACTCTGAAATGACTTTACATTTTGTAAATAACTTATTATAGCAATACATGGAAACACAAAAAAATTTGGAGGGAAAAAAAAACAATAAAAAAGACAACAACATACACACACGTTAATTTTAAATTTCCAAAGGTAAGAAAAAAAAAAACAATTATAATAAATAAATCATCATTTCATTTCATTTCAAATAAATAAATCATCATTTCATTTCATTTCAAATAAATAAATCATCATTTCATTTCATTTCAAATAAATAAATCATCTTTGATGAAAAATAGTTTTAAATAGTTCATTAAAAGAATTGGTTTGGATGTTGTACTTTTTTTTTATTTTTCATTTTAAACCAATATTAAAACAGTGTATATAATAAAAACTCCTTAAATACAGTATGAATTTTTAAAATCCAAATAACGCCTATACATATTTTTGTTTTCCTTTTTTGTCTTAGAATTGTTTAAAAAAAAAAAATTAGCCCAAGAACATTTTGTATTGGGGGAGGGGGGATACAAAACAATAAAAGTGGAAAACCATAATTACAAGAAATAATTATAAAAAGGAAAAAGTATTAATATGAATATTATGAACCTTGACATGTAAAAAAAAATATATATCTATATCTCTTACTAAGCCAGGAATAAAATATATTGTTATATACATAAATATTTGCAAATATACAAGTATCTGTGTTTCCTTCAATCTTGCTTAAATACTTTTATTTTTATTTTTTTTGTAGGAGCCAGGATATATTTATTTATCTAATCTTGCTAAGAATAGAACAGAAATGAGTAAAAACAAAAAAAAATCTCAATTTCTTTTTGTTATAAAAAAATGGGTATAAATTTATACAATATTTATAAACTTACATCTTTTCAGGTATTATATTCTAAAATCTATATTTACACTGGAGAATGAGATGAGTTTTTCTTTTATATATATTAAAAAAAAAAAAAAGTCAACAAAAACAAAAAAATATATATATGTATATTTATATATAATATGTATATTTAGTAAAGGAACTTGTAATTACAATGCACTCTTCGAATCTAGTCGTTTTTCATTTTTTCTTTTCCTTACTCCATCAACCAGCATCTTTTTTTTTTTTTTAAAAAAAAAAAAAACAGTCTTGTAAAATCTGATAAAGTTTTCCAAAACAGCACCGAATAAAAAGTAACCCCCAGACAGAAATTCACCCTTCTGATATAGGACACTCTCTCTTTCCCACCTACACAGATGCCATGATTTTTCCTAAAAATGATAAAAAAACAAACAGAAGCAACGTAAAGGAATTTACCATAAAATTACTTCAGGCAAGGCAGCAACTCCTCTTGTCAAGGAGAAATATGAAATTTCAAGGCATTTATAAAGACTTCCATGATAAGATTGCTTCAACATAGTTAATAGTCAACATCCAAATACATTTCTTGGTTTAAAGTTCTTAAAAAATAATTCTGTTACCACTAAATTGACAAACAAGGGTGTTTTATTTTTACTCCAGCCTTTCGGTCAACCCCTCGGAGATCGGGCAGATAGATCTAGGACTGATGGTGGTTTACTGGTAGTAGCCCTGTCCGTAGTAAGGCTGCTGATGAGGTGGTGGTGGTGGATAACTCTGGGGTTGCTGAGGGGGCGCTGCTTGGTACGTTGGCTGAGCTTGTGGGGGTGCACTGTAATGATGTTGTGGTTCTTGGTATGTCTGTAAAGAGAATCAAAAATAGTAAATATTTTCATTCAAATAAATAATAGAGTAAAAATAATTATACTTTTTACAATGTTTTTTTTTTGATACCCTTTCAGAATGTAATGTTTACCATTCTGAACGATAACAATCCTGACGGTACTACACAGATTTGATACTGTTCTAGTACAGCATTTGCTTATTATATCATATCAACATTAAGATCTTTAAGTAAGACCAGATAAAGACAGAAAAAGAAAAAAGAATCAACACTCAGATAAATGAATGCAGTGAGAAGAGATCAATATAAAATATTTTTTAAATTAATATGAAAGTTTATAATTATGAAATGACAAATTTCATCACAAAACAAACAGACACTTGTAAATAACGCACTGTATATGATGCAGTGATACAATGGCCAATAAAAAAATATATTGAAGATAAACAAAATTAACAGTTGCTTGTTGAAAGAGGACGAAATACGTCAGTTAACACAGGATATGGTGGTAATTGAAAAGATTCAGTTAGGCAGAGCATCACACAGCCATTAATACATATCCATTAATGCAATCCTGGTTTACTGTAATCCATTTCTTTCCCTGCTGTCCCATCAAGCCCCCCCCCCCATCCCTTTTACAAAAAACCCTCATGCTGCCTAAGTAGATTTGTTACCCCAAATGATAGGAGATAACCTCCACCTCACACCAAGGGACCTTCTAATTCAACTTGAACGCGGTAATTTTTTAAGCATTAGATCTGCCTATATAATGACAACATTTACTATTTCAGTTTATATTACAGGGATGTTTTTAATGTGAGAGTAGTACAATATGGAATCTTTTAATGCGGAAAAATGCCAATTTATAGCTTTGTTTGAACTATTTTTCATTTCTTATTTATTTATTAATTCCTTTGTGCTTGTCCTAAAGCTGATTTTTGGTTGGTCGGTGGTAGTAGCCCTTTTAAGAAAATATTTACCTGCAAACCTGAGGTGTCCATAATTTATAAAGAAAGAATCCATTTATCTCCATAACAACTACAAATGTAAAGTGCTACTGTAGTTATTTTTATCTTAAGACTACACACATAAATAGAGGAGTTTTATGTTATAACTTTCAGTAATAAAACCTAAGCCTGTGTAGTTATTAAACAGGAAATAGTAATAATACCTGTATCAAAGGTCTGACCGGCCTCAACAATGGCTGTGCCTGGACATGAGGTAAAGGGGGCTGCTGCTCTACAAAAGGCTGGGGGGCTGGAGGTGGTAAACCTAAGGGAGGTCCCACCGGCCTTGGAGGTGGTGCAGGGGGTCCATGGCCAGATGGTGTGGATGACCTAAGAGGGAGGGCAGGTCTTGCTTGCGATGGAGGAGGAGGAGGACCACTGTACTGTGGAACAACCTGCAATAAAACAGAATTCAAGAATGATTATATTATATTATTATAAGATCTGAAACATATACATTTATTTTGATTTAAAATGTTTGTCAACCACTTTTTGTGTTATGTATGAAAATATTATTGGTTTATTTCAATATATACAGTGTTACCTCCGAATAACGGACAGTCACGGGACCGGAAGTTTTGTCCGTTATTGGGGAGGACTGTCTTTTTTTTTATTTTTTAGCTTATAGCATGCCATTTAATGAAAAATTACGTACAATATTACTTAAATTTCCACAATTATCATTGCGGTATGAGAGAATATGAACAATTGCAAATTATTTACTATATTTCTTTTTAAATGAGTGCTAATCCGTTTGTCTTACTTAAATAATGATAAAATTAATTACAGTATATAAAAAATTAATTTCTAGCCATCCATTTGATGCCTTAAACGTGTCCAATCCTAAAGTTTGACCGACTTCTCTGGCTTTTTCTTGAAGGAAAACACTGCTTATAGGAATGTTCTTTGCACGAGCAAAGCGGAACCATTTTATCACCATTTCGTCGATTTTGCTTGTTTCAGTTTTACGAAACTTCAAATTCTTCGAATTTTCGTTTGAATTCACCATCCACATTTTTCTAATCTCATCTTTGTCCTTCAAAAATTCACTTATTTGAGTTTTTCCAACTTTAAAACGTTCAGCAAGACAACGCACACTCAGCTTTTCTTTTTCAGCAACTTCAAGAACATCACTTTTTTCTTTCAGTGCCAATCTCTTCCTTTTTGACGCCATTTTAATTCGCACTACATTCAATCAACACGTTTATAGGATAGCTTTACGAGGGATTGATATTTACAAAGCAACTGCAGTGAAAAAAAGGGCCTCAGATTCGTGCATTGAATCATAGGACACCGATACAATGTATCAATGTATGGGACACCGATGTAAATACAACCATGATGCGTTTATCGAAATGTTAATCGAAAAAAAAAAAAAAAAATTTTTACAGTTAAAATAACTGTCCGCTATTCGGAGTGGATAACATGGAATGTCCTATTTTAAGGGACTGGGACCCGCAATAATGTCCGCTAATTAGAGGTGTCCGCTATTCGGAGTGTCCGTTAAAGGAGGTTTCACTGTAGTATTAAAACATTTCTAATAGTTTGACAAAGACTTTTTGATCCAAATATACTGAAAGTTCAGAACTTAAGGCAATAAATAGATATTTGTTTTAATCAACAGCTCTATTACTGTGCAAATTATCTTAATTCTCAAGGGATGACTTCTACTTGCTAAACATTTAATTGCATTATATTTTCTGACAAAACAAATCCTTTCTGCTGTTATAAGAACCAATAAAATTTTAAAAAATAACCAGCATCCCTGTTGTGCTTCTGCTTAGAATGGATACATGATACAACAGTGCTTCACTCATCTGGTGACATCTTTAATAATCACTGTTTGAAATTACTTCAAAACAAGTTACTTTTTTTTTTCTTTACAAAAAACAATCCTACTAATTAAATTTTGTAATTGAAAAATAAGTTTAATAACCTTTTATCTTGGCTTTCCAGTAATTATCATTATATTTAAAATACATTTTTTATTGATTCCCCCCCCCCCCCACCTGATTTGGCAGCAATTTTTTTGGGAAGCATCATCAGGTTCACAGTATACACATCATTTTTTTTAGAAAAATATCCCTAAACACATACATGACTGAACGGCAATGCTAAAAATAACATGGCAAATGGTGTATTTTGAAATGACAACATGTAACTTAACTAAGATAAAATAGATTCTAGGTTTAGCAAAAACTATTTGAAAATAACATTAAATTATTAAAGTTTGGAAATTAAGTTCCTTACCTGAGGAGTGGTGTAAGGAGGAGGGGGCTGTGGTTGCTGTGCTCCTTGTGGGGGAGGATATGGAGATGGGTACTGAGGGTAAGTGTACTGCTGGGTAGGTTGACTCACACCAGCCACTGGTGTATGGGATGGTCTTGGAGGTGGCTGATACCCTGTCATTCCAATAACAGTGGGAATGCTGTGCACAACAGAACTTGAAGCACCTGCAAGTAAATGAATTGATTAAGCCTATGTAACTCTTAATTTGAAAGGAAACAACTAAATCTTTTTCAAAAGAAGTATTAAAGTTGGCTTTCTTTTTTTTTAAACTTTAAGTTAAAAAAAAAAAGAAGAAACATAAACACAAAAATTTGGCAGGCTAATTTCCTAAACTTAAACATATTACTACATAAAGTTTCCAATCCACTGGCTATTCAACTTATCGAAGGCACTGTCAAGAAAAATTAAGAATTATGAGATCAGCTCAAACCCTTAGCACATACTGAGGGAGACAAAGTCTGTTAACAAGCTGCAACAAAGATTAGAAGAACAAGAACGTCTCGTGGGATCTGACTTAAGGCCAGAGTATGTATGCAGAAACCCATGAATTGCAGGCAGGAAATCATGGTCTGTTGGCAAACAGTAGACGTTCTTTACACACTGTGCAGACAATCACTTTCTTTACGCATTGTTGGCTCTGGCTTTAATGATGTAATCTAACTTGTTTTGACAGTCACTTATTCAAGGGTAACTTGTATTGATAATCAAGCGCCATGGTATTAAAACTTTATTCTTTTGCTATAACACTGAAATCATATCCAACAACTAAGTAACTTATAAGTTAACAGAAAAAAAGTTAATAGTAGTATATAGGAAAATAGTAATTTTATGAAAGATTTATAATTTATGGTGACTCAGATTTTAATTACAATTAAAAAAAAAATGCTTAATATTTTAAACAACAACAGAACAAAAGCAACTGCTTCATCAAAACCCTTATTTATATATTTAATATTAAGATTTGACTCAAAGTAATTTTAAAACTATTTAATGGTTTGAATATTATTTTTTATTTTACATTTTTTAAGATGCTATTGTAGCTATTGGGTTGAAAGTGTGGGTGTAGGCCTGCAATTATTTAAAATCTTCAAGTACAGCTGCTTTTAGTTAGTTATTTATAATTTAATTTTCTTATAGATTACTTACAGTCGTGTAGAATAATTATTTCTTATAAACATTATTGGAATAAGCTTTCACAAAATAATATTCAAATTGAATAATAATGTCTATGTGAATAGATAAACACAAACACACCATTTCTTACCAGGGCTGTAAAGTCGGAAGCAATTCTTGGATTACTAAAGTCAGAGTCAGTAAAAATGTACCAACTCCTAACAAATTTAAATTATAATATAAATAATATGTTAAAATTTCCTATTTCATAGACAACAATTTTATTAACTTATTTTTTTTTTCAGGATATATTTTAATTTAAAGTTCTTTGCAAATTTCAAAAATATAAACATATTTTACGATATTTATACAGTAAAACCTCGTTAAGTCGTCACCCGGATAAGTCGTCACCCCGCTTCAGTCGTCGTTTTCCTTTGGTCCCGACAAGGTCTCATAGACAATAATGTAAAATAAACTAAATAGGCTTAACGTGCGTGGAATGAAATAGAATAAAAATGGAAATAAATAAAACGCACTTACTTATGAAAGGTTGAATATAAAGATTTACATGGAAATAATCTGACAGTTTCGGAATACTACGCGTATTCCTTCTTCAGGGATGGCACAA
>JAFIDM010000007.1:35909116-35922883 GCA_023159025.1 Thereuonema tuberculata | reverse complement strand
GTTGTGAGGAAGATGGCTTCTAGTCAGTGTAAGGTTCTTGAGTTTGCAAGAAGTGAGTTGGCAGTTACAGTGCAGCGGATGTTTCGTCTCCGATTCGGCATTGAACCACCAATTAGGAAAAACATAAGCCGTTGGTTTAAGCAATTTCAAGAAACTGGATGTCTCTGCAAAGGAAAAAGCCCGGGGCGACCGCGTTTGTCAGAGGATGACGTCAGACGAATAGAAGACAGTTTTGTTCGTAGTCGAACAAAGTCAACCAATAGAGCTAGTGAAGAACTGGAAATACCCCAATCAACTGTTTGGCGAGTTTTGAGACGACGTTTGCTGTACAAGCCCTACCGCTTACAACTTGTGCAGGCCCTCCTTAAAAATGACAAAGTAAACAATATTGAATTTTGTGTTGATATGCTAGAAATAATGGAGGATGATTGCGTTTCTATCGCGCTTAATTTTCAGCCATGAAGCTACGTTCCATCTTAGTGGAAAAGGGAATAGACACAATGTTCGCATATGGGGTCTGCAAAATCCCCGTACAACATTGCAACATGAGAGAGACTCAGCGAAGCTAAACGTGTTCTGTGCCTTATCACGGACAAAAGTCTATGGACCATTCTTTTTTGAGGAAAACACTGTGAGTGGAATAACATATCTTGACATGTTGGAACAATGGTATTTTCCTCAGCTTACCGAAGATTCACAAGACTCCATCGGGATGGAGCTCCACCCATTGGTGCCGTGAAGTCTGAGGATTTTTAAATCAATCCCTTCCTCAGCCATGGATTGGTCGCATGGGAAATCAAGACCTGGCTCTACATTTCTGGCCACCGAGATCTCCTGATCTCACGCCATGTGATTTTTTTCTTGTGGGGCTATGTTAAGGAAGCTGTTTACGTCCCACCTCTACCAACAACTCTGGCCGACCTGCGGAACCTGCTGCGGTGAACACAGTAGCACTAGAGATGGTTACTCGCGTGTGGGACTAAGTGTGGCTACCGCTTTGATGTTTGCCGTGCAGCAGAGGGGGGACACATTGAACATTTATAACCTGTGTTAAAAAACTTTGAAATTTCCTCTTTTTATTAGTATGTAGATTGTTCATGTCAAAATTTATTCTTCATTAAATATATATTAATTAAATTGGGTCCATCTTTTAGAATGACCCTGTAATTTTTTTTATTTTTATTTTTTCAAAAAATAAAAAAATGATATTGTTTGGAGTCAGGGTATATTGTAACTAACAGACCCCGTAGAAAATCTCGGTTGGAAGTATAGGTCTCCTGATAACTACCTTTCCAACCGTCGCGTCGATGCGAATGGATTCAATCACTTCTTAGTTGTAGGAGGACGCAGTAACAAGGATCCAGGAGGCGCCAATTTTTTAAGAAATTATTTTTTTTTTATTAAAATTACTTTTTAACAAAAACCAATACGCCCATGCACGCCTCCACATCAGGACCTTTAATTTGATGCGATATTTACCCTTGTGTCTCATGTGGTTCACGAGGAACAGGCTCTTCCTTTGTTATAGTACAGTATAAATAGTAGGTAGATTAAAGGTAAACTGTCCGTTTTGTCGTTTTCAAGTGTTTGAACAAATAAAAAAAAAAAAGAAATAAAAGGAAATTTTATGAAATTTCATTTTAAGGAATTTTAAGACTACTAGTTTCTTTCGAGCTTCTCGTTTAATTACTTCTACGGGACAATCGACTCAAGAAATGGGATTTAAAAAATTTGAGGGTTAAATACGGGACCTCTCGGTGTAGGTGGGAACCTAATCCATTTCCTGTTAAGTAGGTAGCGAAAACGGACAAAAGAACATCAATTAGGCCTAACTTCTCAAAAAAATTCTCTTTCCCTTTGATCGGACGTCGTTATTCAAATACAGGTTTTTGCCATATTTAAGATTTTTATTTTTTTGCCAGTTTATTTTTTGCTGCTTATTCATCCTCTGCTTTAAAAAAACAAGATCTTCTTTTGTTATCGTAGTTGGATTAACGCCCACGCAGTCGTCTTCACAGCGCTCGCACGCATCGCCAATGACTCGGCGCGGAATCTTGAATAATTTGGACTTAACGGAATGCCTTTATTATCATCTGACGAACAGCTGCTGCTTCTGGTGGGATTTCTTATTGTTCCACGAGATCCGCATTGTTTTCGCTTACTTCCTCCCCCACCTTGGCTCGTTCTTTAGTTGTGTTGATGTGTTTGCTAACCTCGTTCGTTTAATAACTAACCTTAGTTAGCGTAGCTCTTACACGGGAACGCACGGTGGCATTTATTAGGCATTTTTCATTTGTTTGGGTGGATATCTTAGGGTAGCCAGTTGGACCAAAGAACGATGCAGCAAGTTTCAAACCTAGGTGGAGACATCGTATATGTGGTCGTAGCATTAGCTGTGAATTATTTACGAACACATTAAGCCTAAGACACCTATGTATATTTTCATCTATGTATACCAGTGGTTCTCATGAATGTTACATTAAAAATAAAAATGATTTTCTTCTTTAGTTTACGTATTTGTTCTTTTTCAGTCAAATATTTTTTTCTTTGTCTCTCTGGTTGATTCTGTGGCATAATGGTGATAAAAGAGATTTTGCTCAACTATCAAACACGAACTATTAATTTCTAACTTTCACAACCTGAAGTTTCTTTTGTCTTGGAACTTCAGAGGTGAAACTTATCTTGAAATATCAGTCAATGTTATGTAGACTCTTGAGTTTTACAATTTATAGAAGAAAAGACCGTTTTCAAAATTTGCATGTATTTACTACATTGCACTTAATGAATATTGTTGCTTTGTTAAAAATAACGTAGGACTGAGACAGGTTAACTTTACTGACTAACTTTATTTATAACAAAGGTATATATATATATATACTGCAACTTGGATAATTCGAAGCTGAAGGGACCACTACAAAACTTCGAATTATCCAAGATTTCGAATTAAACAAGTTACATCTTTTAACTTTAATTTCAGGTCCACTGAATGCTTAAAAAGATTATTCTGTCAATAAGTAAATATTTATTCCGAAATATCATGGTATGAAAGACTTAAACACTATATGTATGTAAACAAAATAAGATTTATATTACATAAGCTACAGTACATTTACATTCAATACAGAAAATTATAGTTTTTCAAAAAATTGTGCAATGTCTGATTGTTTCGTAGAATTCAGTCGCTTAAGGTTAGCAAAATCATCAAGCATGTTTAGTGAACGGAAAACAGCGTCACTTACTTTGGTTTGTCCTTCAATGTACCGACGAAATTCGCCCAAATGAAAAAGCGCCTCCGACGATGAAGGGACTGGCGTCTCTTCTTCCTCCTCAATTTCATCGTCGAATAGTGGAATAGAGTTATGCGCAGTGCAATTGTCAATAAACAGAAGAATTTTCACGCGTGGTTTACTGAATGACATGGTGACACTGACATCAGGAAGCTCGAATGGCGTCTGAAGCGTCATGTGTCGAACGGTGGCGGGAAGCGGATTTCAGTTGTCACGTGTCGAATTTCTTAACGATGAAACGCCGAAAAGTCGTTATGGTTCGAAATTTTTTATAAAAAACTTTTTTATAAAAAATCGTGGATAATTCGAAGTTCAACTTCCTTAAACTTCGAATTATCCACGATTTTTTAACAATGATTTAATAAAAAGTTCAAGGAACTAAGAGAAATCTTCGAATTAACCACGATTTCGAATTAAAGACGTTCGAATTATCCAAGTTGCACTGTATATAAGATTCCCGGAGCTAAGCCAATCTCTCCTTGGTCCGCTTGTTCTGAGACCAATCATTTCAGGAACAGTCATAACCCTACTACGCTAGATAATCCCTTAATACCTTGATCTTGTGAACCAGGCATCAGTATTCATTTGTGTGCGATTTCGTTTGCCAGTACCGAAACGTCAATTCAGCTACGTAAGTGCAATTATCATCTGGGACTGTTATTTTTGCTTGCTCTTACGGTTCTTGCAAATCGGCTTCCAGTTGATAACCCTGCATTTGGTGAAATCAGCACAAAACCACCAACTGCATTAAGGTCTTCCTCTTGTTCTATTTCCTGGGTTGGTTAAGAAGATTCTTGTAATTTTTTATTTCTTCTACAAGTTCTGCCCGTTTCATGGCGGAGTGCACCAAACTTCAGTTAACTTAAAGGACTGCTATTTGGACGGAGCTAAAATTAGTGGGGGATGCTGCTCCACAAAAATTTTAGCCTATGTTTTAAAATTGTGTGAAAGGAAACATGTATAAAAAGAAAATT
This sequence comes from Thereuonema tuberculata, assembly GCA_023159025.1. Taxonomy (NCBI): domain Eukaryota; kingdom Metazoa; phylum Arthropoda; class Chilopoda; order Scutigeromorpha; family Scutigeridae; genus Thereuonema; species Thereuonema tuberculata. The sequence continues at coordinate 35,918,622 of JAFIDM010000007.1, read as the reverse complement.
TATTCAAAAACTTGATAAATTTCTTTTTATACATGTTTGTTTCCTTTCGCACAATTTTAAAACAAAGGCTAAAATTTTTGTGGAGCAGCACCCCCCACTAATTTTAACTCCGTCCAAATAGCAGTCCTTTAAGTTAACTGAAGTTTGGTGCACTCCGCCATAAGTCTTTTAATTATAATGATTCACATAATATCTTCACAGGTCTTCACAGCGACAATGGCCTGTCAACGTAAATTGTGATATTGTGTTTTAATGACTGAGGGAAATTCCTTCAGTGTTTACAATCGATAATTTATTATTTTTTAAGTATTTTCACTTTTAGTTACTATTTAATAGCAGTTTAAAATGACTTTTCATAGCTTAATCTAAGTGAGTTAAAAATAACTTTTATAATTGTCTCGATGCTAAAAATGGCGGCGCAAATCTTTCTATGGCGACGAAAATCCGATTCTCAAAACAAAGTTTTCAATCGAAATTCTTGAGTTCTGCGAATTTTAAGTTACGAACGTGTTGTTGTTTTATTACATTTTAGCTTTTGGATCATCTCCAATATAACTTCCTTCTTTATTTACACCATCTTTTTAGAAACTTTGTTTGCTGTTATTCAGAACTCGAAAACGCAAAGACTGCAGCAATCAAACTCAGTATGACGCTGTTTTTATATCCGTGTTTGCATCTCCTTCAATGCACTTAAATCCTAGTCTACGACGTTTTCCTTTTCCTGTTGCAACAGCAGGGAAGGATTTTCCCGCTTTATTATCGAAAATCTGAAATTATAAGGAGTTATTGAAAACTTACAAGTTGCGCTGTATCTTACTGGTTTTACTGGTTGCATTTTAAACAAAAAGAAAATATAAAAAAGAAATTGATTTCCTACCAGAATGACGCCGTACTTGATTCGTTTCGACCACTTCCTCTGAAACCTCAAGTGACCGCAGACCGGATCTCATATTTTTACAAATATTTTTCCCCTTAAGGTGCGGAAAGTTTTGAGAGAGTTTACAAAAATCTGTCACGAGATGACTGTCTGTTGCAACTAATTAAGGTATATTCCACCCACAAGATTATCTTCCACTTAAAAAAAAAGTGGCTGAAATTAATTTTATCCTTCTGAAGTGAACACTTAAATCCACCCTCGCAGGGCCGCGCCAAGTGGGGGTGCAAGGGATGCACGGCACCTGCGCGGCATGTCTTGGGCGGGCGGCAAATAATTTAGTGTAGAAATACTAATGGAAAGGAAATATATGCAAAATACATATATTTGTTTTATTACGAAAAATATTAAATTTAGGCTAAAATAAATTTAGCTTATTAGGGACGGCAGCTTTTGCCTGGCACCCCGGCGCCAACATACCTTGGCGCGGCCCTGCGCGGTTCCAATAACGTATGACTCATGTCTGTCCGACTTGTATTTTGGGTTTTAGAGTTGGTGATAACGGACGGACGAACCTAAAGGAAGGTAAGAGCCCCCCCCCCCCACTTACGCTTTTCTAAAAACAAAAAACAAAAACATAGGCTAGTACTGTTAGTTTTATTTAGTTTATAATGCGTCGTTGTGGTTTGTTGTTTGCCAAATTTGTTATTTCACTCTTCTATTTTAAAAGCAAGGGGATTTTCTTTTGAACGATAAATCACACAGAGGATTTTGTTTTGGCGATGAAATGTGCCTATTTCCTTCCTCGCCCGCACTGAACCGTGCAACCATGCACCAACGTCCGCGCGCATAACTTCCTTCATTTAATGCTTGCTTTGCCGCCTGCATTTCTCCCTTCCAAGGAATTCCCACTGCAAGGTGAGAGATCAGTCAAGAGAGTGGTCGCTTTCTGAATATTTATGTGACCCAAATAAATTCATTGCCTCGTGTTTTCCAAGTGCGGTGTCAAACGGACAAGATAGAAAATGGCTGCTCTTCAAATCGAATGCTTTTGATTTCGTTTCTATCAGCTAGGTGGCGCTCGAGCAGCTGTGTGATCTTGGCTTTTTATCTGTTTTGTTTTTTTTTTGATGAAAACTGTAAGTGTAGGCGTGCGAGTGCGTATCCTTTTTTTTTTGCAGATGCTGTTCTCCCTCCCACGACGAATTGGATGTAATAAAAAAGACACTGGAAGGAGGAAAGCTTTTTGTTGCTTTGTGGATTTTTTCTTATGAATTTGTAGAAATCAGTGATTCTCAGGGGTTTACTCAGACGCCCAACTTTTGATATCTGTCCATTAGAACACAGTAAATAGTAAAGTTTAACATTGAATTGACGTGTTTGCTTTGCTTTTTTTTTTGCAAAAGCCGGCTGTAGAGGTAGACATAATTTACGTGGTCGTAGCATTAGCTGTGAAATATCTATGAACAAATGAAACTTCTTACCTTAAATTTTCATCCGATATCGTTGTACTGTGGAATTGGGCATTAAATTTCATTGATCTCGCTATGATGCCAAGTTTCATGGACATTGTCACATTACTTCATGAGAAGGACAAAGGAACAGACAGTCTCTTCGACAGTTGGTAGGTTTAGCAACTTTTTTTTTAAGTGCAAATGGGCCCTAAAAATACTGTCTTTAAAAATAAAAGTTTAATATATTCATTAAGGGCCAGCGGATTTAAATGTGTGGGATTTGTCTTATTATATCTTACGATATTTAATTAGCAGAATTTAAAAAAGGAAATTATAGAGCAAAGTTAAGGAATTTTATTAATTAATAATAATAATAATAAAGAAACATAAAAATGTATTATATTTCTATATAACAATTTAAGAAAAGCCATAAGAATAATTTACTAAGAATAATTGTTGTAAAAATGATCATTTAACGATGTTGCTGGTTTCAGATACTAAATAGAGATTTTTTTTTAATATTTTTATTAAAAACAAATTGTTTTACAAGAACAAATGAATTATGAAAACGTCCTTGAATATTTTTTTTTTGGCATCTTATAATTTACAAATACAAAGTTGTTTTTTTTTTTACTCCATTTAATATTTGGTGCCTTAAAATAAAAAAATTAGTAACGTTTTAAAGACAGTAGACATAGTAGACCTTACATTTTTGTTCTTGATTGGTAATAAAGAGTAAATTAGGATTGAACTGTTGTGTCTTTATATCAAGCGATTGTTGAAATTTTTCATTTAGTTCAGAATTACTTATTGGTTGAATAATTTTCGTCTTGATGACTTGAAAAGTACCTGTGTTCTGCTCATAGCACATACAGTGAAATGCATTCGAAATGGAATAAAAATGATAATTAATTGGTGTTATTTTCCTTTGTAGTTCTAGTAGTTCTTATACGATGGAAGCTCTTGTCTTTCTTTTGCTTCTATTTTCCAGAGATGTCTAATAAATTGTGGCTGTTTTTGTTAAGAGGTTTTCTATGTTTTTTTGAAAAATATAGCCATTGACTTGAGTTCATTCTCCAACAAAATGCTACCGTGCTGATGCAGGGTGATTCATAAAGTAATATTTTTCAAAGTATTGAAAAAAATAGGCCTAAAAAAAAACGAACATCGAAAATTTTTTTTTTCGGTGTAAAAAAAAGTAAATATAGGGCATGGAATGTTTAAAAAAATTGTCACTCAAAATCAACATTATTGCAATCAATATTAGCATTAAGTAAATAAACGATGGCGTTTTTAAATTGATGAAACAATTGTGAATTTACTTTGTATGAGTTAGTTATTTATCTTTTGATTGGAACGGTTGGGTAAGAAACCTGTTAACATCAACATAAGGAGGAATAATTCTAATATCTTTTGAATATTTAAAATTAATTCATTTCTTCTTTGAATCTGTTATTCTCTGGGATTATCGAGAAATGTAATACAAACTTACGCTGAATCTATACAAAAACCTTGCAGATAAAAGCCACGGATAATAGGAAAGCGACATATTGCGTAGCAGTGAAGCTAAACAGGAGGCGGAGCTTCCAGTACTTTATGAATCACCCTGTGCAAGAAATTTTCTTCTTCTGAAATTTTCTTCATTAGTAATACAATTTTACTAATAAAAGACACTTGCGATAAAATAATAAAACAGCAAGAAAGTACAAGTAAGTTATTTATAAGTTAAATAAGTTTTAATAAAGTATTTAAAAACTGTAGAGATTACCTCGAGATACGACGATTCGAGCTACGACCATTCGCAGTTACGACGTAAAGCGTTCACAAAACATTTTCAAGTTACGTCTGACAGAATGAAAACAATGCCAACTATCTCGAACATGGGGTTGCTCTATCCGACCGTTTGTCGATCCGACCTTTCGTTCTAGAGTTGTTAGGAGTGGACGCAGACGGACGGACGCAATAGTTCCCAAATGGGTCGCTTAAAAGGTAAATCTAATTAGTGAAAACTGCTTCTGTCCAAATAACAGGGGATCCTAAGTTTTCGGCATTGTTTTGATTCACTGAAGTAGTTTTAGTTTTTGATGATTTTCTTCTTCTCTCATTAAGTTATTTACATTCGAATTGTTGTTCTCTTGTTTTCAATATGGCTGACTTATATATAATCAAAGTTAGCAGAAATTTTTTTGTATTAATAGAAAATTTATTCATTAATAACAGAAAGTTTAACAATAATATCATTTTCATTATTTTCTTGATCAAATAGGTAATGCGTTGTAATTAAATTAGAAAAATAACAGCCTGGAAAAAAAAAAAGAAATTAAGACTAGAAAAATTGAAGATAATTTTTGATTCAGCGTGCGCCATCTAGCGAATGTTTGTAAATGAAGGGCGCTCTGAATTAAAGACTTTCATTGCTATTTGGTTCGTGCTCAGAAATATTCACCAGTTTTTAACTTCAAAGATTTCCTGGTTAAAGAAAATGGACTGTAAGAAATTTTCAATCAAAAAGAAAGTTCAAATTGTGACATTTGTACTTGAGTGAAAGGGCAACAGTGATAACAAAAGAGCATCCGTCATTGCTGTTGGATAATCGTCATTCAACAGCCTCGGATCGAGATTTTAGTGATCAAGTGTATATTTATTAATTTTTAATCTATTTTTATTTTTAAAGTTAACATCAAATCAGTCAGTCGTATATGTGTGTCTCCCCAAAATAACTTCTGAACCCCTAGACGGACCTTCTTCAAACTTGATATCCATATTTAAGGATCAGAAGCTAACTTTCTAACTTTTATATTTTGAAATCTTTCTTGTGTGGTCCTTGACGAGAAATTAGTGTGAGAAGATGACAAAAAAATACCACAGAAAAACGTCAGAAACGAAAGAGTGACATTGAGTATTATTATTATTATTATTATTATTATTAGGTAAAAGATTAAAGCCTTGGGTTTCCCCAGCAAACACAACATGGGGATCAAGGACTAAAGCACATATTGCCAAGTGTAAATAAAAGTGGAAGAATGCTTAGGGATGTGTGGTTGTGTCCATAAATTTCCTAACTATGCGTGTAGTGTTGAGTACCACAGCCTTCTGCAGTTGTGCATAAGTGTTTTTGTGAAGTCCTAGTGTGCTGAGGCTGCAATGTGTGAGGCACCAGACCAGTAGCGGACAGGATGATGGGTACAACACGTACTCTGTCCTGCCTCCACTGCTTCTGGAGCTCGTGTGCTAGATCGGTGTATTTACTGATCTATTATTATTATTATACTTGTAAATTAATAAATATATTTTTTTAAAATTTCTACTGTTCGTTTGTAGTAGATAACATAATTTAAAAATAAACGTAGAATTTCCTTTTTTATATTGATTTTTAATAAAAATAATAATATAACAATGAAATTTTATCACTGTGGGGAAAGTATTTATTTATTTTATTTTATTTATTTTTTTATTCATTCTGAATTTATACAATTCAGTCCCGTTAGGAATTCAAATTCCTATCAATAGATGCTATTATTTTATTACAATATATAATAATTACTATTAAAATTATACTTAAATAAAAAATTACGTAATAAATTCAAAATCAACTTGTCATTATCAAACAGTTTGAAACATTATATTAACATAAAATATCACAAAAGAACAAAATTTATAAATATTATTAATCAATATTATCCAATATCCAATTTTTTATCTCCTTTTTTACAATTGATTTTTTTTTGTAATCCTTAAATATATTCCAATTTAAATCATTAAAGGTTTTTTTCAATTATATAATTTAAATTTCTTATACCATATTCATTGTTAATATAAGGGTAATCAAGTTTTATTCTATTTTTATTTCTCAAATTATAATTATCACTTACAACTTTCATTCTTTAATTTAATAACGTTATAAGAATTGTTCATTATTATTTTATATATAATGTTTTGTTTAGGATGTAATATATTTTAGTAATATTTGTTTTCTTTTATTAATATTATTCCACATATTTTTTTTTAAAATATTAGCTTTAAGACTTTCCTTTGTAAAGTAGCTTTTAGGTTCATTAACTTTAATTACAGATTGGTTACAGGCTGTCGCCGCTTAACGAGCATTCGTTATCCGTGTCCCCACAGTTACGTGGTCAAATAAATACTAAAACACCACCTAAAAACTCTTCGTATGACACGGTTTTGCGACGTGTGGCAAAATTTGCGTCTGTGGTCTGTCGTTGTCGCTGTCTCTTTCGTCGTTTGAATTGGAAACCAAAGTGATTTCACTTTCAGACAATGCCTCCATTCATTGTATTGACTTTGTTAGTATGTGTCCTAATGTCAAAATTGTTTCTTCCTGCTCGCACTTCATTGGGTTATGCAATCGATGGATTAAGAGGAAATCAATGTTTTCAAGGCTTATTGTTTATATAACAACAAATTTAAAACGCAGAAATCATAATAATATCACAATAAAAAGCATATATTATATATATTCTTTTCTATAATTTAATTCTATATAAGCTAAGCGGCTGCTATTGGGGATTGAATGACTGTTCTTTTTTATTCTTAATTTATATATTGTTGTTTTGACTATGGAGGGTCATCATCTTGTTGACTTTCGTTTTGTTTATATATTTTGAGATCACTCAACTGTAGATAGCCTACTGGGCGAATCCAACTGACGATGGTTAGGAAACCAGAAGGTTTTGATTCCCATCCAGTATCAAAAATACAGCTCAGTCAATCCTTATTATGTGCGTATAGGTTATTTATTGTGAGCTTATTGTTTATGTTACTGAAACCAACATAGCCAATAGAAATAGTGTACAAAGTTTAGTTCTGTTATTAACAACGATCCAATTTATAAATATGCAGCAGAGTGGATTCAAACCACTTGGTATCTTGTAGACGAGTTTAATGGTGTAGAAATTGAAAATATGAAAAAAGAAAAAAAAATAAGATTTCACAAGTTTTCCGTTCACACCTTGAGCTATCGTCAATGGGAATATGCGACAGCTGGTTCGTTCTTGTCATCAACCGGATTTACCCATACTTCAGTTTGTGCACGTTAAACTCCCTCAAACTAAGACTCATATGGTTCCTTGTCTTGTCTTGTTTCTTTATTAAATGCCTTTTAACATAGCATTTACCAGTTTTTAGGCTGCACTGGTTACATCGAATTTTATTATAGTTTGTTTTTGTGTGTTGCCACTCCCGGGAGCGAGAGACAGAGAGAGTTGAGTTGACCGTCAAAAACTGATAAATCTGGCATCAACCTTACGTTAAAATTGAAGGTTGTTCAAATCTCTCCTTAACTTACATTTTCTGAGTACGAATATTTATCGGTCGCTGAATAGCTGTTGAATCATCAGAAGTGAAATCATTCCTGAATTCAAAAACTCCCATCAGCCTCCGCGCCGTTCACTTTTTTCAAGATGGCCGACATTGAGTCTGGTTCCTGTGACTTTGACGATGAATTAGATATCCGTTAAAATTCCCATAATAATAATTCAGGAAAAAAAATTCGACCCTTCTAGTTTTCTTCTTCTCTTTAGAAACTGCCATTTTGAAAAGTACTTGCGCATGCGAAAAGTTATCCGAAATGACGTTAAATGTTAATAACCAATGACAGCTACTTTTAGAAACACGCTACGACATCAACAACTCAACCGTAGGATTGTTTTGTGCTTGGTGCACACCAACTGTTATTGGAAGACCTGCAGAGCTTCGAATAAGAGGCTCATCAACTGATAACACACATCCTTACAACGGTAATTTTTTGGTCCCAATCATCCGCTTGACACAAGAATGACGAGATAAATTTACTTTTATAATTAAGTAATATAACAACAATTTATATGTAGTTTACATTTCTCCATTGAGATATTGAAAAACAAATGTTAGCTCACAAATGGCTGCCGCCGTCTCGTCGAAAAAAACAAGCCAGCGCTGTTATCTTCTGTGTACTCTGACAAATCTGATTAAGCTTGTCCTTTCTCCATTGGCGTAATTTGATTGGGTTAACGTCGAGACGAACTGTACAGACTACATCTGGTGCGTCGTTCTGGTTCAAGTACGCGAATAGTGGTGAAGTATTTCGTCAGATGATGTCAGTTCTTCAAAAGCTAGATCGACACTGGAATCTTTTAGTGATTACGATAATATGACTTGAATCAGACAAACTATATAGTTCTGAAACAAGCAGCTCAAGAAAGAACTCGAATTCTATTTTCCTTTCAAAAAATCATGTTTTTCATTTTCAAAATATTCTGCAATGAATTAAATTAAAACTCAGAAACAGTCAATTTTTTTGGGTATTACTCGGTGTTTTCAACTTAAAAAAATTTGACGAAAACCTGAAATGATAAAAAAATGTAAAATAATGATTTCCATTTAAAATATTTATTCTTACTTAATAAATAGCTAATTTTAAAAATATAATTTCATCTTAAACAATTTAAAAAAAAACACAAACATATTTTTTTTTTTTAAATTAACTGTTGCATTAACCTTAAGGTAGACATAAAATGAAAGATAAAGATTACGCCTCTAGTTTAAGCATAGATTTAGTTAAAAAGAAATGATTTACAGCACATTACGACATATACAGTATTGTACTCACTTTAAATCTGGTAGTATTCTGTTACTCTCTGTCTTTTGTTTGTTCAAATAGATGCTGTTGTACTAATGAGCCTCGCACGTATTTCGAATGTTTTGATTAGGTGTCCACAGATATTTTGAATGTCAGAATGTTCTTACGTAAGTACGGATTTAAAGATGTCGGTTTTATGCATGACAAAGCCCTATACAATGGACTAGACTCGCTATATTTATTAATCTTTTAATGTTGCCGCATTTTTTTTTTCTGGATGACGACACAGAAGCATTTAGGAGTTACTGCTTCATTATTTCTCAATTTGTTTACTCGATTTCCTTCGCTGGTGTTTGTGTTCCGCCATTTCGAATTGTCTCTGATGCGAACTTTCCATAAAACGAGACATATACAACGAAAACCACAGCAGCTCCCACTTGAAACGGGGCCGACGTTTTCTCGAATAGAGAGAGAGAAAAAAAACCCTCTGTCAAATACACTCACGGAGGAGAAGAAGCATTCTGAGGGTCGTGGGAGTGCGAAGGCGGGGAAACGAATAAATCAACGAGCATCTCTTTTAATGTCCCGGGGCGCTTTTTTT
>JAFIDM010000007.1:35883491-35909016 GCA_023159025.1 Thereuonema tuberculata | reverse complement strand
ATTGAATAATGTTGGTTTTAACCAGTTATACATCAGTGTGTAATTATCTGATAGCCGGTGTTGCTCTGCTCACCAATCCCGGTCGAAACAAAGCTATTCATTTCTTGCGTAATAATGGAATATTTTTTCTTCTTGAATCGTGGGTTTCCATTCGTATCTGAAATCTTTTGCAAATGGACGCTAGTCGAGAAATTAAACAAAAACTCCCGTTGAAAAGCATTGAAATCTAAACAGTGTTTATCAATCGTATTTCTCTCACGGCCGGTTTCTCCAAATAGTATTAGCTCAAGTCGTAGTTCAATTGGATCAATTTGGACGTAAATCAAGAGTAGCTTACGAGTGTCTGTAGAAATCGACCGCCATTGCCTCAAAACAGTGAATCTTAGTTAATCCATTGCTATTAAAATTAATCCAGTTAACATAACTCAGAGCATTTGGCAATTTAGTTCTTTTTTTTTTCCAAAGACTTTGTTTGAAAGTTTTCCATTTACGGAAAAAAAAAAAAGAATTAAATTGCCAAAAGTTGTATTCAGGAATGCTATATTTGGAATATAAATGTAGGCTTACCGTTTTTGTTGTTTTCACGATTTTAAAATAAGTACATAAATAACCTATTTATTTATTTATTTATTTATTTATTTATTTATTTATTTATTTATTTATTTATTTGTTTACTTTATGTATATTTATTGGTTTATTTATTTATTATTTATTTGTTGATAGTTAATTGATACAGTCAACTGGAAATGCTTCATAAACATGTATTAGAATTACACACACTGAGTTTCTTCAAGTTCCGTAATATGTAACTCACTGGCAAAAGAAAATACTTTTTTAATATATTTGTTTTTGTTTTTGCCAGGATAAGATATTACCTTTGTGTGAGACATGTGTGGGTGTGTTTGTATGAGCCTCTCTCTCTTCTCTCTGAGGGGGGGGAGGGGAGATAAATCCGAAAACTCATAACTCAGCAGCTGTTTATCTTGGGATGGATGATAAGTGAATGATAAATGATTCTTCTGTGGTTTTGATAATAATGGAGTCAACGTCATCTCCTTAAACCACTTTAAAATTTTTTTTCAAAACTGAAAGCTTTTATTCTAAAGTTGGCACGCCCCCCCCCCCCTTTTTTTTTTTTTTTTTTCTTTAAACGATTCTCGTCTATGAAAAGTGTACAGGGGGAGGGGAGCTGTTACGCTCATTCTATCCGTCTGTCGATCTCTGTGAAGCCCGAACTACAAGTCGGTCTGACAAGAGTTATACCTCATTGGAACCCTTATGGTCTGTAGAGGAAAAATACGAATCCCGGTCTACGGTCGCTCCCTGTGAGATACAGGAGAAAATAAAACATGTACGATGGTCGCTTTGCTTTTGTTACAAAACCATTTTTTTTTTTTAATATTTTAGGTTTTGAAATAAATGGCATCCTACAATTTCTTAATATTTCGAATTGTTAACTTTTTTAAAACTTTTATTTTTACATGTGAAGTTTTCCTAAAAATGTAAAACAATTAAAAAAAAAAAAAAAAACTCAGTAATTCTTCCTTTTTTTTCCTTAATTTAATATTTCCAGTTTAACATTTTTAACTACAATTGTTGTCAAAGAATTCCATCAAAATATTTTCGATTTATTAAAAAAAGGAGGAAGATAAAGTTGTTTTTTTTTTAAATTATGATTCCTATTATATATTGAAATATATAGATAAACACTGTCGTATTTATGTGCGTCCATGTGTATTCATTCATTATTGGGAGTTTTTTTTTTTTTTTTGGGCTGATATCAAAGCAGAGTCTGATAAGTAACAATCTTTTAGTAGTGATTGACATATTAGGCAAAACGCTGAATTCCATATTTTTTTCATTCTAAAATTCTCTATCTAAACTTTTTTTTTTTAGATAAAATTTGAAGCTTATTTACGACCTGGCATTTCTTTACGATATTTAAACATTGTATGCTGTTTTTTTTTTTTACATACAGGGTGATTCACAATAAAACGTGAAGACTTCAATACAGCTCTCTGGAGGTCATTCAAAGTTTATAACAGTTTCAATCAAAATCAACAGAAAGATCAAATTTACTAAAGTTTATTCATCCTTATTCAATCTTACTACATTTTATAGACAATATATTTTGGATTTTTTTTGGCTTTGGCTCTAAATCTACTCGTCCGATATGTAATAAAAGCCAATAGAGATATTCTTCTTATATACCTGAATTTACCTCTAAAATGTCAGCTCTATAGGATGAATAGTTTTTTTAGTTGCCTTAATCAAGGAGGACGACGACATGCAAATTTAAAAATTGTTAATATATTGTTTTTTTAAAACCTCCAATACATATTGATTTTATACCAAATGTAGCTTACAGGACCCTGTGGTAACAGCCACTCTGTGTAAAACTATATACAGTCATAGCCGGAAGTTATGTCCGTAGGTCGAACCAATGCATTTTTTTTTAATCAATGTATGTAATGTACTGCGATTTGTTATGTGCCTAATAATGACATAACTGAAAATAACCTAATGACATTTCTAATGTATGTAACAGATTTACAACTTTTGCCTTACATTCTATGAGTTTTATAAATTTTACTACACTTAATTTCTAATTTAATCACAATAATAAAAATTAGAAACACTTTAAACAGAATGAAACCGTCAAACTCAAAGTGATGTGAACCGAACCATTGTGAGAAAAAATCTAATAAAACTTAAGGAAATAGTAATAATGTAAAAATATAATGTAAAAATAATATAAAAATGTAATGTAAAAAAGTCGAGATTACGAAATTCCTGGATATGATTGGGAAATACAGACAACTCTCCTGAATTTTGGCCTTGACTATTACCGAACTGTAATTCTATTTTTGCTAAAATTGCCTTTCAGATTTGCCGACCGTGTTCCTTTAAAAAATATCGAAACACAATTTTCTTGACTCCATCTGAGATTTTCCGCTCGAATATCGTTGATTAAGGATTTGAAATCTTAGCTTTCCCTGGGCAACGTTCATTTCTAGAAGCACCTTTTCGTATCGATAATAGCAATTACAGCACTAGTAGTAATTTAGACGGTCGGAATCATGAGACGGAAAAAAGAAATTCACTTCTTCGGTTTTTTTTTTTTGTTTTTTTTTTTTGGGGGGGGGGTAATTGAAAAATCGATTAACCCTTTGTGTGGGTGTCTTTATGAAAACTCGTTAATTATAATGAAATCTCGTTTTTTTAATAAAACGCAATAATCCACCATTTTATTAAAGTTTATTTTTCCTCTCAATTTGATATAATGTAGTTATACTTTAAAACACACATATCTGCATTTGAAATCGATTGCATTGAAACTAATAAAATCAAATATGAGCTGGAAAATGGGAAATCCCAGGGATAAGGGTGTTATTTAGGCTTCAAATTTCAAAATTTACTGCGGAAATAACGGGAAAATAGTCTTATTAACTAAATAATCACAACATCAATAAAAAAAAGAATCCTATATTTGTAGAAAAAGTTACTTATGTAATCAGTATGTCTATAAATCAAGTACGTTTTAATAATTGTGTGTGTGTTTGTTTATTTTGTATTTGAAGATTTTTTTCCGTGGTTCTTTTTTGATATATTTTTACCCTATCTTTAGTTTTTGATCGCCATCAGGATAACAAATATTCGCCAACGAATAATTATATTTTAGATTTTGGAGCTGTAAGACATTAAATAAATCAACTACTCGATATTGAACGAGGAAAATTCTAGATCTCGAAACAATACAACCAAATCGCTTTGTAATTTGAAAACAACAATAGTTCGAATTCTGTATTTCCCTTAATGAGTTTTTGAAAACAATAAATTTTGTAAAGTGTAGAAGTGGCTTTCCGAATTTCAGCCTGGGCTTCCGTGAAATTAGCGAATTCCCGAATTGCCTCGGACGGTAACAATACGGTTACATTTCGGCAATTAACGTGGTATTGTGGACATAAATTCATTATTAAAGTGTTCGGTGCGTCAAAGTAGCCTTAATTCCTTCTGTCGCCACTAGGGCGGCAGCCAGTTTCAAATAGTGGCATCTCGGTTTTGTGTGAAATTTTTTTTCTTTCTTTTTTAAGAACTCTAAGCTTAGAGAGCTTTTTCTTTACTTCAGGCAACAACAGAAATAATATCTACTCAGATATTAATGAGAAAAATAAAGAGAAGGCTCTCAGCAATCTTGCAAGTGTTTATTTTTTATAAGGATGGTTTTTTCGTTTGTTGGTCTTTTGTTTTTTTCTTTATCTATTTTTACAACGTACAGTAAAACAGGAAGCATTTAATGCAGTAAAAAGTTGCAAAGATTTAAAGCCACTTGATACAACTGAGAAGCATCAATGATTGTGTTTCTGTGCTTTTGCCAAATGCTTTGTCACTACAAAAAGTCAAGCTAAAACCCCTTGAAATGATAACAGTATTGGGAATTTTTGAGATTTTTTGTTTGTTTGTTTTCTTAACGAGAACCATTGTCTTAACGATTTTTTTTCAGTTAGGCCAAAAATATCTTTGATGACCTAGTAATTTGTTTTCTTCAATTGAAAATTGCCAAGCATCCCAGGACAACTGATGTTTCAGAATGTCTCATCACGTTCTTTTGTTTTAGGAATTTAATTGTTAATGGAGTTGCTACTGTAATCTACGATAATTCAAGGATGTAGAAATTTCCAATAGAAGCCGGTAGATGGAGACACTTTACACGCGATAGTAGCACTGAATGTAAAAGATTCATGAAAAAAAAATATATAGATAAATTAAATAACTGAAGGCAATCACGATACAGTTTGGGATTGGTTTTCTCCCATGAATGTCGCTGTATTTCATGAATCTTAGTAGTTTGTTCTACAGTGAGTTATCTGACTCGTACTGGCGCACAGACAGACAAAATCGTTTGGCGCATTATTGTCTACAGACGCCAAATAGGCCTATCATTATCGTTGTGTTTGTCTGTGTGTATATGTGATGTGCTGAAACCAAAATAAAAAAAAGCTTAGTCCCGTCCTTCATCTGTATTATGGGCGAAAAAAATTACAACAAGCATTTTATTTTTTTACATACGTCATTTCCTTTCAGCCAAAGCTTGATAGAACTTGTCTCGTGATCGCCTACGCATTGCGTCATCCGCGTCTTAGGAATTTAATTTTAGCAATAGTTAAGTAAATTGGAGTCGAGGTAGGAATTTAATTTCGTGAAAACAATAAAAACGATAATTAAAAAAAAAAAAAAAAAGAAATAGGCTTATCTTCGTAGATATTTTGTCAGCATGTATGTGTTTTTTTTTTTTGTTTTTTTTTAACTTCCTAAAATGTATAACATTAAAGTATTATTTCTTGTGTAATTTGAAAAACATCAGATAGGTTTGTGGCGGTGTTTCTTCCTTCCGGCCACTTTGGAACCAGTGGGTCTTCTTTAAACTTGGTGTTTAGATTTTCGATAAGTAGACGATGAGGGAGAAATGTGTGCTTGACGGTGAAATTCTCAGCCTAGAAGCCATGGTTTTATAAGTGAAGGAAACAGTCCTCCTGCGACCACGCTGAGCCCGTGACGTCAGCACTAGCCTCTCTCAAGAGGTTCCGAATAATATTACATAAATTAAAAAAAAAAAAATACTTTTAATGATGTCTAAGAAAATGCTACGCCTATCCAATAAGTTATTGGTTGATTGTTGTCAGTATGAGATTTAACTGTTTTATTTAAGTTTTACATATTTCTAGCGACATTTTGAGGAAATTTAATAACGAAAGCCCTGTGATTTGAGGCGCGCTTGTTTGTGATTGGACGAAAAACAGATACGTCATAATCAGATGAGGTTCCTTCCGATCGTCAAGTTAGTGGGGTCGCACTATATAAAGTAAAATATAAAGGATTTTCTTTTACAATGCATTGTAATTGATTCTGAAATTTTCTACTGTAAATTTGCGCGTGCTTTGATTTCCGTCTTGTTAAAATGACATGTTTTTAGCAAAAGGAAAAAATGTAAGGGTGGATTGTTTCAATTGAAGCGAGAAGTTCGAATTTGCAGATGTTCTTTATTTCGTTTCGCAAGACTTTAAAAAAATTTGGAAAAAATAAAAAGAAAAATTGGAGGATTTAGTTTTTTTTGTTTCTTTCTTTCTCAGCGACGGCGCTGCTAAAAAAAAAAAAAAAAAAAAAAAAAAAAAAAAAAAAAAGCCCTTGTTGTAATTGGAGACGACAGACGCTAAATACCGATGGTTTATTGTTCCTGCTTCAATCAAGTGTATTCCGCCCCCATAAGGAGCTTCTAATCATAGACGCACAACTGCAATTAAGTAGACGACGTCTCTTTGGTCCGTAGAAATTGGAATCTGTCTAATTTCGGTTTTAACCCTAGATCACCAAAGAATTCAACGAAGTCTTCAGAGATGGAAGTTAAAAAGAAAAATTACGATAGTTGCAATCTTAAAAATTTCTAAGCACACAATTTAGTAAATAAAACAAATAAAAAATAAAATGTATCATAAAAAATAAATGTGAGCGTTTAATGTCTCTAATAATAGATTCCTTTTTCAATTGATGTTTGAATGACAATGAAAAACAAAAATCTGTTGTAGACCAGAAAACATTACGACGTACGTTTTATTTGTTTTTATTTATTAAATTGTGTGTATGTTTAACCTTTTTTTAAGGTTTCTGTTATCGAGAAAGGATGCCATTGATCTCTTTAGCATATAAATTGAAAAGGAACTAAGAATAATAATATTTGTTGTTATTTATTTATTTATTTATTTATTGACACGTTCCATACCTGGTGAAACGCTATCGCTACCTTGGAGCCCGACCAGCTAGAGACACAAACTCTACGGCTCTGAACTACTCTTGGCTACCTTTTCAACGACACCCTTATCAAGTCTCTAACCCTAGTTGCTAGTTGGTACTTGTCCACAGACAGACAGACAAACCGGGACTATAAGGCTTCATGGTATCAGAAGCCTAAAAAGAAAATTAATAAACTCTTTAAAGGAAAACAATCAATTCTTTTAATTTGGGGGGGGGGGGGGTTTTTTGTTTTGTTTTTATTTTAACAATTTTGAGCTGTGGTGTGTGTGTGTGTGTGTGTGTGTGTGTGTTTTAAGGCTTGTTTTAGAACAGTGTTTCTCAATTTGTGGTACGCGTATCCCCTGAGATAATTCATATAAAAAAAAAAAAAAAAAAAAAAGAGTCGTCTGGGAGATGCCACGAAATGGCAATAATAGAGAGATAGAATTAAAAAAAAAAAAAGACTATTATAATTTTTTTCCCATTTTAATTTCTGAGAAACGTTTCTTCCATTTCTTTCTTCTTTTTTTATTAATTCAATTGAATTTCAGGGAAAAATTTGTTTTTCAAATCGGAAGCCACGTGTTGTAGTTCTCGGGAGGAGGACAGGCGGGGGGAATTTTTTTTTTTTTAGTTTTTTAATCAAAAAAAACAAAATTTATTCTTTAAAGGAAAATACTACAGTGTTACTAGATTTAAGTGGAAGTATTAACGATATAAACATTAACACTTAATCTATAGAAAAATATATATAAAGTTAGATTAATAATACTAGAAATAAATGAAGTTTAACGATACTGATGCTAGCTTGATACATTGCTACTGATGCTATTATAATCTTTAGTCTGTAATTTCCATCCACTGTCCTTCTTCGTCATTCGTTGTCCGTTTCCTCAGTTTGGGCTGAAGCTTCAGGTCTCAGAGGAGCCGTTTCCTCTGCGTACTTTTGGTGAATTGTATTTTTTACGTGGGATGTTTTCCATCACATGACTTATCATGTTGTCATCGGACCACGCGTCCACAACCACCAAATCCTTCTGACCATTTGTAACACAATTAAAATTCCTTTTGTTTTTTACTTCCGTATCTCATTAATACACATGTGGCAGAGAAGTACTGGTTTCAGAAATTAAATCGAATTTAGTCGTTTCTTACTAAAATAAATATAATCACATTTATTTTAATCACTTATTTATTTATTTATTTATTTATTTATTTATTTATTTATTTATTTTGCTTATAAATTTACTAATTTAAAGAGCAAAGTGTCTGAACTTTGTAATATTGAGAAAGTAACATAAAGCTACTCGATTAATACCATATTTTCGATTAAAAAAAAAAAACACCCAAAAAGTTTAAAGAAACAAAGTCTACTTTTCTTAAAATGTTATTTCTTAAAATTTCTTTTAGTATTATGTAAAGATTTTAACTATAAAAGTGAGATTATCTACATCTGTAAATACAGAATTACTTACAGTTTGTCCACCAAGACTTGAGCCTTAGCCACGCCTATGTCACGTGGTAGGCGACGAGTCGAAGAAGTCATTTGAGGGGTCAGTGTGATGGTTTTCCATTTTCAGGGGAAATGCACAGATTCTGTTTCTTGGTTATAACAGAGGAATTGATGATATAAAATACGATATTCTATATCTTTAATAGTAAATATTTTATTTCCTAATCTTGTTTTTTTTTTCCCAAATTTTCCTTTTACAACCCTCACCTCTATTGTGAAATGTTTTCTTCGTTTGAAGAGGCGTGGCTAAGTCTCAAGTCTCGGTGGACAAACTGTACTTACTTTCATCTCGCGGTTCAAAAGTCATTAGGAGAACAGATACTAATTTGTTTTATTTTTTTTTTTTAATTTTGTCAAACACTTCTGCGCAAAAGCTCACCAGCTTATGGATGTTATACGCGGTTACGTCATCGTGCCAATGAGCCATGAAGCTCTGTGCGTCTGCGCGAAGGTTTAGAAGATAGTACTTCGACGCCGCTACAATATTTTAAACGAAAATAACACGCTTTCAATTTTGTTTGTAAAGAAGTTGAATCAGAAATATATTTCTTATCCTTTGTTGATAAATATGATATGAAAAAAACAAAAATTTCATTACTTATTTCTATTAGGCTAAATAATCTAATTATAATTAGATTATTTATAATCTAATAATTAGATTATTTATAATCTAATATAATTAAAAATAATTATAATCTAATTTCGAATAATGCGACCACTCCACAGGATACATAATTCTTACTAACACCAACAGACTTCAAATTATTAATGTAAACATACTGTACATTATTTGGATTAAACCTTCAATTTCACTAGGGCGGACTAGTGAACGATGGAAATTGGATGGTTTGGTACCGGATTTTGGATAGAAATTTGCTGGCCATCGCTTTTTCACCGGTTTCCCATCAACTTGAAATGTTATGTTTTACCAACCATCCGTTTTCCATCAAAATCTCACGGAAGTTCATTACCCAGAATCCTTTGCGACCAATACCGAAACAGTCTAAATTGTTTTGGTCTTGAGGAGATAATACATTGATTAAAATAATGTTTTTATTCCAAGGATTATCTTAGTAATG
Source organism: Thereuonema tuberculata (assembly GCA_023159025.1). Taxonomy (NCBI): domain Eukaryota; kingdom Metazoa; phylum Arthropoda; class Chilopoda; order Scutigeromorpha; family Scutigeridae; genus Thereuonema; species Thereuonema tuberculata. The sequence continues at coordinate 35,899,635 of JAFIDM010000007.1, read as the reverse complement.
TGGATAAGAATATTAAATAGGTTTTCGTTTATCGGAAGCGGTGGGAAAAATCAGACAACCACCACGTTTCTTACTATAGACGATAGTCAAGCGTAGTTCGATGGGTCAGTCCATTGTTTTTCAGTCATTCAAAATTGAAATTAAATTCAGACTATACTTTTATCAAACTTGGCAAATTTTTAGTAGAAAATTGAGAGAACTTTGATCCAAATAGAAGCTATTTGTTTTGATTCTATGTTTCGCCACCGTGGCGTTGCTCGCCATCAAACCCCATCCGTTCAGTCAAAACAAGAGAACACATTCTAAAATACTGATGGCCATCAGGGCTCCCAGCAAATAACCATCCGTGTAATCCGTAAAACAATCCGTTTAATAAAACATATCCCTATAAAATTACCAGTAAAATTTATTTACTAGAATACCGTAAGAAGAATCAAAAGCTGTAGTATTCCTTTACACGCCCATCTGGCCGTTGGGGTCGTCGGAGATAAGCCTTCCGGCGTTCCTGGTAAAGAAACCCAGTTTCTACTCTTCAGAGGGCTACGGGATCAAAAGGAGCCTTCTGGAGGTGAAGTGGGAGTTGGAAAAATCCCTGACCTTTGCCTGTAATTGAAGCCGACTACCCCAGCCCTCAGTCATTTTTGCTGTGGAAGGAATTGGCGGCAAATGGAGGCAATAGACCTACTTCGGTAGCAACAGATAATTCTTGGAGCAAACTACAAAACTCCAGACCTTCAGTTTTGCCATGGATCTGTTTCAATTTATCTGTTGTAAAAACTGTCCGTGGGTAAATTTTTCGAAGGAAGGTGACTTTTATTTAATTTAATGAAAACTCGTTCGAAGATCATCTAAAAAGAAAACCTGACGTTTTTAACATAATTATGGAACAAACTTTTTAAAGAAATTCATTCTCTTACTCTATCTAGATATAGTATACTTACTATACTTCAGCCTTACTATATCTAGATACAGTATACTTACTATACTTCAGCCTTACTATATCTAGATACAGTATACTTACTATACTTCAGCCTTACTACATCTAGATATAAGTTATTGAACCAAATTTGCTGTTAACCTAAGTAGATAGGTAGGAATTACCCCGTAAGAGCCTTCGTGACACCGAAGATATAGATTCCAGCTATTCAATGACCATTAGATGAGATTAGGTGGACAGCGCATGCGCTCTCAACTTGCCTCCAGGGAAAGAAACTCGGTTCCAGTTTTACAGAGGACTGTTCACAGAAGAAATAACTAGGAAAAACATCACAACCTCAGTGGGGATTGAACTTGGATTCTCTAGCTGTTTACTTAAAGTAAAACAAATACAATTAATTTGGCAGTTATTACGGGTCACCAGTTTTTATAAACATATACAGAACCGCGTAATGGAGTGCTGTTTTTTTTTAATGTGCTTTCTTGGTCTCAAAAATAATAAATTTGTAGTACGATTATAAATTTATATAATAATAAACAATTTCCTAGAAAAATAATTTATCGGAATATTAAGCTTTACAAAGAAAGACAAAATAAAAATAATAAATTATAAAATTTTAATAAATAATAAGTACGATTATAAATTTATATAATAATAAACAATTTCCTAGCAAAATAATTTATTGTAATAAGCTTTACAAAGAAAGACAAAATAAAAATAATAAATTTAAAGGAAATTTTGTCTTTCTTTGTAAAGCTTAATATTATGATAAATTATTATTATGATAAACTATTTTTCTAGGAAATTGTTTATTATTTATTTATTATTAGTCTATTATCTAGTAAACTTATCTTTGATAACATTAGTATTCCTCCAGTTTTGTATTATTTGAAAAACTATACAGCAGCAGATGGGCTTCATTTCTCGAACAAATCAGAGAAGATAGATGATGGTTTTCGTTTTAAATTATAACCTTATTAAGAAAATAACAAAATAAGTTTCTTAGGCTCAGGCCTTATCTATTCAGTGCTAACACTAGAATAAAATGAACAATCTCTTCGTACCATCCTAGGCTTATCTCGTTGCTTTATTCTTTAGGACAATGCGCACCAACGCTCTCCCAAAACCATTGTCAGTTAATGATCCGCTACTCGTGATCGAAGATCCACAGGTCTTCCAATAATGGTTGGTGTGCACCAAGCACAGTTAGACAATACTTTGCTGTTCAGTCGTTGAGAATGTATATGTTTAGGGGCGTCGTTTAGTTAATAATATTTAACTGCGTTTTAAGATCACTTTTCGCAAGCGGAGTATTTTTGAAAATGGCTGCTTCCGCGATGAAGAAGATAAAAAAATGTGGGCCGAATTTTTCTCTTGAAAACAATCATCATTAGCCCTAGCTAACGTTATTTGGGAACTTTTGTTAGAGTAAATACATTTAATTCATCCAATGAAATTGTGTATCACCAATAAGAAATACTTAAAAACACAAAGTTTCAATATCACTATTTTACTTAAATAGATCATTATATAAAAATAGAAAATGGAGACGTTTCGAATTGGCCCTGCGAATCTTTGTCAATCTATCCATTACAATTCAAAAAGTTGGGTTAATATAATACTTGATCATGTAATTGGACAATCCTATGTTGATAGAGGGGTTACTACAAATATAAAGATTTAATTCAGCGTCAATCACAAGAATGGAGTTGATTTCATCTTGAAAAAAGGTGAACAGTGTGTGGAGTGATGGGAAGAACGACTTTTTTACTTTTCTTTCTCATGTGTACCTGAAGAAAATTCTCGTTCAGAGAATTGAAATATTGAGATAAAGATGTTTAGTTGAGGAGTTGAAATTTGTGTTTTCTTGTAATATCATGGAAAGAGCGATTTAACAGAAGAGAATTGGGCTGCTAAATTTTGATAATAATTCAATAGCAATTTATGAACGTTGATGCACAGAAAATGTAAGTTGAATAAGAGATTTTGAACAACCCTTAATATTCATGTATGCTTGGTGCACACTGGCCTTGTCTTTCCAATAGATTACCCATCCATTTAGTGAAACTGTTATAATCTTTCTTAGCTTTTATGTCAAATCAGCATTGAAGAAACATGTTTATTATCAAACGAAAAGCATGTTTATGTGAGGATCTACGAAGTAATAACATTTTAACACAATTTAAATCTTTATATTCAAGAAGATTTCAAATTGCTATGAATTTTTATGATTTTACAAAATTGCTTTTAGATGATTCTTTCTCTTACAACATTGCTCCCGAGTCGTTTTATTTAAGGAATCGATGGTGTTAAAAGCTTAAATTAGATAATCTTACTAAGATCCAGCGACTCAGTTGGGGATTAGCTCCTTAGCACCTCCAAGTCGTGTATCGGCAGAAGACGAGATTTGTAGCTTCTCAAAGCCAACTCTGATACCGAGGCCGTTCTGTGTCTTTTTTTTTTCTTCGACGTTCTGTCAGTCAACGTGGGATAGCGTCAGTGGAATACGAAAAAACCAGATCCAATAAAGGTTTTCCCTGGAGTTCTGGGATTTGTAGTTGACATTTACTAACTTCTGTGGAGTCCTAGAAGTGATTCTGACAGACATCTGACAGCTGGAAAAAGAGAAAGAAAAAAAAAAGAAATTTAATTTTACCACACAAAACGAATACGTTCGTCTTGCAGACGCTTGGCATTTGCTTGGCCACTAACCTGCTGTTTTTTTTGTTTTGTTTTTTTCTTTCTTCTTCCATCGATTGTATCCTCATCATTTACTGTCATGTTTACATGTTTTTAAATGTGTGTGTGTGTTGTATTATTATTATTTTGTTTATTTTTTTAGCTTTCTTTCCTCTGAAGATGAACTGATGTAATCGTTAGTCTGTCTGTATGTCTGCACTTTAGAATCATTGAAACCGTAGAATATCTATCTTTTATATTTTACATTTTTTTTCTTGTGGGAGGTTGTCGAGAAATTATGGCGGGAAGGCAACAGTATTTTGTAAGCATTGAAGGAAGGCAATTGCTTACATAAGACAGACAAACAATCACGCGTTAAAATTTTGGTGTAATTCTAATTTATTGTTCATTGGTATTTACTGTTAATGATTTGGCAAAACCTTACATAAATACAAGTGGTGGAGGGGGGGGGGTTAAAATTACTAAGAATGTGCTGACGTAATACATGAATGACCCCCACATGAAAAAGTTCTCATTGAAAGTATTACATGGGAAACAGTGGATTGCTGTCATGGGTTGAAACGAAGTATATTTATCGCGTAATTAACAGCTTAATAATCCTCTAAATATCAGCGCGAGCTTTAATACGATCAATCTTAATAGGATTCAGCCATGTACATAAATACTTGCAGATTTAATTCATTTTTTTAGAAAATGCTTAAAAAGAAATCTCAAATGTTCGTATGAATAGATATTGTAATTTAGAAATACACGTTTGTATTATTTTCACGGCTTTAAAATAAAAACAAAAACAAAAAAGACCTGAAATCTCACTTTCCTTAAGATTTTCAGGTATTTACTGTCTTTCTCCATACTGCAGTCTCAGTTGTAGCAAATCATGATAACAAGCAGACGATATTTTGATAAAAATTTATTTTAAAACACCAAAAAAAAAAATAAAAAAAAAATGTTTAAATCCTTTCCTATCATTGACTTTGGCCATCTATGGACCACGGACTAGCCCTATCTGACGATGTCAGGGTGAGGCTAGGAAATTCCAGAAGGGGGACGAGATTCATATCCGTCCAGAAATAACCCTGAGATAGTAAGTCCCAGGGGAGAAACGGACGAAACACAGAAGAAGAAAGATGAAACATCCATGCTCTCGACCGGGATTTGAACCCGGGTAACGGCACACAGGCCGCACGACAGACCGACGCCTGAGACCGCATGACCACACCGGCACGGCTTTAAATCCTTTTATTAAACAGTAAAATAATAATAATAATTATAGTCAAATAGAGGCGTCCCCCACTTATTCGATGGGGACTAGAACGTTCGAAAACTGGAAATCGACTGGAACCCAGTCTTCTTTAACTTGCAACTACATTATGGCCGCCGGAAAATGTAAACAACGCACTATATCATTTGCGAATGCATGCGAAAGGTAAAGAAAACACCAATATGTATTGGGTTAACCAAAAAGTTCGTTCGGTTCTTTTACATAAGTTGGCTCTAGTAACGCTTAGGTGTCTTTAACGTCATTCGACACCCATTTTGTTATGTTGTATTGTGACAACTGTCGTATCAGCATGAGTTTAAAACAATATTGGTTAATTTTGTGTCGCCAATTTAATATTGAAGATGGAAAAAATAAATGCGCAAAACCGGATGTTTCTTCGATGACCAGACCAGAACTGTTACAGCTTGGCTGGGAAGTTCTGATTCATCCGCCCTATTCACCAGATATTGCACCTTCGGATTTCGATTGATTTCGGTCTTTACAAAATTCTCTTAATGGTAAAAATTCAATTCACTGGAAGACACCAAAGGCAACTGGAATATTTTTCTGCTCATCAAGATAAAAAGTTGTGGGAAGATGGAATTATGAAGTTGCCAGAAAGATGGCAGAAGGTAGTGGAACAAACCGTTGAAGACGTTGTTCAAATAAAATTTTTGATGATAAGGAAAAATGTGTGTTTTATTTTTACTTAAAAACTGAAGGGACGTTTTTGGTCAACCCAATATATACATTGTTTGTAGAGCTCTCATCTAAAAGACGACTAATATAAATTGTAATGAAGCGTCTGTTCACTGAAGAACGTGGAAGATTGTGACGACATAACGAAGTACGTCGAAAGAAAGGACGAATGTATGGATTTGTAATTGTAATTGAAAAGGGTCGAAATAGTGGAAAGTCAAATGGCGGGAGACGCCTTTTATAATTTGTATTTACTTGTGATTACAACCCGCACGGTCGTCAACTAGCACAGGATATTGTAATGACGTTTGTGGAAGAGTCTTCGGATCTAAAGACAACGAGTCAAGTTTTGGAATTGAACTGAATTACTTTATTGGAGGAAAAAATGGCTTTTTATAGATTATGCAATTAAGAATTTGATTGGAAGATTAATTAAAAATATATGTCATGATTGGTTAAAACACAACGAACTTAAATTAATTAACTGATTCAACGGAAAAGAATTTAAAAATAAACAGAACATCAGTAATTAGGAAATAGAAAATGAATGCTTTAAAATAAATAACGGTTAACGATTAAAATGAATAAAATACAGATAAATGATATTTAAAGATATTTACATATAAACTGTTACAATATTATAATTTTTATGTAACGTCCGTCTGTCCGTCCGTAATGAAGATAACTCAACATCTATATTATCCTATAAAAGGGGAACTTTAAAGACCCTACTGCAGTGTTTCCTTGTTCTTTTAATAAGACCACTGTAATTATTTAGCTTAATAGCAATGAATAAATAAAACTTAAATATCTTTTTCTGAAATTTTTAAGTCCGTCTACTGTTGATTTTCCTCGATGAATCGTTTTCCTCTAAAATTACATTTTTCTTTTTCTTTTGAGAATTTCTTTTATTTTCAGAGATCGACACGGAAGAGATCGAAAATGTGTATGTCGAGTTTGAAGAAGATTCATTCACAAGTTAAGAGCAGCTGAACACAAAGGTTTTACAAGCCTTAGATTTCTCACTAGAAAAACTAGCTATAAAGGAAAAAAAAAGTACATCCAAACAATACTTTGTATTTATCTCTGATCAGATAATTCCGTTTGGGGTTTTTTATTATTTAAGAGAAGCCATAAAAAAAAAAAAATAATATGAAGCTATTTTCGACAAGATAAGGAAGTGGAATGTTAGATGAACGATTCTCTATCTTTAAAAACGATCGACCGCTAACTGACGGTTTTCTATTGATTTACACTTGAAATCTATTTATATCATAGTTTATAAAGTAATGAAGATGGATCGACTACTTCTCCCTCCAACCCCTGCGCATTTGCCGCAAAATGATTCTATTCACTCTAGTAATTGCTGTTGTTGATGGTCTTTTGTTTTTATACGTTACAAGTGTTTGAGTCTTGCTCTAAGGCTGCTCTGTAGTATTCGGTTTAGTTAAGAATATAAACGGAAGATTCTCTAGAGCTGTTTTTTTAGTAAGTTTTGCTTCGGTACTATTACATTCCCACTTTGTCTGTCCGTCCGGCTGTGTATTTACTACTCAGAAACTACAAGTACTACAGACATGAAATTTGGTGAATGGATAGATCTCTCCGAGAAAATATGAAAACCACGAAACTTAAAGCCATTGTTTTATTTAATTTACTAAAGAAATACTCAGAAAAAAAAGGAAAAAATAATTTTATTAATTTTATAAAATGAAAAGGAAATTATAAAGTTAAATTTAATGATAATTTAAGTTAGAAATAATAATAATAATAGATGACTCTTCCCCGCAAGGAGGGAGGCCGAGGACTCATCAACCTCATCACCCTACACGAAAAACAAGTACATACACTTAGGGAACATTTCCACCAAAGAGCACAACACTCCTCACTTCACTCAGCCATTGTCAAGACTGACACACACTTCACACCCCTGGACCTCGAAAACTCTTCTCTAGCACTCACCACCCCCGACACCCACACTCAGCAGCTGCGTGAATCATGGGCTCGTAAGGCACTCCATGGCAGACATCATCACGAACTCAGCCAGCCTCATGTCGACATGGAAGCGTCGAACAGATGGCTGACGAGTGGTGAGCTGTTTGGGGAGACCGAAGGGTTCATGATCGCAATACAGGACCAAGTCATCTCCACACGCAACTACAAGAAACACATTCTACACGATGCAAACACACATGACGACAAATGCAGGAAATGCCACACTACGCATGAGACGATCGACCACGTAATATCAGGCTGTCCCCTTCTCTCTCAAACAGACTACCTCCACCGACACAATCAGGTAGCGTCGATCGTTCATCAACAACTAGCACACAAACATTCACTTATTAAGAGCACGGTCCCATACTACAAGTACATACCACAAAGCGTATTAGAGTCACCCTCATATAAACTATACTGGGACCGCCCCATTCACACAGACAAAACCATACATCACAACAGACCAGACATCACACTTGTTGATAAGGTCAACAAACAGACCTATCTTATTGATATTGCAGTGCCTATCAGCAAGAACATGCAGAAAACTCACGCAGACAAGATCAGTAAATACACTGATCTAGCACACGAGCTCCAGAAGCAGTGGAGGCAGGATCGAGTACGTGTTGTACCCATCGTTCTGTCTGCCACTGGTCTGGTGCCTCACACATTGCACCACAGCCTCAGCACACTAGGACTTCACAAAAACACTTATGCCCAACTGCAGAAGGCTGTGGTACTCAACACAACACGCATAGTTAGGAAATTTATGGACACAAGCACACATCCCTAATCATTCTCGCACACGTCTTTACACTTGGCAGTATGTGCTTTGGTCCTTGACCCGCCATATTGTTTTTGCTGGGGAAACCCATGGTTTGAAGCTTTTTCGACATAATAATAATAAATTCCAAACTCGTGATAAGAAAAAAAATATTTTTGAATTTTACAGAACAATCAATTTTACATTGATTTTATATTAACAGTTAAAATATAATAAAGAAACAAGTGAACATTGTTTAAACAATAATTTCTTATTTATTTTCTCAGTAATTATTTTTTTTAAGGAACATCGATGCCAAAGGTTATGATTTTTCAATTTTGATTGAAACGACGATGTTGGAAAGTTGACGCACCAATTATTCGTGTCTTATTATTTTTATTAAAACAAAAAAGGAAAAAAATAGTAAAATGAAAAATTCCTTAAATGTTTTTTGCTTTGACTTTTCTAGTTGATTTATTTCATTGGTAATTTATTCCTCTCTAGTATATTTCCGCACGAGTTCCTTCATCTTACAAAGATTAATGATATCTTCTTACTTTGAATTCACTCCATCAACGTTGGTCATTTGTTTTGTTTTTTTTTCTCCTCCGTCTGAGTTTTGTAGCCGGACAGCATTAGAAAACGCTAACAATTTTTTAAGAAAACTATTATTGAAATAATAGTTAAAATAATAGTTAAAATATAAAGATATAAGAAGTTATTGCAATAAATTATCATCAAATCTATTGCTATTTGCCGTTATCTGTTTGGAAGGCTTTAATCTTTCTTTGTTTTCACCGCCCTACAGATAACTCACTCCTTTTTTTCTTTTCTTTTTTTTTTTCTGTTCATCGCAATGTAAACAAAAGAAGTTTCTTAAAAAAAAACTTGTTTCTACTTTCCTTATTATTACAGTATTCTTTTAATGTTTACTCGTGGCTGCTTTAGACACTCCCGAAAACTTGCCTCAAACTCGAAAACCTCCCACTTGCTCGAAAAATCTGCCAGTTGCTCTAAATAGGTTCCTAAATTTAGTGATAATTTAGAAGCAAGTCGACATCAGCGCTGTTGGCAGCGAGAAAATGTATTTAAAAACTACGATATATTAACGCTGAAATCTGGATAATCTTTGCTCTTGGTTTCAATCCATGGCTTTATTCACTACATTCTCTTCCTCTGAGATCTTTCTTTCCATTTTCTTTATATATACTGTGAAATGAGATGAAAATTAACAACAAAACAAAGCTACAAAATCATCTTGTTTGTCGCTTCGGTGAAGGCAGTTGTTATCGCGATCTCAACGAGAACAAAACGACATTTGGACAATCTTCCCGTGTAAAGGGATTCGACAAACGGCAGCTGGCAATTGGCAAGTATTTAAGCTCGTTTGAGGCAAGTTTTCGGAAGCGTGTAAAACCATATACAGTAAAACCCTGCTAATCCGGCATCGATATAAGGGTTTTAATGTACTGTATTAAAATATAATACTATATAAAAATATATTTTGTTGTTTTGTTTTTCACATTTTCCATCACTACCGAAATCAGAGAAATCACAATAGAACACGGAAAAAAGGCCTGATACCTATTAATAGCCCTTTTGACTCTCTATTTTAGCGGTATTTCCGCTGTCCACGCAATAACGGCTATTTTTAGACGGCGCTCAGTAATCCGGCACTGCCGAAGTCCCGAACGTGCCGGATTAGCGAGTGTCTACTGTACTGTACTTTTAATGAAGCTGTTCCCTCAATAAACCTGTAACATTGCTTCTTCATTAACTGCCGTTGTTAAAAACATACCTCAGAGAAACTGAGTAAAAAAAATAAAATTAAATAAAATAAAATAAAATAAAAAAGAATTTTACTAAAATGACTTATTTTCATAACTTTCATTAAAAATCTTGTTTTTTTTTTAATTGTGAATAATTTAAACAAATTGTCTTAATTTTTTTATTAATTATATCTTCTAAATAGAAACAGTAGGGTTTTTTTTCTTCATATTCTGTGAAATACATGAAAGCAAGTTAAAAGGGGGAAAGCCTTTTGAGTCAGGCTGAGATCCTGAACGATCTTTTCGAGGTTATTGGGTTCTCATGAGCCAGGACTACTCAGCCAGTGCAAAACTCAAAAGGCGTACGAGGGTAAGAATAATCTTTTATTGATGGGCAAATAACCCTTCAAAACTAAAGAACAAGAAAATACAACAACAATCAAATGTGGAATTTAAAAACCTTGGGCATCATAATTTCTGCCTCATAAGATATTTTACCGAAAAGAAAAGAAAAAAAGGGCTGGGGTCATTTTGTTCATCAATAACAAATTATTCTTCCCTTCGTTCGCCTTTTGGGTTTTGAAGTAGCCCTAGCTGATGAGCACCTAATAAGCTGCAAACGGCCGTCTCAGCTTCACTCAAAAGGCTTCCCCCTTTTAGTATGATTGTGCTTGTTGCTTTTCTTCTACCCTTTACATGTTTTTTTCTTTCTATTCTTTGTGGTCAAATACCTCGTTACTTACTAAGGGGCCAGGGCCGTCTCTAGCGGAGCGAGGAGTAGTGCTTAAGGCCGTTTTACATTTACTATTTCACTCGCCATTTTCCAAGCCATAACGCAGGACATGTCAGGATAGATTGCGAGTGATTAGTGCATCGCTTTACACTTACCATAACGCCTTCCATCAAACGGAACATTTACACTTCTCAATTGTCATCATGCCTACGTTTTATTTACGATAAAAATAGCAGTGATTTATATAAAAACCATTTAGTCAATGCATCGGATAGTTGAAAGAATGTCTTTAATTAATTAAAATAGGAAATATTCATGTTTTTTTTCATCGTTTTGTGTTCTTTGTTTTCAGTTTCGATAAATCAGTTTCGATAAATAATTCAGTCTCGTTAAATCTCGATCAGCGACGATATCTTTTCGAGATGTCGGATCGCTGTCGATTCGAATTTTCAAGCCGAAATTCTGAAATGATTTTGATTAATAATGTAACATTTTATGAAAGCATCCAGGAAAACATAAGGAAAAGATGCCCTCCGATCGTGAAAATCATTTTTGTAATCGGTAATTTCGAATAAATAGATACAAATCGATTGGACTTCCAAGTTCTATAATTCGTCACCAGGAGCGCTAATGGCGATGTCCCGCCATTTGATGTCTCGACATTTCTTCAAAAATAGCCCAAGCTCTATCGCTCTCCATTTACTGGACATCTGTGATGTCGAGGTGATGGCGAGTGAAATGTCCAGGTTATGGCGAGTGAAATGGTAAATGTAAAACAGGCTTTAGACGCTGACGACTGAAGGAACAGACTTCAATTCCCTTGAGGGAAATCGGGATTTTTTTCTACGGTTTCGTTCATCCTCTGGACGGATCCTTGGAAAATAGACTAAAAACTAAATAAAATAGCGAATCGCAGACCATCTCACGATTTCATCTCGCCGCCCTATTGAAATTATCAGACTAAATAAATAGAACGTAAAGATAATCTCTTAACGATTAAGCAAGTCAAGAACAATACGCTTGAATTTACGTTTCACATATAATGAAATCAACATTTCGTCTTTTTTCTGTGATTGGATTTTTTTTTTTAATATGTAAAAAAAAATTTCACTTTAATCGTGTTCTTTTTATCTTTTAAATTATAATTCATGTAAAATAATTTTTCATTTTTAAATTTAATCCTTATGAATTGACGTTAGGAAGTTTTAATGATTTTTCTTTCTTTTTTCTTTAGGTAAGCATCAAATATTTTGTTTCCAAGAGATCCTCAATCAGGTAAAAATATAAGATTTATTATATTTCTTTTTATCTTATTGTTTTCAGATAAAATAATAGTAATAGGTAATTTAGGTCTTATTATTATTACGATGCTATAAAATGTCGGGAAGCTAAAAGACACAGAAATGGAAAAATATAGCCTCAATCCATATCGATTTATATTTTACTGGTTGGAATTAGGGAAATTTGCTTTAAACAATGCGGTAATTTTGTAAACGTAATGTATTTTATTATTTTTTAATTGCATACTCAATTCTACATTCAGTTGGATAGAAAATAAAGATTTATAATAGCAGTTTAAGAAATCCTGAATGTATTTGTGTATAATAAAGGATACTTCAGCTTTGATTTTAATATTTCATTTAAGTCAGAAAAATAGAAAAGAAATATCATGAAAAACCTCTGTGTATTTATGTTTGATCAGTGATTAATTTATTTAATCCATTTGTCTACATAACAATCGGAAAAAGGATCTCGTATCTAAGCTTCGTTTGAAGCTTATAGTTGTAATAATCTTGTTTAATCTTGACAAGGCCGTAAATATAATTTCATTGATGCTGCAGCCATATCAAAATGGCGACGATGTCTCTTTGTTATGAAGAATCCATTTGTTCAATTGTTAGTGCAAAGATATAGAAGACCCTGAAGTTGCATTCCTTGAAAAATTTCAATATGGAACGATATAGTTTGGTGTAGTTTTCCTTCATGACATTTGAAAAGGAATTAAATTTAGTTTTTAAATTTCTTTTGTTTGTTCTTCCCCGAATTGGTCGATTCCCAAATCAGATGTCTGAGGCGTATACTTTTGCCAAATCAATAAAAGTAAATTTTTAATTTTGAAGAACATTAGACTAATTAGAATTCCGGAATTAATTGAATTGCAAGGCCTGAAGCTTTTCGATTTTTCTAGATCTTATTATTTTACAGCAGCTCAAGGTAGTTATTTTACTTTTCGATATTGTTTTGCAGTGTTACGAAATACTAGATTGTAGCTAAAGTTTGAAACGCATTTATCAATCATTGAAGTTCACTATAAAAAAAACAAAACAAATATGTAGGCCTACTGCTTTGGGAGGTTAGTACAAGAAAAACATAACGAAATAAAAAAAAAGAAAATAAGATTACAGAAATATTTATTTAAAAAAATTGCAGTGATTCTCTGTATATTGTTAAAAGCCGAGGTAACAATGTAATCAGACTTTCTTGTAAACTATCTAATTTACAGTTTGTAGCAAGAATAAAGTCATAAATAAAGTCAATAAAATAATTTAAGAAATCCTAAAAATTCATCTAACTAAAAATTCAGTCATTATCTTAAGAATTCAATTGGATTTTCTTATTCTAAGCCAGATTGAAATATAGGTGATTGGTCATAATTAAAACTGAATGAATTTGATTTTCAATTTCAGCATCTTCTATTTCTTCTAAGTCATGAAACGCTGGAGTTGGATGTCACCTTCCTACGTTTATAGCCTAAGTTAAAGGCATTTTATCTTTATGGTATTTGCAGCTAAAAATGTTCTGTTTTTGAATAAAAGTTACAGTTCTACTGACAAGTTTATTTCAAAAATTCTAAATATAATATATATAAATAAATTTGATGGTCCAATTGCTCGTTTTAATACAATACAGCCACAATCGCACATTTCAAAAGAGCGTTGTTGAATTATTGAGCAGCTCAGTCATATTCAGTTATTTTTTGAGAAATTGCGCTTTCTTGAGACGAAATAAACCGTTGAAGTATTTACGGCATTTCTATAAAACAAAGTAATGGATGGACTTAATGAAAATTCACAATTAACAAGCTGTAAGAAGTTGGTTCTTGTGGAGTCGAAATCGGCAATTTAAAATTTAAACAAAAAATGAGGAATACTTACAATTAAGACTAGCAACCCGGTATATGGAATTCTGAGGTTATTTTCTCACCCCCCGTCACCGTTTTCTCAACCCACGAGCGCGTCGTCCGATTGACCCACGTCGATGAAAATTGAAATGTAGACATCCTCAACACTTTACTTATTATTTGACACATTATTTGTATTTCTGTGTCTTGGGGGAGAAGCGGACAGAAAAACAGTCATGTTTTCTTTTCTTTCCTTTCATCAACTTGGCCAACTACGAACCACGGGCTAACCCTACCTGACAATGTCAGAGTGAGGCAGGGAAATTCCAGAAGGGGGACGAGAATCACATCCCGTCCAGATAACCCTGAGATAGTAAGTCCCAGGGGAGAAACGGACGAAACACAGAAGAAGAAAGAAACAGCCATGCCACGACTGGGATTCGAACCCAGTTTCCGACATAACGGCCACACGGCAGACCGCCGTCTTAGACCGCTCGGCCATGCCGGAATGACCATGTTTTCTTTTATATTTACAGATTTTAATTTCTATTTCCAAAGCTAGATTTGATCGGGCATTAAAGAAACATTAAAGATCAGAATTTTTTCTTAGATATGTTGATAGTTCATTACTGTATTAAATACAATTAATTAAAACAATAATCAGTCAATATTTTGAACACATTTGCTATATATGGTATACGTTACTTTGTAATTATTAAATCAAACACAGTTTATAAGAATAATATTATTACCCGCATTTATTTCTTAATATTTATATAACTTTTTTTTTAACAAAATGTGAAGTAACAATAAAAATGTGTGTGTAATCATGTCCCGCGGCTCATAGGCATTTGAAGTTTTTTGTGTGTGACTGTGACATTAACCATTTTAGTACATAACAATACTTCAGTTGTAAATTCAGTAATATTATAAAATAAAATATCTTTATTTTTTGAAGATTCGATAACTTTAATGTGGAAAATCAAAGAGTATTTTTTTTTTTAATTAATACTAGAAAAACGTATTTTAACCACATAAAATGGCGGTTATTGTAAGTCCTTGTTCTAATCTGCCGTTAAATGCCTCGCAATGAATCCTGGGAAGAAAGCACTTGTTTCACTAAACCCGAATCTACAATTAACTGCGCTCGGCGTGAAGTAAAAAGCGAAATATAATGGATTAATTAGTTTCTCCGCTACGCCGGGTGTCTGCGGAGAATGTCTTAACACGAGATTCCCGTTATATACGTGACATTTCTTAAAAACTCTCGGGATTCGGTTAGTCCTTAACTCAGACTGTCAGATCGAGCTAGTTACATTTCCGTGGCAGTTCTAAAATAATTATGAATAAGTTAATTTAATCCCAACGCTGTTAATTAATTAGAGAGGAAGAAGCCATTAGCGAACGCAGAGTTCTTGAACGCTGCTTCCGTCGTCTTCATTTGTCGAAATATCTGAACGTAAACAATGGAGTTTTGTAACGCACTCATTGTGTGCTTTTTCTTTGTGTTGTAATTAAAATAGGTTCTAGAAAAGGAAATGTTGTCGAAGTTTGACGAAGGAAACTTTGTGGTAAGAGAAAAAAAGAAGACGAAAGAAACTTTAAGAGAGAAAAGTATTATTGTAATAATGTTTGTTTGGAAGTTCGGAAATGACGAAAAATCAATCGCGCAAGAAGGTTTACGAAGTTTGTCAGAGTTCCAAATGGCTCATTCGATTCACAGTACGAGAAATCGAATCACCATAACCCCGTATTTACCACCCTCGCCCCCACCTCTATTTTTCAAATTTTTCTTCTTTTCATCTTTTCTCTCGATATCCTTCTTCGTTTTCCCCTTAGTAGTGTACAGGACAACAGAACCGTTCTTCGAGATGCTTCTGGGACGCGTCCAAAACGCGGCTTTGTTGTCTTGGTTCGCGAGAAATCCCATTTACCGGAATAAGTAATTTTTGCCTGTCACCACCATTCTCAGTGAAGCGTTCAATTAGGTCCGATCATCTTTTTTTTTTTTTAATTTTCCAAATTCTAGTTTTAATTTTCGTGCTATCTCATAAATAAATAAAAAAACAAACAAACAAACAGACAAATCAAAACTGGAATATGACATCATCAACTCAAAAGTCCTTTCATTGGGTCGCAGTAACAAATTAAATATAAGAATTG
>JAFIDM010000007.1:35823708-35865667 GCA_023159025.1 Thereuonema tuberculata | reverse complement strand
CAATTGCTTATTGATTTTACTCTTAAACTCTTTTAAACCTAAGGACAAAGGACACAGTATTTCTGTAGCTTTGATACCAATGGCGGGAGCGGAAGTAAGGTCTGAGCTTGAGGATTCGGGTAATAGGGATGAAGCACCTGTCCAGGATTCCCTTATTGTGCGAAAGCTTAATTTTTGTCCACTAATGAAATTTTTTGTTTATTAGATTAAATGTAAGTTTAAGAAAGAATAATTAGTATCATTTCCTTTCTGAGGGTTTATCATCCATTTTCGTTTTCATTCATTGTTTTGCTTTGACGTTGATGGTATTTGACGTTGATGGTATCATATGTTCAATAGACTGAAAGAACGAAATTTCCACTACTCCTTTTTGTAGAAAATATTTTTGGCTTATTCTCGGAATGTATCGTACAGCTGAATCGGCATCTTGTGAAAATGGTTTCGACCAAAAAAAAACAAAAAAAACCCAGCTCCATCCTTCTTCATTAAGTGCCAAGAATGAAATTTGTTTTCCGTTAATCGCAACACATTTCGAAGTGTGGAGGAAAACAGCGGCTCACAAGTAAACGGCACGATAGCGTCACCGGAGTTGCCGGTTCAGACCATGTCCATTCGAAAGATCTTCCATATCTAAGTCAATCAGCAAAATTGTAGCGGCAGACAACCAAGGGAAAGGTGTAGGAGCTATGAGGGGTCAAAGTTAATATGGTGGCCTAAAGTAAATCACTTATAAGTCACCGCAAGAGGCTTATAAGTAGCCTGAAATCCTAGATAAGGATGAGACAGACACCATAAGCAGATATTGATTGGAAAATAAGCAGGAAATTGTTATTGATCAGCTTCCAATCAGATATATAATATTTAAAATTAAGCCTAACGGAATCTAAGTAAATTTATCCCTTCCTCTTAATTAACAAAAATTAACTAAATAATAAATTTACAAATGTAGTTGGCAACAGAATCGAATCAGGATCAAAAAATTCTTAAATCACTTTTTAATTGCAATGAAATCCCTCATTGAGCATTTGTGTTTTTAATTCACAAATAAACATTTATTTAGATTTATTAAGTTAAAATTTAAATTTATAACTAACGTCATGAATTAAGGCTAATTTCAATCCGATATGAGTTGAATGTGTTGTGCTAGGAGGAAGGATATACAGTAGACTCCCTATTATCCGTGGAGTTGGGTGGCGCGGCAATCACGGATAAGCGAATTCCGCGGATAATCCGAAAAAGGACGAAAATCAACACAAAAGTGCTTTTAACGTGTTTATTTACATTAAAATGGCAGTTTATACATTATAAACAATTATTTTATTTTATTTTCTTATTTTTTAACAAAAAAAAATCGCTTAATTGTCTTTGTTTTTTCGTGTCGAAACACGAAAACCCTTTACTTGGACGTGGCTTGGACGTGGATGCTGCACTGCCGATCGTGACTCATGCATTCTTTCTCAATATGTATAAAAATGTGTTCCGTAATTTATTATACAGTAAAAAAAAATGTAAACAGAAGAGATCGCGACATATTGTTAGGTTTAAATAAAAATAATGTAGTTTTAAGTTTAATGCTTTTCAAAACAATCCTGCATCTAGGAGATAAGCATTTGTAAGACGAGATAGCTTCTTTCTGACAGTATTTGACCGCAAACATCTTCCCCCCGGTGACAGATTTATTCTTTTGGCCGCAGTCATGAAATAAACATGGCGGTTCTTCGAAACGAACAACCGAATGCTCTTTTGCGACAGATATTCGACATTTGAAACAGAAATACAATGCCCGCCCTCCTTCTAAATTGACGAGCCAAATTATCGTTTCAAAAAATCTGACGTCTGTTGAAATTATAGATCTGAAATTGAATATCCACTTCCGGCAGGCGTTCCGTTGACGACGACATTTCGGTTTCCATGGCAACCGTGGACCGAAATAGTTGGTAGAATTCAGTTTGAAAACCATTTGTGATTCAAAAAGAAAGGACAGGCGACGTGTGAGCCTCTTAAAATGTCTGAATGTAAAAATAAAGAGTTTCCATGACAACAGAGTGTGACTATTATAGTTGTTAATGTGCATCTTGATGGATTATGGCTCGTTTTAGAACGATAATTGCCACACGAACAGGACAAAATTATTCATGGTTTTTCTTAAAGGGTTGGGTTTCTGTTGAGGATATTTTGATAATAATTACTTTGATTTTTATTGTAAGTTTCCCAGGAAGCATCATTCAGTGTGTAAACTCCCTCAATTAACTTTTGAAGCGGTTAACATTTCATCTTGAATCTCGGCATGCTTATTTAAGGACAACAGACAATCAAACTTTTAAATGTGAATTTTTTTTTGTGTGTGTATGTATTTTTGTGGATAAAACCAGCGCCTGAAAATGACAAAAAGCAAAGCACTGAAAACGAAAGAGTGCTGTCTAAAGGATATGAATCCTTTTAGTAATCAACTAATTTGCGCTCGCTTTGATATGAATAAAAGTCATTTACATAAGTAAGTAATGTGGACTTAACTAACCTTTGAATAAAAGAAACAACAAACACAAGTTGATTTAAAAACATGTAATAAAAATTTAAAAGTACATCATAAAAGTTCGAGAGCTTTCGAAGCCTTTAGCGGCTTCCTTGTAAATCTGTGATTGCAATAAAATGTGGTTATTATAATATTATATTATATGCAATATAATGTGGACAAGATATTATAATATATAAATAAATGACATTTTAAAAACAAACATAAAAAAATTAAAGGACCTTTTAAGTAAGTAGTTTTAAGTTCTACTAAAAATTTCTTATTTTTCAGTAGATTTGTGCATCATTGTCGTTTAGCCCTTTTCATTATAAATAGTTGTATTTTTATTAAGATTCTTGAGTTTGTATATTACGATATATTAGAATATTCCTGAGATATTGTCTTTATAAAACAGATGTGAATTTCTACATAAGAGATTGTAATCAAACAATTAGAAGGGTTAATACATTCGTAGTGCTTTTAACCCAACTAGAAAATCTGTGCCAAAAAGCCTTGTGAGATATGTAATTTTTTTTTACTGTAATCTACAGAGATAGGATGTTTTACAGTTCAAACGTTTTATTAATATATCACTTTCTTAAGAATTGTTTTAATACATTTTGAGCACATATTGAAATGGTGTTTGTGGGATAGTCTTTGGGAGCTAAAGATAATGAGTCAATCTGGAACTGAATTAATTAATTTATTAAATGAAAAACAATGGATTTTTATATGGATAAAATTACATTGAAGAATCCGTTGAATCAGTTAATTACTTTAATTTCTTTATGTTTTTATCTATTCATTCTGTATATTTTATATTAATCTTCCAATCAAATTCTTCAATGTAATTTTACACATATAAAAATCCATTGTTTTTCATTTAATAAATTGAGTTCAGTTTCAAATTGACGATCGTATCTTCATAAAAATCGACGTTTTTCTTTTCGTGGAAACAACGATGTAGAGTCTATCAATGAGCTTTCGTCTGCTACCAGAGGATAAGATAAACGAATGGATCACGCCCGTCCATTTGCCGATCATTTTCGAAGTGATTTCCCAATGCTATGGTCTATGATTAGCACTTTCGATTGGAAGCAGTTATTCTTGCTTTTTTTTTTTTTAAGATTGCCTTTTCTCTTTACTTAGATATCTTTTGCAGGCAGGGCCCCAACAAGGGAGGGGGGGGGTCAGTTGGTCCCTCAGCACAGGGCCCGGGCTGAGATCGAAAGTATGTTTATAGTATAAAACAGAGTGGGCAAGAAGTCGATCGCGCATTTTGGGGTGACCGCATGTGAAATTTCAAAAGTCTGAAGATGTGGTTTTTTTTTTTGGTTGTCGATTTGGAATTCCGTTTTTTTTTTTAGTGTTAAGGTGACCGCGGCACTTGAGTATTCTTGAGGTAGCCCTTACCTTACAAAAGTCTGCCCACCCCTGCTATAGAAGTATGAAATCGTGTGGTCGCGATATTTTTGCCTAAGAATTTATAATTTTGCTCATAAGGGTACGTCCATTAATTATGTGAGGTCAAAAGGGGGAGGGGGGTCTGGCAAAATCTCACCAAATCTCACCAAGGGGGAGGGGGGGGGTCCAAATTTTTAAAAAAAACACCTCACGTAATTAATGGTCGGCCCCTAATATGGTTCATAACATTTTTTTTAATTTGCTTCTAAGATGCAGAATTACTTTGTAGTATCTTTGTAGCTTTTCACTGTCGTTTTCTTGACAGAAAAATGAATAAATAAATAATGTACAAAAAAACAAAAGCGAGCAGTGCTCTGATAGAATAAATAATGCATTACTTTGCCATTAAATTGCCTTTGGAAAGGAAGTATAAGAAGGAAGTGAAGATTTAATGAATTGCACTCAAATACTAAGACTGACACTCGAGATTTCCGGCGCAGCTATTAGGGAAAGCGCCATTATTTAAATATTTAAACAAATATATTGAAGGGAGCAAGAGCTTAACGAAGACGACAATTTAAAAACAGAAAAACAAAACAAACAACAAGGTAATTAATGCTTTTAGACAGTATCAAAAGCAAAGCGGTCCCGTAATATGCACAATTGTATAAACAAAATAAATAAAAGCAAGAACATATAAATGCAAGACCGTTCCTTTGTTTTACAGGCAAGCTGTAACCTAGGGACCGATAATAGAATGCTTAGTGCATCATTTGGATAAAGAATTTATGAAACAATACGTTTGTTACTTACTTTCTTGACGGGTAGGCGTATTTTGATTGAATTTCGATATCGAGCCCTAAGGGGTGTAAACTTGGGGAGAGGAGAATGGATGGGCAAACTTTGTTGAACGATACTTCTACTGGGTTTTCGGTTGCAAAATAAAATATAATATTAATTTGTAATGATCACGTGATTTTTTTTTTTTTACCAACTGGGGATAGCTTGAAGTGATAGGGGTGCGGAGAAGGGCAGAAAGGGGCGGGAAGACTTACACTCTGCGATGATCTCCATGTAAATTTCATGTAGGGATCTCGAGTTACAAAATACGAATGTAATATTACTTTATGTACCATTCCTTGTAAATGTCTGGCATGTCCAGTCGAAACCTGGTCGTGGGGTCATAAAAGTTTTAATATTTTTTAAAGTATTTGTGTGTGTGGCCTTTTCAAATACTTGTTTAATTACTACATTACTTTATACTATCACTTGATCTTTTTACCAATTGAGAAAGTTTCGAAGTGATCTCACAATTTCAATTTCTTTCTCATCCATATCTATTTTTTGCAGAACCGCTGTTATAGATAGTTATTGATATTTTTCGTCCGTGTTGTAGAAGATAACATAAAAAAAAACCGCGCACAATAGACTATTTATCTTGTTTTTAAACAGGGAAAGCCATATAGAGAATTGTAAATGATATTTAATATAAACTTAATATGTTTTGTGCATTTCTCTTAAGTAAATTGTATAACCAAATTTTTAAAAAAAATTTAAAGAATGAGTCGATTTTCTTAGATGATCTTCTTATAATATTCACCCGTGTCTACATAATTAATGTTCGTCAAGGGATATTTTCGAGATCTTATATTTGGTTTTATTGACTTTTATCATATCTTAAAAAAAATATTATGATTATTTATGATTGTTTATGATTGACTTTATTATGTGTTATTTATAAGTCTATTATTTGGAATCTTGTGTAACGATAACTTGGAAAAAAAATGCACTGATCAACATCAACCTTCCAATTTATGATATAACATTAATTTGGAAATCTGATAGGTGTTTTTGACCTGATTTTGTGCGTGTGTCTATTAGTTCTCCAAGTCTCAAGAAAAATACAATGATCAACATTATTTTTTATAACGAAGGGTTAAAAGAGATTTAAGTTTAGTTAAAATTTTGCAAAGTTGTAAAGCTACTTGGCAAATAATGACGGGATTGCGGTTATCTAACAATTCATTAGTCTCTATTTTTCCTTTCTTATTAAATAATCAATTTTTTTGAAAGTTGAACTTTAATCGAGTCTTTTTAGTTTATTTTGAAGAATTAAAAGAGATGTGTGTGAATTCTTTTTTTTTACAGTTTAATTATCACTAACTGTTTCTTTTCCGTGGATTTCCCTAAGTGCGTGTGTCCTTCCAAAGGTCGCTGAGAGCCATACAGCTTGACATTTCCACGTCCAGTCGCAATGGCACTAATGGTAGCCACGACAATTTTTGAAGTGGTCGCTTCGTTTATGGGAGATTTCGCTGAATCAGGCCTCCCTTGACCATTTTCAGCAATAACGGCTCCTTCAATCACGGCTTCTCTCTTTTCTCGTCGCAATCCCTTTTGGCACCGACCACCAGAGGCATCGCTCAAGTTGTCGATCGTCAGCCGATAAGTGTCGCCACTGCGGCAAATGCGCCCTCTGCTGTTGCTCAAATAAATTTCTATCAGAAGAATTTAACTTTATTATTTTTTTCTCGCATTTTTTTTATTAGTTGTATTTTCAAAAAAAGCCACAAGAAGTTCCAGAAAATTCTACTTTCTATCTGCAGTTTGGAGTTAAATCTCCAGGCCTCACGATTTCATCTCGCCGCCTTAGTAAATTTGTTGAAAGGATTTTTTTTTTTAAATAAAAAAAAAAAGTGAGATTCTTTCGTGAGTTTGATTAAAAAAGGCCCGACAGACAACTATTTTACAAAGCATTAAACATTTTAAAAGCACAACTAGGTTTCGACAGGACACGCCTGTCATTTATAACACTTGTAAACAACAGATGTGTTGAAACCTGGTTGTGCTTTTAAAATGTTTAATGTTTTGTAAAATAGTTTGTATGTGAGGCCTTTTTTAATCATACCCAAGTATTTTACACATGTTATTGTTGAGATTGTTTCTTGTCCAAAATTTGTGTTAAGTTACAAGAAGATTCGTTTAAAAATTCCAAAGTGACTGTATGAGAATAGACCGAGCCAAGTAAGGAATTCAGTTCCCGGCAAAGATCGAAGATGTTTTTTTCCTTCTCATTATTTATCCCTCAGATAGGTCTGAGTGCACCCAGCCCTCTATCAATTTTTTTTGTTTTTTTTTCCTTGGTGTTTACAAGCGAACAACGTGTAAGTTGACCGTGTGATTATTTAATCAAGCAATCTGTTCTGACTGTGATGGCTAATGCTAACAATTTTCTGATAGCATCATAGGCGAATACAATCTGCTTTTAAGAATTTTACAATGCTCAAAAACTGAAGCAGACTAAAGTTACTGTGTCTAGATCAATTTCTTTTAATTGTAGCATATGTAACAACAACAGTAAGCCATTGCTGTCCATCCCAGCACATAAATTGTTTCACCTAAAGAGCAAGCATTTCTCTTCCATTTTCTCTGTGAATTTTGACGTCTTCGTTTGCAGATTTCTCGTTAAAGGTACATTCGCTTTTATCCATGTTGTTTCTTTCACATCTATATACAATTTATTTGATATCTTCTGCTATAAGATAAATGCTTTATAAAAAGTTTTACTTTTGTATTTACATTTCTTGCGTAATCTTATACGTATATTAATTTTCTGATTTGATTTGCCTTCCTTTAGATTTTTTCTGTTTCTTTTTTGTCCCTTTTTATATATCGTCTTCATTTATTAAAGCTGCCTGTGAATAAATCCCCCGGATAAAGATAAGCCTGCACTTATCTGCCCTATCCACTCGGGGATAAATCCCGCGCCGAGTTTGCATTTTCGTGGTGCCCTATCTCGTTTGGCGGGACAGCTTCGGCATTGACAATTGACAATCTCAGCCCTTGACTCGTGCCACGGACCTGCTCTCGAATTAAATTTATTGAAATTTTATTAAAGAAGTTGGTCTGCTCGGCTTCGACAGCCCGAAACAGCGTCTGCATCATAATATTACTTCGGGTTTATAGTGAATTAAAGATGGCGGAGACATGGCTATAAATCTTCCCGTTCTAGAAATTTCTTCCGTTTTCGTGAATTAATTGTCTGCTTTCAGGATTTTGTTTCAACGAAATAGATGTAATATATCAATATAAGAGTGATAAAACTTAGAGAGGCAATATATCAGCGAATTAGAGAATGTTTTCGTCAAATGGAAATATCAGTACATTCCGATATGGCCATATTTACATTGCTTTATACTATAATAGTAAGCATCTCTGCTACACAGTATTACAGGTTTGGACTTTTAATATGCATCGAATTAAAATAAAAACAGTTTTAAAATATAATTTAAAGTCGTAATAGTCTGATAACTCAAGAAGCTTGAAATTACTTTGTAGCGTGAAATTTTAGTAAAAGGTTTAACTTTCTTACAGGGAAGATCCTATTGATTTTAGTACATGCTGGACCAATAAAAAAGAACTTTAGCCAGTAAGCCACCAGAATTATTCTCTTCTTACTTTGAATATCTTTGAAATCTTTTGAAATCTCTTAATTTTCTATTTTATTTTTTTTTTTTTTTTTTTTAGTTTTTCGTAATCTTAAAACCGGTTTTTCTTATTTCCTATGTATCTAATTGTTATTTATTTAGCCTCGAAAACTATACAAAAACATTATAAAGCAAGTTTTAAGAGTCAATCACCGTATGGCATTCCAGACGAATTTGATAACTGCATATTGTAAAAAGTAGTTTACACAACAGCAGAATAAATTCGAGGTGATAATTCGCGATCCGTTCTGTAATGCGCAGTTGTGTGTTTTGAATTACGTAGTTCAAAGAGCCCTGACGCTAGTGTAGATGCTGTTTTGCTTTTTTCTTCTTCTTCGCGAAGCATTGTGGGAATGATCCTAATCGTAAAGATGCTATCTCTGTGTATCAGCGTTGTTTTCAAAAACAATATTTCCAGTTATTCTTATCTCTTCTATTTTTTTTTGTTAATTTCTTTAATTTTGAAAGTATTGTATGATTTAATTTGGTCATTGATAAATTTTTCTGGATAATTGTTTTTCTTAAGGAGGGTAGTCATATCATGAATTTTTTCTTTATACACATTTTCAAAACTGGTGTTACAATCTAACAAATTTGAAAATAGAATTTATATCCCTTACCTTAATAACAACAGCTTTTGGTTACAAACTTTATGTAAAGCTTACAACATAAACATTGGATTTAGATATAATAATAAAATTAAAAATTTGCTATGTAAAAAAGTTTATCAACATGATTATAAGAAAGAAATGGGTTTAATATATAAAATCACTTGCCAAACTTGCCAAAATTTTTACGTGGGAGAAACCAAAAGAACCCTAGCGGAGCGAGTGTCCGAGCACTGTAGGGCCTTGAAAAATAAAAACAAAGACATCTCAGACGTAGCATATCATTGCATAACGAAAAGCCACGTTATGGACACAAATGTCCAAATTTTATATAAAGAAACCCAATTAGGCTTAAGAAAAATATTGGAAAGTTGTGTTATTAGAAACTCCAAAGAAAAAAATTTTAATAGGTATAAAGGAGCTATAGTAAATTTTAATACCATTGTACTTATTAGAGATTACTTAAAATTTGATAACCATAAAACAGCCAATATTAAGGAATTAAATTATTAACAATATTTTGAAAAATTATAGATTACAATTTATAAGTCAGATTGTAAACAACAATTAAATTTGTTGTATCACCATGCTTTTATTTATTTATTTTTTGTAACAATAAAATTAGTTAATAGTCACTTTGAGATGTTTAAGCATATTGTATCAACAATTAATTTTATTAATAGTTCATGTTTTTAAACCAATGCTGCCAAGCTTATTCTTAATTCTGTTATACCTATATTATTGACTTGAAAAAAGGAATATGTACAGTTCCTGAAAATTTGTCTCCCTTATTAGTATTTTAATAAATATTTTAATACTAATGCAATGTATGGATAAATAAAAACTGTTTGTCTTACGAAGCTGAAACTTTGACTGATGGCTTTAAGAGAGATTCTTATTAGTTTTGATGAAACTCAGACCAGTAAATACGGAGCTATCAACAAAAGTGAATGAACATTTTTTTGTTTTGTTTTATTAATATTTAAAATTTACCATAATTGTATCCGAATTATCCAACTATATTTTATTTTAATTATGAATATTGTTTAATACTTCTTTGTAATTCAATACCTTACAAAAGAAAAACGATCTTTACTAAACCTTTTTTTTAAAAAACTACACCTTCACTAAATCTATTTATAAGGGAAAAGTTAGGAATTCGCAATTTTACATTCGCAGCATAAAAGTAATCATCGCAAACGGTGAGATACGTTGTATTTCTTATATTTTTATATTAAAACTGTAAAATGTTGTATCACGATCTGCGAATTTTATAGTTAAAAAATGAATTTCTTCTATTTAGTATTTCATACAGTTATTTGTAACGAAATATCTCCGAAACCAGAAGAGATAACTTTTCCCTGCACCATGGGGAAGATTAAATAAAAATAAATAAAAATAATTATAGAGTCTGTAAATGCGATGATCTGGAAGTTTCACAATTTACATAAAATTCAAATTAATAAAACGAATAACTCCTATTTACAAAGAGAATTTATTTGAATTTATAACGAGAGAATCGAAGTATGCGTGTTACATTATTAATAATTACATAGCTACATCTTGACGTGTTTTGATTTGACATCCTGTCCATTTATGATCGTTTCTTCTAGCTTCGTATCCCGCCCTTCCATTTCAGCTTCTTAACAATGGCAGTCATCGTAGTTTGCTCTCTTGTACATTCGTATCTTGTTATTACTTTCTTTATGCAGTGTAATCTGTGAATCTCCTTTTCAATGCTTATGCAAGAACTGATATTAGGATTGGTTAAATATTTTTCGTTTTTAAACATGATGGCGTTGCTTCTTTTCATAGTACATTGATTCTATAAAAAAAAACTGAATTTGAGATTTCAGAACATCTAAGTTAAAAAAAAATGTCTGAACATGTCCCAAAGAATATAGCAAGAATTTCACTAACTAAATCTAAAACTGGCAAGAGATTTATTTTGAAATTACTGCAATTTTTATCTGTTTTTGGAAATAAAGGAAGAAATAAGTTTGTTGATTTGTTATTCACTATTTTTTTTTTTTTTCAGTCTTTCCTAGCTGGATAGAACTTTCAAGCTGCAACCAAATTCAAAAACAAAAAATCTTGGCAATGTAGTGTTCTTTTGTTGACCGATAAGCGCCACCTGTTAGCCACAATTGGAAACGTTGCACTATTCTTCTTCTACTGTACTCTATTCTTATTGATTCGAAACAGCTGCTGAACTGTTTCCAATGAACAATAAGGTCGGTATCCAGCAATGAGAATTTGTACGAAAAAAGTAGATTCGAAATCCTAATAGGAATCTCGTGGTCAAGAAAAGCAGGTTTGTTGAAATTCTCATTGCATTTGAGAGACAACAGTAGTAGCATCGAAATGGTTGTCATTGTTATTTTATGGAAGCCATCTTGAATCTTTACAACCAATTGGTAAGGAAAAATACTGCACGATATTGTGGTTTGGTATAATAATTGTTAAAATACATTATTCCATCACTGACATTCCAGAAACTATATATCCCAGAACGCTGAAAGTTTATTGAAAGTATTATTAAAAGATTCCGGTTGATTTAGTGGTTATCGAACCGTTAGGCAAAGATCAAATCGACAAAAAATGCCAAATACAGTATGTGCCAAAATATACATTACTGAAATGAAAAGATGAACAAAATTATTGTAATCTGAGTTTATTTCTCCTCAAAAGAAATTAACATACACACATACATACATACATACATACATACATACATACACATACTATTAGCGTGTTGATTTACCACGTTATGCATAATATAAGTGTTCAAAGTGTGCACCGTCTCGCTGTAGACAGTGTTCATGTCGTTCATGCAGATTCTCAAACATATCCTGAAACAAAGGTTGCTGCAGACGCCTGCAAAAGGAGATGATTTGCTCACGTAATGCAGGCATAGTTCTTGGTGGATCTTCACAGTTGAACACACACTCCTAACATTCCCCACAAGTAGGCATCAGGTGGTGTAAGATCGGGGGAATGGGACGGGTATGGGAAGTCAGTACCACGTGAAATGATTTGTCCTGGAAAGTTTTCCTGCAGCATGGCTAGAGATTCTTGAGCGGTATGGCTGGTCGCCCCGTCCTGTTGATATCACTGTCTATTCATCTGAATGTTCCTTGCACGACAGAACCTTCTCAAATCCTGAAGAAATGGCTCGATCACTAAACCCCTTGTTGACACACTACCAGAGCGGCGAAATTTCGTAACAGTAGACAGCATAACTGTGTTACTTGATGCCGTCTTCTGAAACTCCTCTTGGAATTGTTCTACCACCTTTTTCAAACTCCGTCCACCTTCACGACCGCTTCCGTATGAGCGGAAATAATGCTCAACTATGAATACTTTTTCCTCCGTCGAGAGACCCATTTCCAACAACAACTGCACAACACAATTTCCTTTTCACTACTGCGAACACATGCAGCTGGAGCTATACCCCGTCCACAAACGCAACCACGTGTTCTAGATGCGCGAGTTTCAGTACTATATATTTTGGCGCATACCGTACATTAGAATTAAAACCCTGAACGATATCTTAAGTAAGTTTTAAACCGATGAATGGATCTTCTTAAAGTTGCATGCACATTTATGGACAAGAAAGGAGGTTCTAAATTTTTGTATTTGAAAGGTTTTTTTCCGTGTCGAGAATTTTGCAGGAAAGCAAAAAAAAAAATCGCATTGAAAATACAATAGAAGTAAACTGTGAACTTTATGCTAATACTATCTATTTAGTAATCCACAAATTTGCGCGCGCTTCGACGATGTTATTACTATTGTGTGGATTTGGACAATGTCAAGTGTTTCTCAGCACAATGGAAAAACTTAAAAATAACGTTTGTGTTCGTCTAATTTACAAATACAAGGAGTCTTTGTCTTTCAAACAACATTCGAAAGAAAGTAGATCTTAAATTCTTTAAGAGCCTTTTTTAACAGTTTTATTTTTCTTGAAGATCTCATGAATTCTTCTAAGCATATTTTCATTAGTTGAATTTCCTTTGGCTCGAAGTTGCTCCTTGAAAGATTTTAACATCTTTTCTTTTCCGGAGAGTGTATCGCGAGCAGAGGAAGGAAGGCCCGTTTAATATATCTTTCTCCTTTTTTTTGTCTTTCTTGACTTTATTGCTCTCTTAATCTTTTTTGATTCCCCGCTCTTGTTTAAAGGGGAGCACTGATATGTCTCCCCCTGTGAACGACTGACGCATTTAGCAGTCGGGCCATCGAAGGCCACTGAGTGATTGCCATTTGTTTCTTTTATTATTGTTGATTTTTTTTTTGTCTTTCGTCGCTTTCTTGAAGCGTCTAAATTGCTTCGAGCAGACAGAAGAAAAAGCTGCGCGAAAAAGATATTCACTGACTTTTTTATATTAATTTACAAAAAGGAAAGTTACAAATTAATCAGAATAGAAAAGTTTCTATAACTTCCGATAGCCTTTGAGACAAAATGGCGATAATGGACTTTTTGTCTTTTACTATTTGAATAATTCCCGTTCATTATAATTTAAATTTGAAGGCTTTTTGATACACGCCCACACACAAAAAAGTTTTAAAACAACTTTGCAACATGTTCTTAATGCCTTGAGAATATTGAAATGAGACGCATTCAGAAATAAAAAATATATAGCTGGCATAGCAACTTTCTTGCTAGCCCTGTCTTATCTTCCACGTCCATCGTTTGTTGTCATGGCAACCAGGAACAGTTCTTTCGAAGATGGTGTCTTCTTTTCCGGAATTCACCGTCTTGACACCATCGTCTATAGACTATTCGAGTATAAACGTTGCCTCCCCATATTTCCTTCTTTCTTTTAATAGGAAGATCAATTCACTTAAGCAGACTCCAGTTGCTGAGATGTAACTCGTTTAAACCTTTACATATCATACAACATACCATGTTTTCATTTCTTGTGTCTCCTAGCAACCACTGAAACAAACAATGCATTCATCTCCCATTGTTTCATTACAAACGTTGCATGCAGTAAAACACATCATGAACTTAAATTATTATTGTATTGAGATAACACTTATTCCTTTAGATATTTTTTCTTTTTTTTTGTAGGTCCTAACATCCTTATCTAAAAAAATGGTCAGATTTATACCAAAACTAACAGAAATCTTAACCAATAGTAACTTAACTGTAAAATTTCAGCTTTCTGGAATAAGTAGTTTTTAAGTTTCTCAACGGACTGATATTGGTACTTCGACTTCAAATTATAATATTTTTTTTTCCCAAACTTTTTCTTTTTCTTTTTCTCTCTCCGTATGAAGGGAGTTAGAAAACATCAGATCAAACATATTCACCAAGAGAGACAGAAAAGAGATTTAATGATGGTGTCCCCCTTAATACAGAGGATAATAAAGTACGGTCTGTCCTCGATGTCTATGATTTAAGATCGCTCTTAGTCTCCTCCTATTACACTGATAACCTTCCATTAACCTTTGTTCTACTGCAATGGAAAACCGCGTTAATTGAGGCTAAGAATTAATTTAAAATAAGAGGTTTATATTCTCAAAAGATTACACAAATAAAGATAATTAGGATTATTTCAAGAAATATACTACTTACATAATACGTAATAAAAAATAAATGTTTTTAAAAGCAGTTCTTTTATGGGAAAAAACTCAGTTGATATAATTTCTCACAATTTACTTCAATCTTCTGGTTTAATATGTTGAAGTTTTAAAAAAAAATGTTTGGTTATATTTAATTATTTATTACAGTACAGTTTAGTTTTGTTTTTACAGTACAGTCGCTCAAGTAATTACGAAACATCATAATGTTTTGTAATTTTTTTTTGTTACTTTTCTTTCCAGTAGCGTCGTAAAAATGTTATTGTTTGAGTTCTAATTATTACCGCTTGACAGTGATTGGCGCTAGTGTCGTACAGAACTTCTTTTTAGATCCGAGGACAGGACGACCATCACTAATCCGGCTAGCGAGATTTCTAATTTCTCGGTTCGCCGCACCAACCTGCCGCTGCTGTATGGAGGCGTTACTTGCTGTATAAACACTGTTGCAAACACGGACAAACCATTCCAATTTGTTTTTCTCCATTTATTATTGCTCACTTTTATCCACAGCCATGGTTGCTATGAATAAAGCAAATATTCTTCACTGTGGAAGCGGCAGTGATGAACTTCGTTGTATAAGACAACAGAATTACCTGTACCATTTATTTTACCTGTGCTTCATTAAAATTTCACTTGATTTTTAGTTAATATTCATTTTTTCTTTATTAACCCGGGAAACTAGTTTTGATTCCCGGGGTATGTTGAAGATAAGATGAGGTGGTTAAAGATGTATTCCAACCTAACCTTATGTGATCCGGCACTCTATCAATCCCAGTGTTGCCAGATTGCAGTCTTCACGCTGAAAGATAAAACTTCCAGAATGCAAAGCAGATTATAGATTGTCCTTTCCTGGCCGTTCGCTAACATTGAAATTGAAGAGGTCGCTTCTCTTCTATTTCAATGTTGGCGAATGGCCAGGAAAGGACAATCTATAATTGCTTTGCATTCTGGGAGTTTCATCTTTCAGCGTGAGGACTTTAGTATTAGTCGACCTGTATTTGATTCTTAAAAAAAAAATGATCACTGCTTGGTTAAATTGTAAAACTTAATAAAATTATTCGTGTAATTTGAAGGTACGATACGGACTGATAAGTCTAGGATTTAAGAATAATAATGATATTTGTGTAAATAATGATTACGTAAAAAAGATAATAAGAAAAATTATTACAATATAAATTCCAATTGATAATAGATTTCACTAGTTCCTTGCAAACAAATTAGTTCAGTGATGTCATGTATCCTTCCGCCCTTGAATTTTAACTGTTGTTCAGAATTGCTACGACTGGTGAAAAGTAAAAAAGTTAAATAGATTAAGAAGTTTTTGATAAAAATATAAATATAAAAAAGATTATGAAAACTACGGATGACAGTTATGTTTTAAACTTGAGAATGGAACTATATTTATTTGCGATGGTATAGAAGATGACGACTTCTTACGTAAGAGAAAATAAAAAAAAATTAAAACGACAAATTTAACGAGGCTCCATCTTGTAATCATTGATTTCTTTTTTATTCCACATTTTAAATAATTCAAATAATTCGCCTTTATTCTTTTCTAACCCCACAAATTTATCCGTCCTTTGATTTTTTTTTCTTTTTTATTTCCAATATTTGTTCTTTCAATTCCTTTGGCCCCAATTGTTGTGGATAACAATCTGATCATTTAATTAAATCTTAATTACTTAATAGTCTAGAATTAAGAGCCGTATTATTCCCCACTCAATTAGTAGGGTTTAATAATGAGTCTGCTAAAGTACCCAATTAAAAACCGTGTTGATAGGGTTATCTAAAGCAACGCCATCCGATAATTTGCAATTTTTTTCCCCCCTTGTAATTCAGGAGAAGGTTCGGTTTATCTTTTTTTTCCCCTTTAGTTTACTTCTATTACTCTATAGTGCATTTACTGTAAATCTGAAGACACGTGATCTCAATTAACCAATCATTATAATTTCCTTTTATCACTCGAGTCACGCTTGGTCGCGTCTGGAATCTCGTTGTAAGTTACTTCCGGTGTTTGCATCCTATTTGTCCTCGCCCTACATTATTTTTATTGGTATTTCAATATTAAGAATATTTTTCATTTATTTTCGATTTCATAAAAAGTTTATTTTGAGTCGTCCACGTTAACGATGCCGGCTGCTCTCTTTTCTTACATGGCTTTCAAACAATGGGTTAGGCTTAGTGGTAAGCGAGGCTTCGATTTCCTTAACAATATTGAATGAGATGAAATACCTGTTGCTTCAGTCGTTTTACGTTAGAGATAGACGACTTGAAATAAAAAATAACATTCCAAATGATTCCTCTCGATCTGACTGAACAACGATGTGTGTTCAGCAGCCGCCATGTTCAAAACGGAAGTATGTGGAGTAACTAATGCTCAATCGTTTACCATATAAGGAGTTGTCACGTGTCTTCAGAATTTAAGTAAATGCACTATGGATAAAAATTACAGTAAATGCACTAAGTAACGATTACATTTGTTTTTTTTCCTCTTAAAGATTTTATTCAATTATGTAGTACAAACAGCCCTCGTTTTACGACGATTCAGATTACGCCGGTTTAGAATTTAGCCCCAAATGAGTTAAAATATATTTTAAAATAATTAAAAATTAGAAATTTTTTTTTTTTAATTTCTTGAGCGAAAATGCAGCCGTAAATAGTGAACACAGTCAACTTTAACAGCTGTATTTAGGCTCCGGCCACTCGAATTGTTTCACTCCAATTGGTTTAAAAGTAAATAAATAAACGAATCACCTTACTTCGCTATGTCAAATATCACTCTGTTGAACTAAAAATGAACTGGATTGTCATCTATCACATTCCGACAACGGCAGAGCGACGTGTGCAGGCGCATCAATTGCTATCTCTCCTGCTGCTCTTTTCTAACAGATCGAGAAGCTATATTTAAAGCTTCCCATAAAGTTATTTTATGGGAAGTAAAGTGATACTTCTACAAATTAAAGAAGCAAAAACAATAACACAGTCAGTTCACATTTCTATCGGCTTGAAATGAATGAAATGGGCTTATTAAAAAATTATTTATTAATTAATAATAATTAATGTGACCTTATATTCAATAATTATTATCTACAATTTTTTTTTTTTTTTCGTTTTGGTATTGATTACTTAAAATAATTTGAGAAACCCTAATAGAAGATGATATATTATGAAACTGCAATTCGATTTGTAATGCAATTTGAAATGGAAAACTGATTTTTTCTTCTTTTTTTTTTATTGTTGATCCCGAATAGAACCTTTGATTTCGAATTGGCGGGATAACAATTAGGCCTATTTTCGTTCGGCTTTTAAAAGGCTATTTTAAAAAATGGGATCCGACCAAGTGGATGTCCCTGATTCATTGCCATTCTGTTACATTATTATTTGTTAAAAAGCTTTGCCGATTCTCCCTTCGAAAGCCTTGATTGAACCTTCAGTTCGTTTCAGATTCTGATTGGGGGGGGACGGGGTTCATTGATGACGTCAAACGCACGGGAATTGCAGCCTCCCCAAGTGGTTGGATTGTTCGTCTTGGTCATTTGGAATTCAGGAGACGTACATCGTGTGATGAACCATACAAACCCCACGGCATCTTTAAAAGATTACAAAAGCTTTCAAAGGACCTCCTCAGCCATGTGTAGTTGGCAAAAGTAAAATAAAAAAAGTGGTTATTTAATTGTAAACAGTCATATAGAATGAAGTTCAGATATGTTTTATGCATGAAAATCGTTTTATTTCAGGTAGCACTAACTGTGTGTGTGTGTGGGGGGGGGGGGGGGGAGATCAGTAGTCTATAACAGTGGTTCCCAAGTTGTGATCTGCAGTTGCATTATCGACTTGATAGTAAAAGCTTTACTCAGTTCTTTAAAAACAAAACACAGAAACCAGCTGTGAGACTGTCATTAAAAAATAAAGCCTACTATTAAAAAACATTAAATATTATTAATAGTATTAATATTAAACAAGGTAGAGACAGTGATTAGTAAACCAATCACAGTGCTTCGCAACGGCTTCTGAGTTACCTTTAGAATAGACTGCGCCGGGGTGGTCTAGAAAATGCTCGCGCGAGTCTGTTTGCGACCCCAAGCTATCTTTGTTAGGCCCTATTTATATGGAATAATCGTCATTCTTAACTCAAACCTTGTTAATACACTGAATTCCTAATAATTATTTAAAAAAAAAAAAAAATTGCCCATGAGGGGATCGAACTCACGACCTTCGCGTTATTAGCACGACACTCTAACCAACTGAGCTAACAGGCCACCTACAACTGAGCTAACAGAAGCCATTGCGAAGCATTGTGGGATGTGTGTCCACAGACAGACAAACCGGGGATGTAAAGCGTCTTTCAGAAGCCTAAAAAGGGAGTGAAATGTAAGTACTAGGCTCCCATTGAATACTTTGTGATTTTAACTACAGAATTCTAAGAATATATAGTATTTAACTAACATATATGCAAATAGCCAATAAATTTAATTTTCCTTTTTATCTGGCAACTAATTAACTTGTGTTAATGAATCTAGGCTTATTCATCGACTGAATCAAAGCAAACTAGCAAACCAGTGATCACGTGATCTTGAGATAATTGTCTCACCACCCTCATGACCACGATTGCTTTCTCACAACCCGCGAACGCGTCTCGCAGACCTCATGTTTGATCGTAAGTTTCATGATTTCCGGTTGACTCACGATTATTATCATTATTTCAAATTATAATTTGATAGATTATTCTTTGTAATCTGAAAATATATCAGCAATATTTTTTTATATATACTAAAAGTTAAAATACTAACAAAAAATACTTATTAACATATATTCAAAATTGTAAAAAAAAAAAAAAAATCAGGAATAAATTATGGTCTTTGTGACTCCGTAATTTTTAAATCCTCTGTTGTCGTTTGCTATAATTCCAGAAAAACCCCAACTGACAAACTTCTATGAAATGAATTCCGTTTCAAATTCGCGGCCGTTCAGGTTACTTTGAAAGGAAGATTGTTTATAATCTTATCAAAAGTTACATTTACGTGATTATTGTCTGTTGTCCGACTTTCAGTTAGTTTTTTTTTTTTTTTTTTTTTTTCAGGTCCGGGTTCGATTCCGACTCCTTTCTTTCTTCTGTGTTCGTTTCTTTCCATGAAAGTATTGATTTAACGACTTATTCGGCAAAATGGTCTCCACTTTCCAATCCTTGAATGGCTGACACCCAAAAAACAAACTGATCGTTGGATCGACTTCAATCCGATATTTAAAATAACAGTATCTCAGAAAAATTGGGAAATTTTAAAGACTTCATACAATGCGTTTAAAATGTTTCAAAAAAAAAAAAAATAAGCCAATAAATAAAAAGCTGTCCGGTCTTGCCTGAAGTTTCGTTTCAACTTCAGTAATGCTAAAAAATTATGATAAACTTTGTTGGTGTTTTGTTCGTTTGGCAGCCATCTTGTTGCCAACGGCAACACTTGTAATTAAGCCTTACATTACGAAGATTTGCAGCGAGTTACCGAAGCACTCACTGACCAAGTGTTTAGTACAAGACATTCCCTTTTATTCTTTCCATTTTCTTTTTAATTCCTGTGCGTGGGACGTGCGGTCTGTTCCCTGTTGTAATAGCGACACACTTTCCTATCCAGGTAGCCGAACTAAGTGGCTGTGTTTTCAAAGAACCATATCTTTTGAGAGCCGCTCTCTCTCTCCTCCAGTTTTGCTTATTTTGTGTGGTTTTTTTTTTTTTTTAACCCAGACGAGTTCCATTCAAGCGTGGACATGCGCAGAAGCGTGAAGAAAGGCTCAAGAGAAAGCATTCAAGCAACTGTGCATTTTTTTTAAAAGTCTTTTCCCTTTCTCTTGTTTTTTCCCTGTTGTAGATCAAAGGAGGACCGGAAGCCACGTGTGCTAAGTAGACGGAATAGATATTTCTGAAAGCGTCTCGTGTTAGACCAGTGATTCTCAAACTTTTTACTATCAGCCCTCCAGTAATATCAGTGGAAAACGTAAACGAAACACATCTATTATTTATCTTATATAATTTTATTCATTTAAGAATTACAGTTCCTTATTTCCGTGGGATAGTATAATAGACCTCAGGTCGCAGTGCTTGGCTTCTCTGCCACCACATTCACTACGTAACATAACATAAGAATTAGTTCTTTTATAAATATTTAAAGGTTATTTTAAAACAATTTAAAGTCATACTGTAATGAAATATGTTCAAGCAACATAAACTAGACTAGCCTCGCATGTGTAACGGATCACAATATTTTATTTACTCAAAAAACAAAAACAAAAAGGAATTTACATCAAGTAAACTAAAAACAAAGCTTTAAATTAAACAAAAAAAAAAAAAAATAAAGTTTAAATTCTAAAGATGCAATACAATATTGAAATCCATTCGTAACAGTCGGAAATGTGCGCAGTTGAGGTCACCATATAACCATACTCCTGTTGCCTGGCAACGCCCGTGCGAACGTCAATTGTTGCGGGACTTGAATGGTGTTGTTTTTAATAATACAGATTAAGATTAATCATTCTTTATAAAGACACTTGAAAAGATACAAAAGACATTAAGAATTCAATAGATGAGACCAAAATAAGTCATTTATTATTATTTGTACGATGGATAGGTAAACAGAAGATTTCAAATTTTAATTTGAAAGATATATTTATATTTCAAACAGGAAAAAAAATTCATCATTTTATTTGAAAATTAAGCACGTTGAAAAGAAGGAAATTAATTACGCTTCGCTCTGACAACAAAAGATAATTGCTTTTGTAATTAATTTCCTTTCCTAAAACACCTTTTGCTAGATTAATATCCCATATTTTCTGAGCCATTCAGCCGAGATAATACTTGCAAGATATAATGAAAGCATAGGGAAAAAGGTGAGCACTAGATGGCGTTAGATGTCAGCTCAACTAAAAACAGAAGAGCATCTCTTATTCATGATATTCATTTTGACTTTTTTAACTAACTGAAATAAAATCAGTCATCCCATTTCTGTGATATTATTTCCGTAGCTTGCAAATAATC
This sequence comes from Thereuonema tuberculata, assembly GCA_023159025.1. Lineage (NCBI taxonomy): Eukaryota > Metazoa > Arthropoda > Chilopoda > Scutigeromorpha > Scutigeridae > Thereuonema > Thereuonema tuberculata. Next base: position 35,844,049 of record JAFIDM010000007.1, on the reverse strand, counting down.
AACTTCAATTCGCTAAAACGAAGTACAACTTTTCATAGGAAAGGTTTAAAATATCTTCGTTAGTTGCCCCGTTTTTGTATCTAGTCTCAAATAAAGAATGCAGTCGATTTACTGAAATTATTTTCTGTAATCTTCCGCTGCGTAGTGAAGTTTTTAACTTAAAGACGTGATTCAACACAAAATGAATAATGATTAAAAGAAAAAAAAAAGGAAAAAAGAAAACAAGGCCTAATTTAATAGAAAGCAAGAATCATCATCGTCCGTAATCATTCATAAATGGTGAGAAATGGAGCCTAATTTAGGCTCTCGATCTTTCTTACTTTAACCACTCGATCTTGTTTATGTACTTGTTTAAATATACATCCAGTGGCCCGAAGCTATAATTCTTGTATGTATGCAGAGCAAGTTGGAGTTTTTTTTTATTTGTTTTTCTTTTTGAATTCTGAGCTAATTTTTCAGCAACCCGTAATAATTTATTTATTTCTTCATTTTTTTTTTTAAGTTGCAGTAGCGATGTTTATTTCATGAGTTCTTATGAACTACCGTTGCTTGTTATCTAAGGCAAATCTTACATCAAAACATGTTCCTTTTTTCTTTCTTTCTCGAATCCGTTGCATTTCTTACAAATACTTGTATTTCTGAAACTTCATTGTTGCTTTTGGCGGTGATTCCAAATTTCGCATTCGAGAAATAAAGAAAAAAAAAATGGCGATGATTTTCGTGTAAGACCGAGACGAAATGCAGAATAAAAAATGGAATAAAGTAACAACTATTTTTAAATTTATTTATTAAATTATTTATTCCACGATATTTGCTTTATTTATTTTTTTGTTACGGAGTAGTGGAACTTGGTGAACACAGGAGTTTTTTTTTTTTTTTTTAGTCAGTCAACGAGTGTATTTTTTTCTCCTGACAACTTTTGAACCATGGATGTATCTTATTGATTGAACGGTTGATTTGATTGTCGATCCAATAAAGGAGGTTGGAGTAGGAAGGGCAACTCGTCTGTTTACCCTTAGATGAGAAATAGCATTAAACTTATATTATTATTTTAAAAGATGTTTTTGTTGTATTTTCACTTTGTAAGCATAACTACAAAGATATTACAAGTTTAATCTAGGATTTGCATATTTATTAATATGCATCGGAAAAAAAATAATTAAGGAAAATTGTTTTAATCAAGTAATTTTAAATGACGATTTTAAGATGTACATTAACATCTTAAATTTGTGTTTTGTGATGAAGCTAACCCAAGAACTACACATTTCCTAGGATGTTGAGATCGGTTCACTTTACTAAATGAAATATCCGTATTCATTTTTTACACATGTAGCAGATACAAGCAAAAAAAAATCCGACAAGATGTAAGTTCCTTTTAAATTACAGTAATCAAAATAAGTCAAAAACTATTTAGCTTATAAAGCTGAAATTTTAATTGGCGATAAATAATATTGAACATGATCTCCCTATTGATTTTGACAGTAATTGCACCCTTAGCAAGGGCTCCAAATCATTAACATTCCACCATCCTTAAAGCGCTGCTATAAATACTCGATTAGTTCTACACTAAGTGTGTATATATCGTGGTATATTTTATTTCGAATTTATCTATGCTGTACATGCCAATGTTTGCTGATGCTGTAAAATGTTACAAGCCAGTTGCTAGGTAACGGGTGATTAATCCAGAGATATTAAGCGATTAAGGGATTATCTAGCATCGTGGGGATTAAGACTGTTCCTGGATTGGAGTCTCACCTGGCTGGTCCGCAGCACGGGTGGACTGAGGTGAGATTGGTCTTTGGCTTTGGGAATCCAAAGCTCTCGTATAAATCCCTCTGTTGCTGTAAATGAAGTCAGTAGTTACCTGTTAACTTGTCTACGACTCATTTTATTTTTCTAACAAAGCAACAGGATGTCAACATTTAGTTAATAGACTGGTTGTTTAATGACCAAAGTTATGAAATCAAATGCTAAGTTTTCAAAAAGCATTTGCGATTTTTTATTTACTTAAAATTATTATTTTAATTTTTTTTTTGATTAATCAGGCTGTTAAAGACCTTGATCTGGGAGATCAACTTATATTCTTGAGTTGCGGAGTTCTTGATTCCAGTCCGACACTCGCTCGCCTTTAAACCCTCAAAAAAAAAAAAAAACTATTTCTCATTTTTAAAAATGATTGAGTAAATCCTCGGGCCCGGTCTTTAGGAGGAAGAAACTTTAGAAAATCACCAAGTCCCTAAGGGGAAACGGACCCATACCAACAATCTGTGGAACAAGTGCCCCTGATACTTGCACCACTTGTCCCACAATCGTATTTTTATTTTATTATTTTTTTCAATGTTACTGTCAGACTTAAATCCATTTCCCTCTATTTAATACACTATGACAATCATTTCTCACATGCTTTCGTAAAGTAGGGTCGTCAGCTCCTCTGTGAGGGATGATCTGTAGCTCCCGATATTTAATTATTGATATAATTTCAACATACTGGCATAACTGGTAATGAAACAGCTGACACTTAAGCCAATACAGATGTTATTCCCTGTTCATCTCATTTCAGCCATGGCAACAATTAAATATGTTTTACAGTGATTAAACAACTCACGGTCTGAGACTACAAAGGAAGTTAAAACAAAAAAATTCTTCCCTGTTGTTGAACAAGGTGGGAATTTAAACTTTGCTGTTGTCCAAATACTCACAGATCAACTCAATGCGTATGTGGCAAAATAATTTAACTTTGAGTGCCTTTTCCTCAAGTGACTGTGGTGAAGTTGAAGCAATAGATCAGGTTATTTTCAGAAGCTCAAAATATGACTATATTCGATTAAAACTGAAGCTGAAACTTTCATTGTATTTCTTTCCAAGAATACATATTTTACACAGGAACCTATGTAGGCCATGTACACTTTCTGCAATTTTTAATATTGGTGATGAAAATTAAGTTCAGAATAGTATAGTTGTTATAGCGCTATTTCTTAAAACTCGTTATCCGATTAGCTTTTATCCGAAAATCTGGTTTATCCGAAACGAGTTTGAGAACTTATAAATACAAAAAAAAAAAAAAACCATTTTTCCATTACTGTAATCAATATTTAATAGTGTACACAAGCGATTATTTAACTAATAACTCCATTTATAACAGTAATTAGTATTAACAACAAGTACAGTACATGTTTCCTTCTGTTTGTTCCAGATTATCAGAAATTTCGTTTATCTGACGGTCGCGACCCCATGAGATTCGGATAAACGAGCTTTTATTTTTATTTCTTAAAACTTTCTTCTTCTTTGGATTTGGACCACGGACACTAGCCCCGTCACGGTGGAGCTAAGTTCAAGAAGGGGGACGAGATTCACATCAAGAATAACACTGAGATAGTAAGTCCCAGGTGGAAACACAGAAGAAGAAAGAAACAGCCATGCCCATTCTGCGATTCGAACCCAGGTTCCGACATAACGGACGCTCGGCCATTTCGGAACGGCTTCTTAAAAACTTATTTATATTCTTTTATTGTGTAAAACTGAAATCAGTGTTCTACTCAAACTACGAGTACAAATTAAGATCTTATTATTTATTTATTTATTTGTTTTTTCTTGTTGTTGATTCTTATGTATTTTTTCTTTGGTTGCATGTTACGAATATTTTAGTTTTTTGTTGAAATTTATTTTAGATTTTATTTTTTTGTTGCTAAAAAAAAAAAAAATCCCTTTGTAGCAAAAACGTTGCTGGTCTTACTAGAACAGTGTGGAAACATTAACATCATATTTTCTTCTTAATTATTCAAATATCAAATTAACAATCAAAAGCAAAGCAATTTATAGAATTAAAAAATAATATCATATACCAAAGAACATCGTTATCTTCGAGTTCACGTCGACAGTATCATTACATCCACTGTTTCGTTTTATTTATTTTTATTAGGTGTCTAAAATACGGACATGTAAGTCTAGCTAGAATTTCACTGGATTATTTTTAGGTCCGGTTCTTCTCTGCTATCAAGTCAGAATCATTGGCGAACCGGAGATTGTTTACATTCCCCCTACCCCCACCCCCAAATGCGTTAACAATCTTCCGCCGTTTCCTTGATTCGACAAAGTAATTGAAAACATCGGCTGCCGCAACTCACGGCTTCAAGTGTTATTACTCGGGTCATTCTCAATTCCAAATTACCGTTTGAGATAAGTTGTATAGATTCTACATTAGTGTAGATCTAACCGCTCTACTGCCGTAGTCTCAATACCAAGACATATTGAGCCTACGAAAGTGACACCCATCCAATCACTTCTGTATGTCTCTCCCCATCCCTCTTGATGGACCATTTAAAAGTGATGTCGTCACAACCTACGTCACAGTTCAAAGAGACTGTTCCTAGGGTTTTAGCATTGACATTAGTTAGCAGGTGTTTGTCTTGGTTTTTCTTTGAGAAAAGAACAAAAAAAAATAATAAAAAATTATCCGAAATTATCTTAAGACTTTAAGAAAGCCCACTTTAGAGTTTTTTTCAACCTTATTTTTGTGAATTTTAGGAGAAATATTGAGACAAGAAAAAGCTGTAATTATATATATTTTTGAGGTTCAGACTGCCATAAACTGATCTTGTATGTATTATTATTATTATATACAGCTCGTCGTGAACTTCATGAATAGCATAAGAATAAGCTGCCACTTAGCTTTGTTTTCAAACTTGAGACTTACAAAAAGACTTTTTTTGCTGACTTAACTTTTTCGCACAGACCTCTAGTTAAAAATGGCTGTTCTAGATTTTCCCTAACATATCTTCAGTTTTCTGAACTTTTATTTTCCGTCGAGACTTAATTTATTTTTGCTTCCTAACAACAACAATAACAACATCAACAACGTCTCCACTAATTCCGGCAAATGAAAATACGGTGATATTTTAATTCCAAAACTTGCCGCTAGTCTTAATGTTTGCCGCTTGAGTGGCGCTTGCGTAAAAGAGGTAATTTATGAATTTCTGAAATTAATTCAGCCTAATATCTCAACGCTAATTCGAAAATTGTCCATTGCCCAACTCGAAAAGAGAACATGAAAAATGGCGAACCTGTCGTTGTTGGGAAACAACAAGTTCAGTTTTAATTTAATAAATTCTGAACGTTTATTAGAGAGTTATTAATAATGTAATTTATTTACGGCGCTTTTTTTTTCTCTCTATAATTGCCTTAATGAATAGTGGTAATCATGTACAACCAGTCTGGAAATAAATTTTAGATTATTAAACAAGCAGAACAGTTTTGAGTCAATTTATTTGTCTATCGCTAGAAAATAATGTTTCAATGTCTGAGCAGTTGTTGACAGAGGAGGGATTCAAAATCAGGCTAGTTATGGGCTCTTTAGGTTTACTTCAGAAATCGCATAGTTTTTCCACAGATTTGTTATTTATTTGCTTATTTTTTTGTTGTCGTCTTATTTTATTCATAAATATTATAGATCCTATTTATTTCATTGACATCATCCAACCCAAAAACAACATTGACATCGTAAGAGATCTCGAGACGTGAGCAAAAGCTGTAGGTGCCTGCCATTAGAACCACCTCTGATCATAGAATATGCTGTCCCAAAGAAAGGTCGGAAAATGAACAGCTTGTAAAATGGTTTTCCACGTTTTCTAGTTAACATCCGTTCAGCCCAATGGGAAAATTTTATTACTAAGGAAGAACTAACAAAACTAACTTTGTTTAAGTTTCTTTTGATTCCACTGAGTTATTGGGCGAATTCAACTGATGATCGCTACATTCTATTTTGGATTCCCAGTACGAAAATTCCAAAAATAGCTCTTTAGTGAATCTTTAATTGTGTGTGTTTTTATCTTATACTTTTTTCCTTACTATCCATTAATCCTGTTTTGAATATTATTGTTTTATTAGCTGTAAGTTTTGGAGCGGAACAATGTTAGCAAACCAAATATTCAAACAAATCTGTCTATAACACTTCTTGTCTTCGAGGTTCACGCCCATCCCAGAATGTGAACAACGAAAACCGGATCTGGACTAAGGATAGTAAACGGGGAGGGGGGGGGTCGCATATCCCTGAAAGCTTTTTAGTTGGAAACACGAAATTTGATGAGTGTTCTTTGTCAAAATCTAAAGTATACTATTGGACGAATTTTCGAACCCTAAGTGATGTAAACTTAAGGGCAAATATTTTTCAAGGGTATGCGTATCTCCGAAACCGCTTGAGTTGCAAACATGAAATTTGACATAAGTGTTCTTAATTCTTAGTTTTAGTTTTTAATTGATGGATTTTTTTTTTTTTTTTGAACAAATAAAGCAATTTTTTTATGTTATGTACGCATGGCTTCCGGAGCGAATTGACGAGGCAGGTGTATAACATAATTTATAACTGAAGGAATTATAATTTAAAGTATTATTATTTAATAAGATTTATTTTATTTGTGGCTTCTAATGTAAATTAAAATTAAATAAATCCTAAAGAAAATAACAGAAGAAATGCTATTGAATAAAAAGACGAAAGGATGCAAAGCAGCCCCGTTCAGTTAGTCACCATTAAGTGATGACGTCATGATTACGTATGCGAGGAGCGTCGCTTCCCGATTGGTTAGAGTGCTTTGCGCAGTGCAGAGAGAGGTTCCACCAGACAGAAGAGCGTGTCAAACGGAGTAGCGACAGAGAAGCGGGAAGTTTGAAGAATGACGGTCCGAAGAGAGTTGCCAATTCCCGGGTTCCACGAGAAGACGAACTTCAAGAAATGTGAGTGTTGTTTTTCATATTAAAGGGAACCGGTTAGCGAAGATAGAACTTTAGAAATTTCTACGGAACAAGAGCAGAATTAAATTAGACGAATTAACGTAAGAGAAGATTCAACTAAACATTAAATTGACAACGGTGCAAGCTGAAGGTATCAAGTCAAGTGTGCTTCGATATCGCGAGTGAATTAGTGAAGAAGAATTAAAGTAAAATAAATCAGTATATTAGTGCTTCAGACTAAGTGGGTTCAACGAAAGATATAACTCAATAAGGAGTTATTCGAATACTATAAATAGTGATTTATTTATTAATTTAAAGTATAAATTGGTGAATAAATTATAGTTACATTTATCTACTACTAGCCAATACTGATGCCTTCAAGTCGAAGCTACATTTTGGAACAGATATGTAAAGATTATTAGTGAACTACAGTATTGCAGTGTTATAGTGCTCCAGGATATCAGTGTTACAATTATTCAGTGGACATTGAACGTGATAAAGAATTCCAGAGGATTAGATGTTTCATGTGAGATTGAAGATAAAGTGAAATACACGATTAGCTCAGTGCTCCAGACGCCATTGTAAACTGGGAGACTCTAATTGAATATTCAGATGACGTTACATTTAGTGAACAATTAATAAACTTTAGATGCTTGCCTAATTTCCTAGTCGAATATATCGACATTTATGTTATTTCTCAATATGGATTCCAAATTAAAAAAAAAACCAACTACTAGTTTGTCTACAATCACTATGTGCCTTTTTTACCAACTGGAAAAGCAACTCTTTTTTACAACCCCCGCACGGGTATTTTTGCTAGTACTAAATAAAATCTGTGATGAGAAGTTAAAAAAATGGAAAACACTTTTTGTTTAATTTACAAACCCATTCCCACTAATCACACATTAAACTTAAGACGGGCCACACTTTCGCTCACAACTGGGAGCCTTTTATAGCAAGGAACCTGTCTTTGGAGATGAACAATAAGTTATTCAATAATCTCACAAAAAATGTAGAAAAATAGGTGAACTTTTGCGTGAACTCCGCTATAAAAAGTTAATCTTTCATTCAGGTCTAGCAAATTCACCTACACCTCGTTAATGAACTTTATTTTTTAATGAAATCCACCTAGAAAATTTGAAAAAAGTATTACGCAAGTCAAATGGCGCCAGGAAACTTTTAACACAGTGGACTTTCGACATCGAGAAATGGTTAATTGCTTATTTTTAGAATTGCAAAGTCGAATTCACGAGGGCGAAGTATTATTACCTTAATGAGCTAAAATTATCATCTAATTATATAAGATTATCGTTGACGAAATAGTACATTTCAACTATTTTAAAAGCACGCTTTAACATAGAAACGAATGTAGGTTAGGCCTAAATTAAAAATCTTACGCTTAAAAAAAAGGCATTTGAAAATAGCATTTGATAGGAAAATGTGTTAATTGAACTTCTCTCGCCCTGGGCATATTTTATTTAGACCTATCTCATTTGCGAAATTTCTATTTTTCGGTTAATTTGAATTGCGATGACCTTTAACTAATATTTTCATTTATCCAATCATTATTATTTTAGTTTTCAAATTTACCGCTTGACGTCGTAACGGTATAATTGAAAATCGGTATAATTCTTAGAATATTTTGGTAAAAATTGAAAGAAATTGTTTTTTTTAAATTTATTTCTTTGAAAATGTTCAGTGAAAATAAATAATGTTGACAACTTTGCAACGAGTTTAGAAAAATTGGAGTTAAGATTTGAAATGTGCTCCCATTTGATGAAGCTTGTCACATGACTTATGATGCCACGTGATCGCTCCATACAATCATTGACGAAATATATGAGTAAATTAGTTAAGAATATTGTACGTAATATTGTAAATGTAACTTTACGTAATTTTATAAAAAGAAAAGAAACAAATGTCAACAATTTCTACATAAAAAAAGCCTTTTTTAATATAAAAAAAAATCTCGGAATCTTTATTAGAATTCCAAAATTAGTAATGGCATGATTAAGTGAATTAAGAACACATCACTTACAACTTTATTATTTTTTAATTATGAATTAATTATTAATTTATTTTATAAATTTAATTGCTCTAAAATTAAACTAGTAACATATTTCTAAAGGAAAGCGTATTTTAAAATTTTTAAATTATTTTCATGGTTTTTGTTTTTATCCCCAGAAATATAAGGATAAAAGAACACCTTCGGATATCACAGACCCTCCAGCCAATTAAGAACTTTTAAACACAGTGATATCACATCAACTTATATAATTGACTAAGTTCGTCTGTCTGTCTGTCCGTCCGTAACTCGATATAATTAAGTTATTAAGATAGATCCAAGGTTCTCAATGGTACCATTGAATCAAGGGTACTCAAATTGGATGAAATATTAGTTCATTTGTCATTCCATGTTAGAATTTTACCTGAAATTCTAACAAAACATACGTTCAAAACCAAATAATTTTGTTACCACTGCATCCATTTTAATGAAATTTGGCATTCTTACTCAGTTGTTTACGCTGATTTCGAAACTCAAAACCATTTTTGCCGTAGAAGCTTCGTTCACAAGTTAGCACAGTATTTAGATTACATTTACTTTATAGTTGATAGTTGATAATAAAATGATTTTTCAGATTTTTTTTATGCCTGTCAGCCGACAGGCTTTGGTGCTAGTAATAAATAAACAAACACGTTGAACTCAATGGTACATTATTCCGAAGTTAACCAAATATTGTACAGGGTGGCTGGGAATTTCAACAGGTGGTACGGGAACTTCCCGGCCATCTGTACAAATATCAGTAAAATTATTTTGTTCGTAAATCGAGAAAAAAAATCACAATTATACAGTAAATATATTTTTATGAATTATAATGGATGTTAAATTTTGCTTTTCATTATTTTGTTGAGTCGTATTAAAATTATCGGAACTATTAAGTCGATAGTCAATTTTATAAATGGCGAAGAAAAGGCGTACAACAGCTCAGAATAGCCAGAGATAACTAATGTACAAACATCATTATTTATATTGTCTGATAACATTTGTCTTTATGACATTCACGATATATTTCAGAAATATAATATAATTCGATGAAAGCTGGGACCGTCGACCTTAAAGTTCACAAATTGATCTGAACTTGATAAAAACTTGTGAAGCCTAAACATTGGTGTACTAGTGTATCTTTCATTTTAAATCAGAACTGTAAGTGTTATAATTTAAATTGAAATGAAAAAAAATGTTTTAGGAAGGAGACAACAGTCGATTCGACCCCATCAGAGCAGTCCGTTGATGGAGTAATGGTTTCACTCGACTTTAATTCGTTGTAATTGCGTCGCCCGCATTATGTTCCTTGATTAGATCTATAGTATTGGAAGAGGGTCTTATAGAACCCCGATAAGATTAAAATAGAAAAAATAATCTTTTTTTTTTTAAGACGTTCGTGGATTCTCTAGAATTGCCGCTCGCTTTCGATATTTTTGTTGGCAAACTTGAATTTCAAAAGCCTTTGCTTCTAACCTGGGGGATTTTTCTCTCATCAAACATTCGGAATACGATTCTAAGTTCGTGATGAAGTTTACAATTCGATGAACTTTCCTCCAAAGGTGAACTTTAGTCTATAAAAGATGTTATCGAAATTTGAGAAGTTTTATAATAGCACTTCTAGAAAAAAAAACCCAAATGCCTCTTTTGTTGTACTGAGCATGCGCAATACTGCCATTGAAACGAACATTCTCTCTTTGCTTATTTGTCTGCAGATCAAAACGGATGGACTCCTTTCTTTGTGTTTAACTTCATTATTTAAAATACAAGTGCAATTTTTTTCGGCGCCCATCCATCCACAATCCTTCCAAATTGAACCAGCCGCCATATGTTGAGCGTAGATCTAGTGTTTTGTGGTTTAGGCCTACTATTGGTGCGCTTTTGAACACATGCCTATGTTACGACTAAGGCCATTTCACAACATTTCTAATCACTGTGTGATTCCGCGAACAAAATAGTCCCAGTTCAGAGCTGACAACTGGGCTATTATCCATTGATTTACATCGTGTAAATGTGGCGTAAAAGCATTATGTAAACATTTTCTTTATAAAAGTTATTTTATATGGTGTTAAAAATCAATAGAATAGAGCCGACCATAAAATCACTTATATACAAAATTAGAAATTAATAAAAAAAACTTACACCTGGATGCGGGACCCATTTATTGGGTCTTGTATTGGGTCTTGTATCAAATGACATCGATGGGGACTCGAAACGTTGTATTACTTACATGTTTTATTAATTTTTAATTGTATATAACTCTTTTATGTCAGGTCTATTCTATTTATTTACATGGTGTATGATTCCACCGACTTTTTTAGTAAGCTAAAGCTCTGTAAATCAATGAGTCCGTCTGTGTGTGTTGTCTCTTGCTGAATGTATTCATCAGATATCATAGTGGAATGTAGCATGCGCAATATTACTATTCCATTTGTCTACTTGTCCATTTGTCTGCTTGTACACGCATCACGTTGAAACGGTTAGACAGATTTTCATCAAATTTGATACGTTGTTCATTTCCGGTCCAATTAAAACAGTTATTTAGATCTCTACCCTTCCCTCGTATCAAAAATGATTCCCAAAACCTCTAAACTGATTTTCTTAAAATTTGGTGCATCCTAATTTTTGATCCAATGTAAAATATCAGCACGATTATTTTGTTCTTCGCCCGCATAATTAAGCATCCCTCCCCCCTCCCTAACTGCGGTACATTCAGTCCCTACATACGATGGATACCTGAGCGTATACGCATATTACATTAACATTTATAAAAGAAAGCTGTCCACGTAAGCATTATTTCGCGCCCCATAGTTTGAGAACCATTGTATTAATAAGCTCTTCAATGGATCAGTGAGATGTAGTCACGTGGACCAGTAGGTGAAGTTGTTGCATTAAAGGCCTCTTCACCGACATGAAATGAAAGAGGGGGATGTATAAAGACATCCTAGGGAACAGCTTCCTATGGTCCCCTAAGGATTCTGTGGTCGACTTCTCCATCCACTCCGAAAACACGATGTTTACTTCGTTCTCCAGAGATTACGATCGAAAGGACGAACCGTGCCTGGACGATAGTTTTAAGAGGGCAGTTGAAAAGAAAGGAAAACACTCAGCGTGGGTGGAGAGGAAGGATCTAATGGGACCAGCAGAGGTGTCTTGGAAGCCACTTTGTTTCCTTTGATTCTGCATTTAGTGCTTCCGATAATATAATGACTGCTCATTTGTCACTAATCTCGCCGCCTTCAAGAGTTTGGTCGAAGTTAAAAAGTTCTATCCACTGTTAGTGTTACTTGCAGATCAGGAAAAACTTAACAGTTTGGGGGTGACGGACAGACAACAGAACCTTCTTTTCACTTGAGTATGGGGTCGTGAAAAAGGAAATGAAAATGATAAAAACGTTTAATATTTACTGAAATAGTTTGTAAAACAAAAAAAAAGATGGGGTCCAACGCGGAACCCGAGTCATAGCGTACTGACACAAAAAGCGTCGTATCGGCGAATGAGCTTTCGGAAATTGGGTGACAATAATGAAAAGTGTCGTACGACTGAAGCGTCGTAAAGCGAGGAATGACTCAATATCTTTTTTTTTTGTAAGGTTTATTTATATTTTTTTCTTTTCAAAATGTATTCGTTTCAGTTATTGAATCGCCATTAGGAATGACATTCGTGACAGGAAATGCTAAAGAAGGTGTTTCCTGTTGTATGAAGGATTAAGTAGATTTTGTCTGTTAATCCAAATAAGCTTGAGGAAGTTTCTAATTACTTTTAACTCTATTTCTCTTTTAAGACTCAGTATAGGGTTTGGAATCTCCATCTTCTTCCGTTGTTTTGAAAAACCAAAGATTCTGTTGTGCTATGAAAAAGTGGATTCATGTATCGTTGAAGCATGGTATTAAATGTTTGTAAAATTGTCTTGTAGTTTCACTGATCTATAAATGTCTTTGAACTCTCTCCGACCACAAATGAAATTATCAGCTGCAAAATATAATAACATTTTGATAATTTAATACGATTAGTATTAGTATTTAATCTATAGATTCAAGTTTGTTTGTTTTTTATTTATTTATTTTTTTTGAGGAAGGGGAACACACACAGATTGAATGATCTGATAATCCTCACTTTGTTAGGACTGTAGGCTAAACAAACTGCTAAGCAATACTACGCATGCGCAAGCTCAGAACTGATGCCGATTCTGTGTGATTCAGTTAACGTCAAAATATCTTTTATGTTTTGTTGCATTGTTTGAAAGTCTTTCAGAAACGTTTAAACTAAAAATACTCTTTAAAATACTACGAACTCTTTGTCAGTAGATGGCAATGTATACTGTGTAAGGAGTTTGTTTTGCACATGAAATTCAAATAAGCCTAATACGAATTAGTTCGTGAATGACTTGAAAAACTTTTCGACGATTTGTAGACGACAGACACACGACCCTAGAACCGCAGACATATTTTATTTACTCTTTATTTTTTGCTTGTACTGATGTCTGCCGAATGGAAGCTATTCGAACATCAGATATTGATCTTTGGAGGGTTCACTTGTAGTCGGCAAATGGGAATGAGTGGTTGCTACTAGGACTTATTCCACTTGGGTGGTCGTGTTCCTTATTACCCAAAAGCCCGCGGATTCCGATTGATCTGCCTAAAATAAAGGAATAGCACAATTGATTATGGCTAACCACAAATTGGTGAACAAGAATCGAAGCACTTTTTTTATATTTCGAATTAAAGTTAACTAAAAGGGTTTAATTGCATGTTTTAAACAATTAAAATCGTGTGTTTTAAACGTCACTAGCTGAAAGACATTTTGAAAATGTAATCGTCAAATGGACCACTTGAGGATAGGCGGGGCTTCGTAGTTCCAAAATATCCCACCACGCTACTGCTTCGCATGTGGGATAAACAAAGCCATGTGCTTCATTTTAACCCTAATAGATATGGAGGCTGAACTAAAAGATTTGATTTGGATGCAACGATTGTAAGCCTTCCAGAATCTTCAGATTGGATATAGAGTTGATTATCGCCTATTGAAGAAGGCGACAGCAATATATTTTCAAAGAAGGATATAATTTAATGGATCACTTGAGGATAGGCGGAGCTTCGTAGTTACAAAATATCCCACCACGCTACTGCTTCGCATGTGGGATAAACAAAGCCACGTGCTTTCTTTTAACCGGTTTAGATACAGAAGAAATATTATATTAAAGAAGGATATTCCAAGCGTTTTTACAGAATTATTACAGTAATGGATCTGCACAGCATTGAACCATCGTCATGAAATACCAAATATCGGCGATGTTTCAAGTAATTCAAACAAAGTTATATGTTTGTTTATCCCATTAGCTCTCGCCGCATGTGGGATACACGTCATACGTGACGTCGATAGGGGCGTAAACCTCAAGTGGTCCATTTGAGTACACAGAACTAGCAATTAAAGTTTCTTTTTCAGTAATTAAAATTAAATTACTGTAACTGTGCTATGGTTCTATAGCCTAACGAACTCATTGTTACTCCATTAAAAATAACATTGTTTGCCAGGAATATTTAACCTTGGCACCACGAGTTTTGATTGCCTTTTGTGGCTATGATCTGATCACTTAATTACGCCTGGAGTGGAGTGTCACAGCTGAACAGTTTACATTGCAATTGTTTTTGACTGTCATGGATTCCTATTGCAGTTTAGAATAAAAAGGTTGAACACGTAACCTTAAAATTATACTTGCCATTGAACTAGGCAGTGTACACACAGTAGGTTGACTAACGACAAGAAGAATTGGCCTGATTTTTGTTAAACTAGAGCTGCTCCTATTTGTGGCAATTGTCTGTTACGTTTACTGGCAATTTGGCACCTGCGCACTTGGCATCAGCAACATACTCTTTAAACATGTCAATACTTTTTTAAATTTTTAATTTTTTCATGTTTCAGATACCCTTTAAAACGAATCCTGACGGCCTGGATCTTAAGGGGTTGACGATTGGTTCCTACTTGCTTTTTTTTAAAAAAACCCAACCTTGTTAACTGTTTATTTCCTTTGTGTTTAATTATGAAGATAGATATCGTTTTAAAGGGTATCTGAAACATGTCAATAATTTTTTTAATTTTTATGTTTAAAGAGTGCTTTTTTGGCGTTATTTGTAAATGACTTTTGTTTTCATTGGCAGTCTATCAAAACATTGCCACACACTATGGCACCTGTAAGGCAGCCTTTAGCCTCGTTAGTACGTAACTCTATTAAATCTAAGATAATTACTAGTCAGTCACTCTCAAGGTAGACTAATTAAGTAGGATACATTTAGTTAAAGATGCGATGTAAACAAATCGAGTGATTCTTGCAAATATTCATGTTCCCCCGAAGGGCCTTTGGTTTTCGTGTATTTTGCGGCGCTAACCTAAATGCCGTGTTTTCTTCCCTCTTTGTTTTTAATGCTTTGTTTTTGCGCGAGGGGATCAGTCTAACAATTTAATCTCGCAAATTGTTCTCCGCGCGCGGCGCAACATCTTATAAGTCCCCCGTCGAAACCGCGCGCGCATGCTAAAGTTCTGGCGACATTTAATTAAAATTCCTCGGTAAGCGATATGTTTAGAACACCACCTAACGAGTAGATAAACAGGTCCGCGTCTTAATTGTATTACCTTTTAAATCGCAATCGCCTTCTTCAGACGCCGCGGCGCTGTAAAAATGACCCTTTGCTTGAACTGTTCCTCAAAAATTCGCCTGGAATCCATTAAAAAAAAGAAAAAGATATCATTTGATGGAAATAAACTTATGTGCATACGTAATGTTTCCCTTTCTCTGCGGTTGAAGCGGTCGCGTTTTGTCTGCGTATGGTTTGAGTTCGGTTATCGTGTGTAGGACGCTGGTCTAACAGCGGGAGATCTTAGATTTCGTACTCGATTGCCGTTGTTTATTGTTATTTAACTTTTGCTGTACGATGCCATTTCACGAAAGAAGAAAATGGAGAAAGAGCTCAGGTGGCATTGGTTGTAATTTAGATCTAACGTAGCGCAGTCGTTCGCTGACCTTGTTGAACTCAATACGTTTTTTCGGCAGAACACTAATTAAAGAAGTTGGCTCCTAACGAATAAATATCGAAAATAACGCCATTATTTCTTCTCTATTTTTCTTTTTTGCAGAAAAGAATGGCTTAGAAGATCATTTGAATGTGTGTGTGTGTGTGTGTTCCCTTCCGTTTCCCAAACGGAAATTGTCATAGCCCTTTATTGGTAGTCGTAGTTTAAGAAAATCTTTACACATTAAGTGTCCAATGGCGTCTGTGTGTTCGCCATCGTGCTGTAGTTCATTCGCCGCCAGGTCCTTATTGACATTTTTTGGAGCAACATCCGATATGATGGTTCGAAATGCGTTGCGCAATTCTTCATTTGTAGCATAACCACATTCAGACACGTGTGCCTTGAGGATTTCCCAGAGGCGTCGTGAGGTTGGGACTTCGTGGTGGCCATTTCAATGGAGCTGGCGATGCTGGAGTATCGCGGCCAATCCAACGTCCTGGAAAAATGTTTATGAAGAAATCCGAGCACAGTAGGAGACAAGTGAGCAGGTCCTGCTTTAGCCATACGAGTTCCATGACAGCTGCGTCTTCAAACTGTGGGATTAACCACGTTTGTAACATCTGTAAATAAGTTTCACCATTAAATATGGTCCAAACAAATAATATACTACATAATACTACAAGGGGAACTTCCCGGACACACAGTATATTTTAATTTATGTAGACGAGACTCTCCTATTTGTGTCTATATATTCCCTGAAATACCTTTTATACTGCTGTACGGATCTTGTTGAAATATGATATGCATATTTGCATATGTCGAGGTCCAATAACGATCTGAAACTTTGATATTTGAAATCTTTTCCAAAATGAGTCGTTGTTGAGAAATCAGTGGCGAAGATTTAGAAAAATTTCCTAAGAAAATTATTAAAATCTAAACAATGGATTTAAATCCTATTTTATTAATACCCCATTGTCTCAAAAAAACAGCGAATATTAAAGCGTAGTTAAACCGTTGCGCGCGGTTTGATGCGATTAAAATTAATCCGAACGACAGAATTCCAAGTAAATAATGCTGATTGTAGCCTACTGTTATTTTCATGAGAAAATAAAAAATTGTATTGAGTACATATTTTAATCATCCTATTAACCAGGCAAAAATTGTACGGTTGTACGGATATGTGTTTGTCAACCCAAAAACGCCATAGACACAGTATTTAAGCAAGAAACAAAATACAAGGTGTTGCCACCAACATTGCTTTGTCTGGATCGACATTATTTTAGGGCAGGAGGTTAACTTATAATGACAAAGCGTAGCGCTAATATATATACATTATTTTATATACTACACATGTATTGTTTTATTAATTACACGTGATCTCACACCTTATTGATTCTTCAAGCATATTTCGAAACTAACCTCTAAATATAGATAATTACATGCTTGCAAGAGTTACCTTAATCAAAATACATATTTTGTTTTATTGCTTAGTCATCAGTCAAATTATATGTGGGCTGTTATGGAAATCATGGCTTTTACAAAATGAGCTTAGAACATCGTTTTCAATCTTGTGTTTTTGAAAAATGTCACGGTATTTCAAAAATGTGGAATCTGTTTTACTTCCGTGAATATTTCACGGGTTGCTACTAGTTTAAATATAAATAAAGGCTTTTGTTTTTGTCGTTTTTAAGATTTTTTTTTTTTTTTAAAAAGTAAAGAAACAAAAATTTTGAAATAATATTTAAGGAAGTAATGTAAAATTTTTCAGAATTCTGCTTATTATTACAATGAACTTATTAATATTAAATAAAGTACTATTAGGGATTTAACATTAATTAATTATTATGGATTTAAATATTAATACAGCAATAATTAAAAAAATACAGAATTTTAATTTTAATTTTTTTATTATTAGACTATTAATTTGTTTTAATTTTCAAAAAAAGTTTTCTCTCTAAAATTTAAATTCTTCGAAAAAACATTTACCTTTGTAATCTTTTATTTATTAAAGAAATTAGAAATATAAAGGTGATTAATTATTAAAAACTTGAAACTTGGAAAACTAGACTCGCCTGCTTATCTACTTCATTTAACTAATATTTTAATTAGGTCAGCGAACAACGAAGTTCAAATGAAATAAATTCAAACAACATTATATAATATCTAGGGAATTTAATGGTAATTTTGTTTCTTTTTTTTTTTGCTGTCATTTCCAGTTTTTAATATTTCACGGATTTGAATTACTTTAAATTTGTTTTTGTGGCTAATTAAAAATTAATTCATGAGAAAATGAACTCGGGAGGAGCTTTGTTAGAAGTTCTCTTTGTAGTTCGAGGTTTATTTTTAGATAATCGATGAAACTAAATAAACCATTATTTTTCTTTTTATTCAGAGTTTAAGTTAAATTTTCTTCATTTTACAAATGTAGACCATGATTTTATATCGAAGAGGAACTTTTTCAGTCAGTTGTTTACTTTCTCGTGTCCTCGTTCCTAATGTAAATTAATAATTAGAAATTTAATATGTTTCTGTGAAAAAAAATCAAAATCAAAATGGCGTCTATTGAAAAACATTGAGTTGAATCTAAAGGGATACTACGTTGTTTTATAGAAATAAAATAAAAAGACACGCGCGTTTTTGTTACAAATTTAAGAGTTAGGGTTTAAAGCTTTTGATAGAAAGAAAAACACACAAGGAAGAAAGTCAATTAAAAGATTAATAGAGGAAAAAAGTTAGGATGTGTGTCGATAATTCATGTACGATAGCTTTTTCTAAACAATTGAAATAGTATCGTTCTTCTGAGGAGGAGACAACTGAGGTGATCATCTTAGAGAGCAATTTGGAGGAACCTACTGCTTATTATTAATTTTTGTTTGGAAGATAAGACTGTCGCTTGTTGGATCAGCATCGTAAGCACTCACCCACCTGCACCAAAGCCACAGAATTAAAATGCGTTTTATTTACGGGTGTTTTGGGTTTCAATGGAAATGCTTGTGTTGCACATCTTCAAGTGACATTACGCGCAGTGCATTTCCAAATCGTTTTATAGAAGACCCTGTAGTAGTGGACGGTGATGCGATTTATCTACAATTATAAAAAAAAAAAAAAAAAAAAAAAATCGAAATAATAGTATTTCGGAGAATAAATTAAAAATACAAATACTTTTTTTTTAAAAAGATAATTATTTATACATATTTGGGTTTTCTTTTCTATCCTTTGCCCGTTTTTCTACCATTGTATGGAGATAATTCTAAAATTAATTTTTCCCGAACTGACAGTCTTACAATGAGCATCACGTCGCTAAAGGTAAATGAAACGACGTACGACCGGAGTAATATTACAGTAAAAATAAATGTTGTTATATATTAAACATCGTAATGGGTACAATCGCTTTAATAGAAATCTTGTATCTTTTGAATGAAGTAGACTTATTTCTATGGACCATTTTCGGCAGCAAATAATATAATTAATATACTTTTTCTTTCCATTGGGTCGCCTTAACACTAAAGACTGCTAATTGAAATCCATTGTTGTAGTGACGAAACAATCTTT
Organism: Thereuonema tuberculata; assembly: GCA_023159025.1. Lineage (NCBI taxonomy): Eukaryota > Metazoa > Arthropoda > Chilopoda > Scutigeromorpha > Scutigeridae > Thereuonema > Thereuonema tuberculata. The sequence continues at coordinate 35,824,722 of JAFIDM010000007.1, read as the reverse complement.
GTCATCATCTAACAATGACGCATACATTTGACAGCCCGATGTCTTCTATCTCTCGCTAACCCAGTTATTAGACCTGTTTCTTGAACACTTGGAGGAGAAGAAAATTAGTCTTCATTTGGAAGCGCCGTGGAGATTTCTTCCATTCCCATCTGCAACTTATCAGACCATCTCCATTAGTCTTTTGTGGATGTCGGCCAGGATAAAAAAAAAGTCTTAATTTTACGAAACAATCTTGTTCGAAAATCTGCTGAATTTACCGGTTACAGCTAAGTAAGGTCGTTGAGAAATTTATTTTTTTTATTTTTTATTATCTTTAATTTCTTTCTTTGGATATTCCAGTTTCAATCAATGTTAGAATCCACTTAAATTTCTCTATTTTATTAAAGTGTGCGCATAGTAATTAAAAAGAAGTTCACAACCAGTTTCGTCTCCAATTTGAGGCTTTGACGAGTTACCTTCCACTTTAGTTAATTATTATTGATATTATTTTGGGTTTCCACAGCAAAGACAACATGGTGGGTTAAGGACATTACCAAGTGTAAAGACGTGTGCAAGAATGATTAGGGATGTGTAGTTGTGTCCATAAATTTCCGAACTATGCATGTTGTGTTCAGTATCACAGCCTTCTGGAGTTGTGGATAAGTGTTTTTATGAAGTCCTAGTGTGCTTAGGCTGTGATGCAATGTGTGAGGCACCAGACCAGTAGCGGACAGGACGTACTCGGTCCTGCCTCCACTGCTTCTGGAGCTCGTATTGCTAGACCGATATATTTACTGATCTTGTCTATTATATTATTATTATTATTATTATTATTATTATTATTATTATCGTGTTTGTATGTTTCAAACCTTGGGTTTCCCTAGCAAAAACAATATGGCGGGTCAATGACCAAAGCACATACTGCCAAGTGTAAAGATGTGTGCAAGAATGATTAGGGATGTGTGCTTGTGTCCAAAAATTTTTATTATTATTATTATGTTTGTATGTTTCAAACCTTGGGTTTCCCCAGCAAAA
>JAFIDM010000007.1:35795012-35808708 GCA_023159025.1 Thereuonema tuberculata | reverse complement strand
CCCTCCTCCTCCGCACACGATGCCATTAGCCGCTACTGTATCGTCTGTCAGTAAGAAATCATAATTAAAACCACATTTTATTTTACATCACATGAATCCTTATATACTATAATTTTTTTTGTGTGTATATGTCTCTATAGCAATTATAAACACGTTTTTTCCATTATTATTAGCACTAAGGGAGTTTTTAGAGGGCCGGAACGGATTAATTTTTTTTCTGTTATTTCTTATGGGAAAAAAATGATTTGAGATACGACCATCTCGAGTTACGAGCTCGGTCCTGGAACGGATTATGCTCGTATCTCAAGGTATTACTGTATCAAAGTCAGATCTTTTCTTTTCCTAGAATATGTAGACGAAGTTTTAATAAGATGCATCCGTTCAGAAAGTATTAGGTGGGAACAAAGTAGGCTAACAATGATGTTTTATGGTTATCTAAAGCAATGGAGTGCATCTTTTATATCTCTTTAACGCAGTCGTGATCTGATGAGGTCTATCCACTCCCTAGAAAAGCACACGATCTTCCATCAAGGGAAGCTGCGGTCTTGTTCTCGTGGCTTCTTTTATGTTAACACGTCCCCACGTGATTCTGATAATATTCTACGAGTTCTCAGTTAAACACGGGTGTTCACAGGTTTTACGTTAGTCTTAGTTTTCTTAAATTGGTTCTTTTCATTTGTTTTTTAGAAAAATTTATATGGTTTATTTTCAGTAGTTATTATAATTGGAATAGAATCGTAGGCTTTTTATTTTTGAGCATTCAGGGCTTTTTTAAAAAAAAAAAAAGTCAAAAAGAAATAAAGAAATTTTGAGAAATAAAAGTGGTTGTTTTAAACTTCTTGCTTTTTGTTTTTGAAGTTTTTCATGATAAAAATGAGATTAAAGCTTTTCTCACCAGTGCTGCGTCGATGGTAGACGAAAGCCTGGCTACTGTGTCTTGCATTGTTCATATGGAAAGATTGTTTTATAAGATTGTAATGGAATTATCCTAAAATATAAAAATTATTCGTAATTTATTCTAAAGACTTTATATATTTGCAAAAGAAAAGAAAAATCTTTTGAAGTTAGATTACGAAGTTTTGTTCACAATTGTGAGTTATTTTTGCCGCATAACATCTTGGCTTGCCTGCAATGCATTAACACGTCCAACAACAGTCGTTTTCCACTGGCCTTTGGTTCAAAAGACTTAGCCTGTGCCAAAACTTGTTCTCTAATACGAGATGCTGCGCAATATTTCATGACATCCTTAAAATAACACAAACGTTTACAGTTACACGGTTATCTCTTCATATTTGATTAAGATATAGTTAACGTTAGTTATAGATAATATTTAGTTGAGTGATAGATACAATGTTGATAGTTTGAATTATTGCAGAGTGACATCGTGAATTTAGGATCATTGTGTAAAGCCTATCATGTATTTGAAACTTTGAAAATCAATAACAATGACGTAGAATCTTCGTTTCTCGCCCCCCCCCCCCCAACCAGGCCAAAAAAAACCTACGGAAAAATTTACATTTATGTTTATTTATGTGTAGAAAGATAAAGTTTTTTTTACTGCGCAAGATGAAAGTTAAAAGAGTTCTATTTTAGTGTAGCCAAGGGGCTAAGGCAACTGACTGAGGACTGAAAGAGCTCGATGGAGGTCGGAGATTTATTTCCCGCTCAGACAGGCCCTAAGTCCACCCAGCCCTATGAAGAATGGGTGTTACTGTCTCTGGGGTTAAAGCGGGTGGGCTGCAGTTCCAAGGAACGCCGGGAGCCTTTCCTTCCCTGATCCCTTAGGCCTACAGTAGGATCTGTCTATTAAACTTTACTGTTTGTATAATAATCATTGTTTTAATGCAAGATTAAAGAGTTGTGCAATTTTTAATCATCGTGTTTAATACATCGTATTTAAATCATGGATATTTTTTTATGTATCAGAAATAGTAATATTATTTCTTGTTAACTGGAGCTAACTCTACTTAATATATGATAGCATATATGGCTGATAGCTTTGTCTGCATCTGCAAGTGGAAAAAAAAAAAAAAAAAAAAGGCTAAGTCCCACTTTTGAGCATCGTTTGCTTTTTTTTGTCTCATATAAGTTGGGGACATATATAAATACATACAGATACACCTCGAGACACGATTATTCACAGTTACAACAAAAAAATCCATAAAACTTTCACAAATCTTTTCGAATTACATCCATTGATAAACTGATTGCGCTGACAGCGATATAATGGTACATCACAATGGTCTAAGTACTGTACAACTAAAATAAGCAGCTTGCTTACAGATGTGTACATCCTATTTAAAGTTCTTTTGTCACCGTTAACAGTCTGCAAAAAAAAAAAATATATATATGATTTTCTTCAAATTGTCGTTGTTGCTGTAGCAATGGTTATTTAAATAATGTACATGTACTATCCTGTACTATATAGTATTTTCAATAATTGTTGCATATTTGCAGTATTTGTGAATATAACTTACGGTGAGTTTCTCCAAACAGTACGATTAGCTCGTGTGTCTCAAAGTCTGTATCACAGTGGTGAGTTCAAAGAAAAAATAAACAATAAAAAACTCACTAAAAAAATATATTAGTGAGGCAATTGATGTGCCACCAGTCCGCCGGCCTCAAGGAATTGTCGTAAGGCATTGAAAATGAAATCTGCACATTTAATTATTAATAGACATCGATGGGTGAAATCAAGGGTTTACTAGTATTAACATCCTAGAATAGCTGTTTCACACTCTTCTAAGGTATCTCTGGTGATTATTCTAAATGAATAGGAAGAATTGCTTAGTTTTTGCTTTGGGAGCTCCACTGCCATTCCGACCATTATTCGTATTAGCCTCAGTACCGAGGCCTCTCTCTATTTACTGGTGACTATTCCTAGCTGATGATCGCCAAAGAATGTGAAACAGCTGTTCTAGAATGTCACTTAATAAACCACCCATTCATGTCTATTGGATTTAATCCAGGATTAGCTAATGACTATTTGGAGAAATTGTACTGTCTACTATCTATCTGATTTCGTATGTACAATTTTCGACTTACGACCGGAACGTAAACCCGTCATAAGTTGGGGTATAACTATACATTGTTTCTGATGCTTTTGAGGGAAGAATAGGACTAAGACTTGAGTTGGAGTTATTCGCATTTAGATAATTTTTAAATCTTTTTTTTTTTTGGACTCAGGTAACATTGTCGGAATAACTGATGTTGCATGAAAGAAGTTTACGTGAATTGAAGGATGATATTATTTCTTTCTTTCTTTTTTTTTTTTTTTACAATAAAATACTTAATAAAAAAAACCCCCCCCCCATACATTTTCAATTACCGCCAACGAGATTTTATCTTCATGCATACTGCATCTAGCAGAATTCCATAATCGAAAACTAGCTTTTCCATTCTGCCGTCAGATGTCTCTGCCGTTCATTGTTATACGTCTCATGCTTCTGCCTGCCAGTGCCGATGCTCTTTTTTTTTCCCTTAAACACCTTTGCAGCACTCAAATTGCCCGGAATTAGATTTTCGAAAGGATCTTTTAGAATTCCGGAGGTTTGCGAGACATCCTCTAGGCCTACTTCGCTTAGTGTCTTCTTCTTAGTTTTAAATCATTCAAAAAGAAAAAAAAAACTCATCTGATATTTGATAGTTGAAGTCTTGTAGCGTTAAACCATAATTCGTTTAAAGAGTTAAGACTACGTTTTGACATTTTAAGTCTTGTTTTTTTCTAGAATTTTCAGCTACCTGCGTCGAAGAAGGAAGATCTTTTCCGGGATTTAGAGTCTGGTGAAGATGTTGGATTAACAATTTATAACTTCCTCCATTTACTCCAACGTAATTGAGTAATAAAAAGACGGAGACATTTTTAAATCTAAATATACTTAAAATATACTTAAGTTAAATTGTCGCAATAGATCATCTATTATTAATGAATTTCTAAGTTTTATCAAAATATAGGAAGTAGTAGCACCCGTTTTTGCCGGTTTATAAGACGCAGAAACATGTTTTGGAAAAAAAAAATTATTACATTGAGGCTACATATATATAAAATGTTTATTCTTACACATTCGGCGTATAAAAAGCACCCAATTTGAGAGAAATTGTTACAAAAAAAAAGTACATCTTATACGCCGGTAAATACGATAAAGAGTCCAAAAATCGCCATCTTGCATAATCACCTCCCCCTCCCTTGCTTCCCAAAGTGCAAGAAATCTAGCAATTTGAGGCTTAATTTTTTCATTGGTTGGAAAGCATCGTTTTGTCTGTAACCGATCTGCTATTTAGGGAAAAAAAAAAGACACCACTTTTGTTATTATTATTATAATCGAAAAAGCTTCAAACCTTGGATTTCCCCAGCAAAGACAATACGGCGGGTCAAGGACCAAAGCACAGATTGCCAAGTGTAAAGACGTGTGCAAGAATGATTAGGGATGTGTGCAACCCTCGAAAATCCCACTCGCAAACTCGCAATTTGCGAGTAGAAATTAGGCGCTTGCGAGTGGAAAAAATCATCTCGCAAATCGGTTTTTTCCTAAATTCAAAACCTTGGCTGCTGTGCCAATTCAAATTTACCGCCTATTCAAATTCACCGGGATGTGAACTCCCGCGAGGGGTATTTCATGATGGAAGTTATCTCTAACTTTCACCAATCACCATTCGTCAATCGGCAACCGCCAATCACAACCCCAGTTCTAGTTTTAGTTCGGCCAAATTTTATACACCAACAATCGGGCGGGTTCCGCTGCTAGTATAGGTATATCGTATATGTATATTAAATTTTGCCCCCCCCACCCCCGTTAATTAGCTAGCGAGTGTAAATTTCCATTTGCGAGTTGGTTTAGGCAGAAATTTTCGAGGTTGGATGTATGGTTGTGTCCATATTATTATTATTATTATTATTATTATGTAAATATTCCTATACTTGAGTTTCCCCAGCAAAGACAACATGGCTGGTCAAGGACCAAAGCACATGTCGTGTGGTTGTGTCCATAAATTTCTAACTGTATGTGTTGTATTGAGGACCACAGCCTTCTTGAGTTATGCATAAGTATTTTTGTGAAGTCCTATTATTATTATTATTATTATTATTTTCTCTCTTTGCTTTGTATATTGATAAACATAATATCCGGATTCTTAAAAATGAAGGTAATTATGCAAAGTAAATTTTTTGATTAGTTCATTGAAGATTCAGAGTTTTTCTGATGATGTTCGCTGTCCCAAGAATGGCTGCCTTCTGCATTATTCGCAAGTGTCACTCTTTTAGCCGAGGCTGTCCTTCAGTGATTTCCATTCCTTAGTTACAAGTCCATTGATGGATATAACAACAGGGACAACAGAGACACTTTGCAGTTGATACATGTCTGGCAGTTCCACTGCAAGTGCCTGGTATTTTAGTATTTCCGCAATGGCAGATGTAATGGTCATCCGTCAGCACAGAAATATCAATAATGGGAGCAGTTTGAGCTTTTTTTTATTGAATAAAACTAAACCTGGCTTCTATTGTCCGATCGGTGACCGTAGCCGTGTCCCAGAGAAGCTTTGCGGTTTCGGTTCTGAATTTTCAGGTTTGCATTTATAGTAAGGTGTTTCCTTTTCTATAAAGCGATGTTGTTTGGCCAAGACCTGATGGACGACTGTGGCCACGTCGTTATGACGATGTAAATAGTCCTTTGGAGCAAGTACTGGGCAACCTCCTGAAATATGTTGGATGGGCTCAATATTCTGTTGGCTTAGCCTGCATCTATCAGAGATATTAGTTTTCAAGATACATTTTTCATAGGCTCTTGTGCGAACAACCTGATTCTGAATAGATAAGATGAACCCTTTAGTTGTTCGCAGCCACTCAGTGATCCATGTCCTCTGAAGCGAGTCCTGCAGCAAATCTTCCATGCAGAGTTTGCTCTTCCAGTTGTTTACTTGATTTGCTTATGTTTTAACGTCTGCCATAGCAGAGACAGAAGCAGTGGCGTGTAACTCTGATCACATATAACTTGATGGACGGGACTGTTACTAGACATAAAATACTCCCACAAACGTTGCTCCTATTGGTGACACATCATCGTAACGCTCAATAAGTCTCTTCACCAATATTTCTGGAGAGATAAAGTCTTTCCATTGAACTTCGAGAATGATGAATTCTATGTCTAGTAAAGTGTTGTACGGATCTTTCGGTTAAACGCATCTAATTCCGTATTGGGTCACTTAACTAAACGAAATGTGTAATCTGCTACAGGTAGGCCCAACTCTTAATGGCTACAATCTTACTTCGTCCTGAAATACAGGATTGGCAAACTTTATTTATTCTAAAAAGCACTTTTTTTTAACATGATCTTTAATGTCAGTGCTTGCGATTCCAAGGAGTTGTTGAAGATATTTAAAGTATTTCCTAGATGATTGTACCTTTCATAAGATGTGAGCCCTCCCGTGGATTTTGGATAACTCCTCGTCTTGCATGTAAAACAGCACATTTTTCAAGACCAAATTTCATTTGGATTGCATCGCTGAAACTATTGAAGAGTTCAAACATACTTTTTAATTGATCGGGTCCTGATGAATAGAGTTTCAGATCATTCATATGGTGTTGATGGGTGATATGAGTTTTAGGGTTTCTTTGCACAAGATATCCATGTCCTGATGTATTAAGCATTCTGCTCAGTGGATTTAAAGACATTACAGAACCATAGTAGACTAAGACTATCTCCACGAAAGATACCTCTAGATATATGAATTTCATGTGTTTGATAGCTGGCACTTCTACTTCTTACATGTAAGGATGTTCTCCAGGACTTCAAACATGAAGCAAGTAAATCTATAACAGATCCATTGGTTTTAGAAAGCTTAAGTATGTAGAGAAGCCAAGAGTGCGGAACTGAGTCAAACGCTTTTTTATAGTCACCCATCCTACTGATCGATTACATTTCCTTTTTTTTTTGCTAATTGCGAAATAATTGAATCTATCACTAACAGTTCTTTAGATCCTTGCTTGCCTTAATTGCAGCCTTTTTGACTGATTTCGTTTAAGTTTTTCAAAATCCATTTCTCACCTTCTGTAAGGGACATAACCTTTGAAGAGTTTCTTGTGTTTCGAGTTCTGCGTTTTGTAGGTTCTCAAGAATCACAACCGTAAAAAGTGTAAATTCTTTAGTTGGACATAAGCGGTCTCATTCCTTGTCTCTATGTTGTTGTTGTTATCGTATCGTCCACCACCACGAAACCCAAAAGAGAACCGAAACCCTCGGTACTGAAGAGGTGAGCGGCTAATGTCTTAGTGACAACGCTAGGAAACTATTTTTTTTTTTTTTTTTTTTTTTTGTCTTTCGTAGTTTTTTAAATCGTGAACTCATTACAAATGAAAAGATCGGGTTATTTAAATTGTAATTTCTGCTTAATACATACACACAAAATATAAAATAATTAATTGAATAGTTGGTCCTTGTTCATTGGTCGTCTTAGCTGTCCGGATGGCATCGTATCTTGAAGAAAAACTTCCTTGTTGATGTCTCATCCCTGGAGACAACCACAAAACTTAAGATCTTCTTCTCATTTGGCCTTTGTTTCCTCCACGAGATGTAGGGCACGTGGCTAAGTGAGAACATGTCGTGAGAGGCTTCCTCATGTTAGGAATTTACCAGAAGCTCTGGAGGAATAAATAACCTCTGCCCAAGGAAGAATACCCCAGTTGAAAAAAATCTCAAGCTGTGAAGATCTCTGAAACCTAGGGACGAAACATCAGCAAGGAATAAGCAGAAGATTCACGTAATTCCATTTTAAAAAATAGAGAATAATTCTTAAGCTTGTTATTAGATAAATAGTCATTGTTTAAAATTGGCAGAAATCCGTTGTTTCATTTTTAATGCTACTCTGTGGAGATTTTTGTCGCCTTCACGAGTTGAGTTCTTGGCAAAGACTCACCCAAAGGATAAACTTTGAAAAACAAAAATCCGAAACTTCTGTCCATAAATGTTGAAGGGCAAAGTTCAAGAAGATCAGTGAAGTTGTTCAGAAGTTATTAGGGAAGTTACAAACTCACAGACTGATTGATATTATAAGCCTTATTTTCATTAGGAAATAGCGCAGTGAGAATTAGCAGAAAGTCATCAAATTAATCATTGTATTCACTCAGTTTATTTAATTAAATTTATTAATAATCGTTAATTAATTATTTATAAGGTTTTATTCTTTCCAAAAAAAAAACTTTTACAACTAATGCTAAGACCGCATAGAACATGTCTCCAACTACTGACTGCTTTGGAATCTTTCCTTTTTCGTAAAACAAAAGTTTAAAATAAAATGCAACGGTTTAACGTGCCTGCTCTTCTTGTCTATTTGCTTGTGTATTTCAAAAGTTTGTATTGTTACGGTCTTTTTAATTTTCCTTATTTTATTTTTCTTCTCCTACTTTCTATGTCGCAATTCTGTGTGGTTACGACACTTAGTTAAGGCAAAGTGACCTTTGCCTTGTTTATCTCTTCTCGCAGGATCCGCCATGTTGTTTTATCTCTTCTCCTTGTTTCCTAATTGATCGTGAAATGGCAGGTTTTCCACATTAAAACTTTTTATTTAGCATTTTTTTTTATATATTCTTGCATCCTACCACCTTATGTAACCTTTATAATTGCTATCTGTAAATGTCATGTAGATTATTAAATGCAATTTTGCTTTTATTTTGGAACAATTTTTGTGCTGGTGAAAAGGTTCCACCATATTGTTTCTGTACGAAGTTTATATGATGTCATTTTGGAGTTTCAAGTCACCCCTTATTTCTTGAAGGGCCATTGGTTAAACGTTGTTTACGTCACCATCCCAATGAGATGCATTCTTGAAACTTCAGTCACTTCTCACGATGTAGCCGGACGAGACACACGTATTTTTCTTCCGTCTTGGAAGGGCGGAGAAGCTGTTAGGAGAAAAACAGCTTTGTTCTTCTTTTCTACCTATTCACGGTTAATGGCAAGACTTGTATCTCATCCTGTGGTGCACATATCTCTGGATACTTTTGAGATATGTGCTTCTTGATATGAAGTCGGCTTATTGGATATCTGTGAGGTATTAAGAAAGGCCGTATACCCTCAGGATAGTTCAGTTGTAGTGAGCAGCCATCGTTATTAAGAAACGTTCGTGTAGTGCAAAAGAATGTGTTGTGCGCCATCTGTGTTTACGCGGATACTTTGACGTGAACAGTGAATTTTGTCGGAGCTATCCTATATTTTGTGACAATGTAAACAGGACAGAGCGTCGAACTGTGAGTATATTTTCTTTGGCGAAATTAAATCCGGGAGTGAACTCGTCAGACATACTCTATGGTCAGAAAGTCTGTTTCATAAACAATTTTCGATCAGACTCTGTTTATAAAGTGACTCAAACTATTTGTGAGAATATGTCTTAAGTTTATACTTTTGTTAAATTGCATTGATAAGATTATTGTGAATTACTATTTGATAATTACCAACTTGAATAATTTCGATTTAATTTGTAATCTGTTGGAATTGCCGAATTTATGAACAAAGCATTGTGTGTTATTATTATTATATATATATTTTTTTTATTGATATGTAATTTCTATTGCATTTAGTCTTGATTTGTCGTGTGTGATTGTATAACATTAATCTTATTTATTAATACATTTTGTTGTGAGACATTCCTGAGTTGTTTATCTTTTCTTTACTTCTCCTTTGGAGTTATATTTAACTGATTTTGGCTGTGGAATTAAATTGGGCCCAGCGGTTCCATAAGCTAAGTTTTCTTTTCATCACCTATCTTTATGGGTGTAGGCTTCCGATTGCGTTAATAATTACTCTGTTTTGTATATCTTCTCTGTGATACAGGGTGATCCGTAACAGTATTTAGTGATCGTTCGAGGCTTTTAGCCAATCAAATAAGTTGTTATTGTTTATGAAATTATTGTTGTTTTTTTCTTGGAACGGAAACATTTATTATTTTAAAGTTGTTAAAAATATCCCAGCCCCCGTCAGAAGGGGAAAAAAACAATAAAATAAAATAAAAATAAAACAAAATAAATTGATAATATTTTTTTTTAAAAATTTAGTTTATTATTATTATTTATTTATTTTTTGTTTCCATCATTTGTTCGTGATATCCATTCCTCCTTCTGCTACTCATCGATCTGTCGATCAATTATGCAGGAGGCTACGGGCCGCCGCTCTGTCTGCTGCGGCTATCAGTGGGAGCTCTGCGCCCTTGAACAGTTCGTTCATGGGCAAAAGGATTCCTCTTCAAGAACAAAAAAAAGAGAGAACACAAGAAAAATCCGGCTTTCTCTGCGTTTTGTCCCGATTTGATGCAATCTTCCAGAGTCAACTCAAGCGCCCACGCACTTAGGTTTTTCTTTTCTTGTGTTTTCTTTTTTTTTTTTGTCGTGGAATGTCCAAGTCCTGCACTCGATCAGATTGAAAGGCACTTCGTCAAATACAGTTGCAGTGGGCGGATGTCAGCCACCGTGGACGACTCAACATAAGCGGAGCGTTATTTTGATATTGTTCTAAAGAAAACACGACATTTAATTTAACTTTATATTTTTGTATGCAATATATATATAAAGCCGGACAGTGATTTGGGATTTGAAAACGCTAATACCAAAAAACAAATCACTGTTTCTATGGAGATATGATCAATCACCTCCACGTCTTCAGCGGCAAAATTTAAAAACAATTTAGAAAACTAAAACGCTGTATACCAAGACTTTGCTCTTTCTAAAAATTAAAAAAACAAAACTATCTAAAATTTAAATTTGAAATTAAAAAAAGATTACCAATATTATAAGTAAAATACCTAAATCTAAAAGCGAAGTAATAAAGAAGCCAGTTTTCTTTATTATGTATTGAAAATTAAAATTATTACTTAATTAATATCAAAACAAAGTATAGATATTATTTATATATGTTTACTTAATTCTTTATATTAATGTATTTAATTTACTTAATTTTATCTATTTAAATTTAAAATTAAAATTAAAAAGAGCACATTTATAATATATATTTACATTCTATACTTACTAAATTTCTAAATTGCAAATGATTGATTGATTTTCTTTGCGAGACTCGTAGACGGTGCTTTGAGTTTTGCCTGTTCGATTTATATATATATGTTTAATTTAGCAATCTGTACCGTTACAACTTTTTATCAATTTTTTTACCAATGCACCTAAAATTTTGAATATTTAAATATGAATTTGTGAAGCATCTGGGTTATCAATTTTCTTGTTTTTAATTTTAAAATATTTAATAATTAATTAAATTAAAATTCGAAAATTATTAATTCTATTAAAATTTATTTCTTAAAAAAAATGCTTCAAAACAAATTTATTTTTGGAAACAAACAGCATCAAATGAATTTGCATGATATTTAGAAAGTCTTTAATGAAAACGTTTTTTATTGTGATTATTTGATAGCATGTAAAAAAAAAAATACTTAATTTCAAACAATTTTAAAAAAAATATTTATTTTTAAAACTTAACTTTTGCATTAACGGTAAATATCTTAAATACAAATCATTATTTTACAAATTTGTTATTATTTCAGCTTTTCGTCAAGTTTTTTAAGTTAAAAATACGGAGTAATAGCTCAAAAAAATTGTTTTTAATTGTAATTTAATTATTTTACAATATTTTGAAAATTAAAAAAAGAAAATTGACATTCCAGATGCTTTGCAAGTTCATATTTAAATTTTAAGAATTTTAGGTGCATTGGAAAGAGAAAAGGAAAAGCAGCTTAAAAATTGGGAGCCACTACTGCAAGAGATGATCGTTCATAGCAAGAAGGAACCGGCGAAACAATGCGACTGAGCTGCGGGGACAGTTTCTCGCTACTGGACGACGGGTGTGTATTCAGACCGAAATCGACTCTGTCACGGTGGACCAATAGTATGCATTTCATTAACTGCTGAACATCGCAGAACCCTCAGAAGGTGAGCTGAAATGTATCTTCCTTGGACATGTGAAGAGTGGTCCACGGTTCTCTTCAGTGACGAGTCAAGATTCAGCCTGCAGCCTGACAATCGTCGTGCCCTGATGTGACGTGAACGTGGAACACGGAAGAATCCACGTTTCATGCAAGAAAGACATTCTTTTGGTGGAGGTGGAATCATGGTGTGGACAGGCATCAGCGTTGGTGGTCGTAACGACCTCCGTGTTGTTAGAAATGGAACGGTGAATGCTGTAAGATATCGGAATGAAATTCTACAGCCTCTAATGGTACCTATGCTGGAGCAGTTGGGGTCAACTTTCTTTTTATTGATAATAATGCGCGCCCCCGTGCGTATCTCGTCAGCAACACGCTGCAAGAGGCTTTGCATCCTTGGAATCGAGCGCATGGACTGAACTTCACGTTCTCCTATCGATAGACTGAATCCATCGAATACGCTTGGGATGCACTAGGAAGACGTGCTGCCCGTCACCAGTCACCTCCCATAACACTTCTTCAGCTGGAAGTTGCCCTGGTGCGCGAGTGACCACGAATCCCATAGGAACTGCTGGACAATTTGATCCTCTCCATGCCTCATCGCTGTCGGTATGTTGTAGCAGTTCTCAGGTGATCATACACCCTACTGAACAGTCAATGTACGACACATTTTTCACGTTTGACATGCGAATATTAACTCCAGTCCATGTGTTCCATCCTGCTCAATCCCCGATAAATGAATTCTGCATCTCATTTGCATATTCAAACAATTTCCATTTTCGTGTCATTTGTTTCTCTGATGATGTTCTTTAATAAATAAACTCAAATACCTCTTTGTTCTATTAATTATATTCATTTCGCAATATTCCCTAAATTTTGTGAACAGTGTATTTGAAACTAGATTATCTAAAAGTAATCCACTTATAATCCATCAATTTTTTTTAATTTAATCGAATTAAGCAACTTGAGGGAGTAATATGGCGACTGAATTAATATTTTTTTTTTTTTTTTAGGAAACGGGAATTGTATTTGAATTAGATAGATGTTATAAATTAAAATAATTGTAATAAGTATGGATTAATTATAATAAATTATGATAAGTTATAAGTAAACGGAGACTTTTCGTTTCTTCCGATTTAGAAAAAAAAAAAGTTAGGAAAAACATTGGAGGAAAGCAGGTTTTAAGGTTTTTGAGGAACTTATTGTTTCATCGAAAACGATGAGAACTGAAGAACCTATTATTTCCATTTCATTTAAGAAGAGATTTACAAATTTTAAATCTTTTCATTCGCGGTGTCTTATAGAAAAAATAAAATGTTTTTTGTAAATGAAAGGGACTTGATTAGTAAATGAGAAAAACAATTATTGTTATCAGATGAGAAAAAAATAAAATGCAGTTTAAAAAAAAAAAAAAAGACTTCGTGTCTTAATTAACGTATTTTTTTTTTTCTTTTTTTAATCTGTCCATGGATCGATTTCCGTCTTTTTAGTCGTATTTCATTGATTTTTTTTTTTCGTTTGTCATAAATTCCGTCAGTTGCCCTTAGGTTTTAAACCTATTTTTTTCATTATTAATCTGTAATTTTACGCTGGTTCCAAGGAGATATAAACCAAGGGAAAATGTAAACTCCAAGAGAACGATCGTCACAAGAGAGGAATTGGAAATGAACTCGTATTTACAATAAAAAAAAAAATGCAGTTTCTTCAAATTAAATTTTAATTTATTTTGAAAATATTTTTCAATTTTATTTAAAATTTAGAGATTTCTAAAAACACAAAAAAA
>JAFIDM010000007.1:35764974-35795002 GCA_023159025.1 Thereuonema tuberculata | reverse complement strand
CTTGAGAAACATTGAATTAATTGTATTTAGTTAAAAACAGCCGACCATTAAAAGCCCATACACATTTAAAATTAATTAAAAATCACGCAATGTTTCGGACCTTCGGCCGTGATTAAGGTCCCTTCTCAAGCACAGCACCCTACCTATCAAAATCCTCCCTAGTGGGATTCGTTAACAAAATGACAGTTTGGAGACATTGTCGGGAATATACATATCACCCCAGGTGTTGGATCTTAAAACTAAACAACCGGAAGAAGCTGTCTGCTTTTTCTATTGCGGCGCATTGAGGACTGAAGATTTATAAATTTATTTATTTATTTTTTTTCCCCTTCATTTTTATTATATTATTAATACTATTAATTATTTGTTATTGCGCCAGTTCAAAAACCATATTCCACAATGTTTTTTATAGATAAGTCCTGATTATAACTACGAAGTATCCTCATCATTCTGGACTCATAAAACCTTCGTAAGTATGCGTCCTTTCTAACCCCATAAACAACAGGATTTGTTGTATCCAACTCATGTCCGAAGGTTTGACAATGACATACAGTATGATAAGCCCTGTTGCCTTTTTTTCAAGGCATGTTTATGTTCTTTTAGACGAGTTTTTAGGGCACGTTTTGACTGCCCAACATACAAGCAATCATTCTTTTTTTTATTATTATTACCATTATTTTTATTATTATCGTTGCCACTCATCTTACAATAAATACCATAAATAGTGCCTTGTTTTTTCAAAATACGATTACTACTATGGACGGATTCATTTCTCCGATTTAGGATGGATCCACTGGTCTTTCTTGGTCGACACGCTATACCAATACCCGATATTCTTAAAATAGGTTTTAGTTTTTTAACTAACGCTTCATCGTAAATGATGGACACATATCTTTGTACTTTTTCATTGTAACCCTTGTTTTTATTACCAACGACTTTAACTTGATGATCTAATATCGGTTTTATCTGACTATATTTCTTAAATCTTATGTTTTGTAAAAATCTTTTTACATATTTGTTGATGATAGTCAACGGGAATCCATTACCGAGGAAAACTTCTTTGATGGTATCGATCTCCTGGTTTAAAAGCGAAGAGATCGAGCATATTCTAACTGCTCTATCAAGAGCCATATGCACGGCATTCTTTTTATAGTTATTGGGAACAGAACTATGGTAATTAATAGTAATCCGTGCGTCAGTTGGCTTACGATAAACACTCGTTTCATATCCAGTATGCTTTTGCTTAATCAATACATCCAGAAAAGATAGTTCCCCTTTTTTTTTCCTTTTCCAAAGTATATTGTATTTTATTATTCACGCTATTAAAATCTTCCAATATTGTATCTACGTAATGGCTATTTACAATTAAGAATGTGTCATCAACATATCTAAATATGTAGTGTGTGTTATTAAACACATTGTCGATGGTGAATACGTGATACTCAATATAGGACATGACGCATTCTGCTAATACTGCCGATGAAGGCAAACCCATAAAAAACTCCAGAGGTTTGGGTATACAACTTATCATTAAAAGAAAAAAACCTGTATTTGAAATAATAAGCTAACAAGCTGTGCAATCTCTTGTATATTGAAGTAAAATCTGCCTTCTATAGTACGGGGGTCGCTTTCAATCGCATGATATATAGCATTCATTATTAGCGTAGGCGTTAATGAAGTATATAAATTAACGATATCCAACGATATCATGCACGTATTTGGAATGACGGGGCTTGCTTGAATAAATTCCAATAACGGATCACGATTGGCAATACTATATTTGGAGCGATAGCTAATACTTTTAATCTTTTTCTCAATCATTTTTGAAATTGCCATAATAGCTTTTCCCTTACAATTTATAATTGGTCTGACCCTATAGAGGGAATTAAGCTTTTCCTTATGTATTTTTGGTAATCCAATTAATGCTGGAAGGGAAGTATTGCATGCAATAATATTCTTAGAGACACCTTTTGAAAACAATCCATACACATGTGCTTTCTCAATTTTCTTATTAAGTTCATTTATAATTTAAGTTTCAGACGGTTCCATTAAGCAAAACCCTTCTGTAAGCTGAATAAACTGCTCACAAATATCAATATATTCATTTCTATTAAGAATCACAATGGCCCCTCCCTTGTCAGCTTCAGTAAACACAACCGTTTTGTTATTTTTTAATTTCGTTAACTCTTCATATTGCAATTTATTAAGAGAAGTCTTTGTTCTTTTTTTAAATTTAATTTAAATGTGTATGTGCTTTTAATGGTCGGCTGTTTTTAATTACATTGAATAGCACGTTAAATAATTTTTTATATAATTGTATTTAGGCCTATATAACTCTTTTAGAAATATAATATTGATGTAAATTTAATAGTTTCAGAAAAAAATTATGTGTAGCTGCTGTTTGTATAAGACAGATATTGTAATTGTACGAAGTCTTTCTTTCAATCCAGTGGAGAGATTTTCCAGCCTATTTAAGGGATGACCTAACTTTTATATCTCAAAACTTTATCCGTCTGGTTCCTGAGAGCGTGAAGACGATAAAGATTTCCATAGAAACAGATTACAGCCGAAAAATTGGATTTCAATCGATGTCTTAAGGATTAAAGGATTAACAATACGTATTAATCCCTTTTAGTAATCCACTAATTTGCGCTTGCTTTGATATAATTAAAAATAATTGAATTTGCGCAGTTTAAATACGTAAAGCGGATTTTATTTTTAATAATTTTGTTTTTGGTTTCAGTAGATATCCATCTATACTATTTAAAAAAAAAAAAATGACTTCTGTGCTACATCGGCAACAGTTGAATTGCCCAATATTTGAAGTTCGCAAGCGCGTTGCCAGGCAACAGGTATTGTTGTTTGATCAACTCTTGTCTACAACAATGGAATGTCGCACGCGCGTTGCCAGGCAACGAGAGTATTGTTGCACGGTCAGTTCAACTGCTCAAATTTCCGACTGTTACAAATGGACTTCAATACTGTATTGCATGGAGTCTTTAGAATTCCAACATTAATTTATTGAGTTTTACTTTACTTGATGTAATTTGTATTTTAGATTAAATAAAATGTTTTTCGTTACAAGGCTTTCGGAAAATAGTTTTAACTTGAAAGTAAAATAATTTTCATTTCTTTTTAATACTTTTAAAAATGTAGCATTTTCGGGAAAGCAAGTAGACCTTAAGTTCTTTGAAGAAATTGTTGTTCTTATTATGTTTCTGAAAATAAAAATGGAACGATTTCAGTATTTTTGATATTTAATTTATACCAATTAGCGTTTAATGAAATCTATGACCTTTTTGTGTATTGATAGATTGCAGATATTATCCAGGGATAGTTGAATCTACAATAGTTAATCCAAATGGATAAGCCGAATGAATTAATTTACAACATTTTGTAAAAATACCGCTATTCTCCAAAAATTTATATAATAAATATATGTATATATGATTAAAATTTCAAAAAAAAATTAAAAAAAAAAAAAAGAAAAAAGTAGATCTAATAATCCTTGTCCAATTCATTATTTTATTTTTTTTCTGACGATAAAAAGTTGTAATTTTCACTTTATTTTTTGAAGGGTTTTTTTAAAAATATAATTTTTTTTTAATATAAAGTAAACTAGATATCCATTGCAACTACTCTGGAAACCAAAATAATGCTGTTCGTATTTGAAGTTAGAACGTAATTAAACATTCCTCCAGATGGTTAAATGGGTACCGAGTTTCTTTTCCGGGGTTAAAGGCTAACTCTGCATCGGATTGACCATCCGACCTCAACTTGGTCACGAAACACCGGGAGCCTGAGTTCTCTAAGATCCTACTTAGGACACTTTGCATTGTTATTTCGTACGCGCGGACTCTTGTGCTTAAGCCACAACGAGAGCTCAGGTGAGAATTGTGTGAAGAATCGTTGCCCAGGAGAAGGCAGCTGTAAAGGCCTAGGAGACACAAAAGAAGAAAGGATTCGAACCCAGGTTCAGCCTCACGTTCACCACAAGGCTACGCTAACTTAATGCATCAAATTGTAAAGAAATGAACCCAGCCATTTTAGCGGGAGATTCCGGGGTCATATTTTTTTATTTATTCAAGAGGTAGAGATGAAAATAAATTTACGTTTAAACTGTCCAATTTTATGAAAAACCT
This sequence comes from Thereuonema tuberculata, assembly GCA_023159025.1. Classification (NCBI taxonomy): domain Eukaryota; kingdom Metazoa; phylum Arthropoda; class Chilopoda; order Scutigeromorpha; family Scutigeridae; genus Thereuonema; species Thereuonema tuberculata. Next base: position 35,790,860 of record JAFIDM010000007.1, on the reverse strand, counting down.
TTCTGCCGTATTAACATGTTGCGCATACAAGAGACCAAGTGAAAATAATAAGACAATAACATATAAAAACAAGGTAGGGATAGCGATTAGTAAATCAATCACAATGCTTCGCAAAGTCTTCTGATACGTATAAGAAAATATAATTATAAATATAATTTAATTTCCTTATTATTATAAATCAGAAAATTGTTGCGATTGCAAAAGGGGCATTTGTTGCGATTATTGTGATTGTTGTAGAGCTGTATTATAAATCTGATTGTTGCGCATGCAAAAGACGCAATTGTTGCGATTGTTGTCATTGTTACTAATATTTTAATGATACTTGTTCACAGACAAAACGGGAATATTAGTCTTCTGATCCTTATCAGAAGATTAAAATATACGAGGAGTGCTTTTATTTGTGTGTGCTAGTGATGATAATCAGCACCGCCATTTTTATTTATTTATTTATTTATTTATTTATTTATGTATTTACTTTTGATCCACCATTAAAAAACTCTGAAATTATTTTTAGTTTGCACTAAATAAAAGAAAAATGACATCTTTTAGAGAAAAAATGTATAATATTTTGCTGGGTCATGTTAGGAATATCTTCGACGATCGGGGTTGGTTTGATAGTAATATTTGATTAGACCTTTTCATTATGAAATCCGTCGCAATTTAGTAAGATAAGCCTATCTGATTACCTAACAAATTACCTCTAACTTATTTTTTTTTTTTAATTTGAAGATCAGAATTAGTTACCATTTAAAATATACTCACATACAGGGAGAGTATTTAAATTCTAGGAATATGCGGAGATTTTTTTTTTTGTACGATTTTTGTTGTATTATTAAATTTAGTAATCTTTTATAATTAAACATAAGTATATAAAAAAAAATATGAAATATAAAATTACCAGAAAAATATTATATAAATAAAGATGTAATCTTTCTGGTGATTTTATGTTTAATGTATTTAATTTTATATTTAATGTAGGCTTATACATTAGTGTTTATCTTTCAGTTTTTTTTTTCCCACAAATAAAAAAAATCTATTAAAAAAAAAAATTCTATAACTTTTTAATATTAGCATTTATTTAATTGAAAAATTAAGAATCATTTGACAGTATGTTATTGTTTTCATTTTCTATATTTATTTATATATATTTTTCTTTTTTTTTTTCCTTAGGTAAGCCCCAATTTTCATTGAACCTATTCCAATTTTTGGGTAAGTTTTTGATATTTATTTTTATACTATTTTTAAATGTTTGTTCAACGTTGAATTTCATCGTTTGAAAGTTTTAGCAGACCGGCCGTTGCCATAGCAACGCTGGTGATCGAGAAAAATCGATAATTGTCGTTTTCGTGGAGGAAAAGATTGTTGTGTATTGTTGTAAGCTTCGACGCTTTAGCTCCGTGCCATAAAACTAATCACCGATAATTCTGCTAATTGGAATTTGACATAAATTTACGATCACGTGCTGTGAAACATTTTTTCATTTCTTCTTTCATTTCGATTGCACGATAATAAACGAACGAAATCCAATTCATGACTAAATGTTAGGATTCTTCATTCTTTTGGAGCGAATAAACCAGAATTCTCGTAATATTTTCAGTTTGGTAATATTCTAAGCTTTTATTCTAAGCAGATTAAATAAGTAACTGAAATAGATGTAACAAGCGATCCTCTTTAGCCCAGCGAGCGGCCGTTTCATTAACCGGGCGGCTAGACCCAATCCTACCTAGAAAGTAAATTTACATTTCAATGTATAAAGATTCTAAATAAAATGAACACAGTTAGCAGGGAAAGAAAGATGGTCCTTTGTATTTCAGCTTCATTATTTTTGGCAATGGAGTTACCCACTCACTTGATTGACATACCTTTGAAAATTACAGTGTAAATGTTGTATATTTTCAAAATCAAAACCAAACAAAAGTAAAAGTAAATTTTATTGACTTTTATAAATAAAAGAGTTCAGATTCTGTTTTCGGGACCGGAGAAGATCTGTTACCACGTTCCTATTTCTCTCAAAACAATCACATCAAAAATAGCATGGACGATCGGAGTCGTTAACATTTTATGATATATTGATATTTGATTAGGCCTTTTCTTTTTGAAATCCCCTAGAAAGACATTTGTTAAGAGCTCTCTTATTGATATGGTTTCCTATTAACTCGTTCCATTCTTTCTCTGAGTCACTTTTGCTGGTGAACAGATGAACAATAAGGACCTCGTCAATTTTTGTCAGGGTTTGACTTCACACATTTACAATTAAACAATATAATAAAAGTTATCGTTTAGTTACTTCAGTTCATACCTGTGGTTTCACATTGAAAATCGAAAAAAAAAGAACATCAATGTAAGTTTTGAAAGGAAGGTGTCTGCGTAATCACTGAAGTCCATTGAAAATTATCTTCCGTTTAAGAATTCTCTTTGAAGTTTGTCTCAGAATCAGCGAATTAGAAATGGAACAAATTTGATTTGATTTAAAGATCTTCTTAAAATGGATAATGTAAATGGTAAACATTAAATTTGAAACAGAAAGATAAGCCTAATTGGATTTAACCCTATTAAAATTAATATATTCAATTAATCACAAAAAAAAAAAAACCCACAGTCTTCTGAACGCGAAGTTACGAGTTTTTTGGTTTAGATAGTTTAACTGAAATTTAATTCATTGAATTCCTTTTCTCAAACTTGTTTTGATTAAAATTAGACATATTTTACATTTGTTTCTTTATCGCGTTTTCTGAACATCTTTATTTTCTTCAGGAATCTAGAACTGAAATGTAGTATTAGTCCAAAATTAGTAATTAACTTTGATATACAGTTAATTTGGTATCAAATTTTGTTTGTTGTATAAATCTTAGCAAATTCTAACCATCTAGATTCAGATAGAATTGGAAACTAGATTTTTTTGTTTTTTCATTTTTCTTCTTTTCAGATTCAAAAGCGTGTATATCATTATATGGAATGCCTGATATTTTTGCTTACACTTCTGAAAGTACACTTCTGAATCCGGAAGTAGGAAATTCCTACTTCAGTTTCAACTTGAATTGTACATTTTCACGAAAAATAAGTTATTTACTTTATTTAATAGATTTGTTGTACATTTATATCATCCTAAGTAAGCATTAATTCTTCAAAATGTGACTCCGGAAGGGTTGTTTATGGCGGAAGTGCATTTGGCTTTCATCCACCTAATACGTCAATAAAACAAAAAACTACACCAATAACAATCGATTTGCCAAAAAAAAAAAAGAAACGCTAGGATCAATTCCCTGTCACGTGTAAACTTATTCATGATATGGAATTATTTGAAATAATTTCTATAAGAAATTCAGAAGCTTAATTTAAATAACCTAAAGAAATTGTGATAAAAAGCTGACATTCTTTTTTTATTATTATTATTGACTGTCTACATAATTCTACAAATACAGTCACGTGATGGAAGTTAATTTCCTGTTAACCGATGCTATATTACAAATGAAGTAAGCGTAAGTAAAATATTTAAAATTAGTGTTCAGAAAAAGATGTAACATAAATCTCTGACCACGTGACTCAGAAAAGATCATGAAAATAAACCTATGATAAAAGTAATAATTATAAGAAGATAAAAATCAGTGAGCTGCTTTTGGAATTGTTGATACCGGGAATCCAAGACAGACTGTTTCAGGCTTATTAGCCATCATCAGTGGACTTTACCCTGTATCTGTTGCTCAGTGAAAGCAACAAAATATAAACAAAAGACAAGTCAACAAAACAATGGCCCTTCATATAAAAAGCCTTAACAAGAAAATTAAAAATAAAAAAAGGCAAAATGTTAATTCCTCTCTAGTAACCACTAGCTTAATAACAGTATACATTATTTATTTTAATTATAAATAACACATTTACAAAGTAGGAAAAATTTTCGTGTGCGTTTCTTATTCCTACATATTTGTTCCACGCACGTTAAATTTTCCTATTATGTAACTTAGAAGAAGATAATATTTTTGCTGTTTAAACAGTTCCTCTGTATAAGAAGCACACACACATTGGCGTAAGGGATCGTAGCCCCCTAACATGGAAGAATGTAGATCTGTTTTCTTAGGAAGCCATCGTTTTGTTTGTAAATCTCCCCTCCCCCCTTACGCAAAAGGATAAACTTTTTTTTTTTTAAACAAAGCTACCCAAAATTTCAAATTCCTGGTTTTGATACATATATTTCTATAAAATAACGTACATATATTTATAATATAAGCATATAAACATACACACAGACACTTATAAGCATATACGCACATATATACATAGATATTGCACTGTGTACAATGGACAATTGAACACAGTGGAATATCTATGTAAATATTGAAGAAGTTCAAGAAGCCTTTGTTTTGTAATCCTTTATTATATACAGGGTGATTCACGAACATATGCAGAAACATCGGGAGCTCAATCTACATGTAAAAGTAAAGAAACAAAGTTATATAAACATAGGTCCGGAAATGCTTCGGTATCGAGGTACGGCTAGCGAAAGATTTCGCCCATAATATAGTACAACAATACCACATGGACGACACCTCAGTTGTGAGCTCTCACAATAAATCAAAACAATGCAATTCACATTATTGTTGAACAGTTGTTATTGTGTTACCAACTTTTTTGTAGGTTCCACGTGGGATCAGCTTCAAACTACTTGGAGATACAGTTCTGCGACATGTTTCATTTAATTTTTCAGGTCAACAACCATAAGAAACCATTGATTTCGCCCCTTAATTTACCTTCCTAGACTTCCAGCAAGTCTTCCTTTCACCCAGGGTACTACATTATGGACGAACTCTTTCGCTAGCCATAACTCGCTACCGAAGCATTTCCAGACCTATGTTTATATAACTTTATTTCTTTACTTTTACATGTAGAATGAACTCCCTAAGTTTCTGCATATCTTTGTCAATCACCCTGTATATACAGTACATAATCATGTTTGTGTATTTTATTTTGCTTTCAGCGTTTATTATCATTCATTATTAATTGTGAATTTATACATTAAATATATTCTGTAGCTGAATAATAAATTTGGAACAGTCTTAGTTCCTCAACAATGAAATACGACGCTGTAATTGGTGCAGAAACCAAGTTAATATTGCGTCTTTCCATAAAAAAAAAAACCAATTAAAATGACAACCATGTTTCTTCTTCGCGGAAAAAAAACAAAAACACTTTAACTTTGATTGATTTATGTAACGACCACAGTAGCATTTCTAATAAAGCAATAATATTACTAACTAACTTTCAGTTCTAAATGAAAGCTAATTATAGGTATTTTCTGATGATACATCAACAACGTTTTTGATAAATTATTTATTTGTTTTTAAATGGTGGCTGCCCAAATATTCTTCTGTGAGACTCTTTTTTTAATTCTGTTCCTCATTATGTCTTCGGGCTAATTATTTCAAGTCCATATTAGGTTTTCAAGAACTTCCACCTATTTCTATTTATAGATTATGTTATTGTATAGTTTTGTTTTCTGAGGATTGTGTGACATAAAGATGTAACTTCGACCCTTTGCTGTTCATACAGGAATGATTAGTGCATTAACATTAAATTTAATAAATAAAATATCACGCTCTCGATCATTTCCTTATAGTTTAATCTTGATATCAAACGTGAACTTGCTACATTATAATAATGAAGAGGAATTCGGAATCAAATTGCCTTTAGTTAAACCTACAATGAAAAATTCAAATTCAAACTTCGATATTTAAGATTGTTCGAAACGAAATAATTGAATATTTAGATCGTGTACGGTTTCGCTGTTTTGGTTTGCAATTGTGTCACATGTAAATTGGTGCTGTTAGGTTTCCACAGTGGATCAATAAGTGAAGCTCAATGCAGGGGCTAGAGGTGTTGTTTTATGTCCCTCACTTGGCGTGTTAGCTTTTATTGCTGGCTTCGGTACGTGGAATCGTCAATTGAATATAATATGTGTAGGTAATGAAGAGGGTGTGTGCATTGGGAGGAGGAAGGGTTGGGGAAACGTTGTTTATTGTTGAGTGTGTACAACCGAAGTGCTATTAAACCGTTGCATTTCGATAATTGACCGCCATCTTCGCCTGCCCCCTCTAGCGGTGCCATTTGTAAGCGGATCTGAGCATATGGTTGCCTGTGTTCAAGTAACTGCTTTCCAATCTGGTAGCCCAGCACTTCATCTTCGCCATCGAGAGACCTTTCCCTCCGCCCACACATTTGGTTGTAAGTTAATCAGAGCGTTAAGTAGATAGCAATTAGTGGGTGGCGGCGGTGGTTCGTTTCTGAATGCTTTTCCTCAGCCACTGCGCAGTAGCACGTTTTATTGTGTTCAATATGTTACATATGAAGAAGAAGAATGACGTCAACGGCAACGGAATGTGGTGAATGAAACTCGCAAAATTCGACGAAAGGATTGATTATTTCTGTATCTTAATTAAGACCGTGTATAATTTTGATTTTGTAAGTCATTTTTAAGTTTCGGTGCAGATCGAGAAGCCTTATATACCATTTCTGTGAGTATGTATTCATCCGGTACTACTTTCAGCTGAGGAATAAAGGCTTTGGTGGGTTGATAGATCTCAGTTCAATCGCTAACGACTTATTCAGAATACTAAAGTGTAGCCTGTGTATATATTCCTTATTCTAATGGCGTGATAGCCAATAAATGAAATGCTCTGTGTAGACGTAGCTTTGTTCAAATATTAGGATTCTTTCTAATAAACATTATCATTTAATCACAGCAGTGACGATTAAAGCATCAAATAAAGAGATTTAATAAAACTCGTTCCGTCTGTGCTATGCTACTGTTACGTTGCGTTTCGACAATATAAGAAAAAAAAAATACTTTTATAGGTTCGCTCATGAATTGTTTCTGCTCACGTATTTATCTCTGTTACCAAGTTGCGTTTGCCACAAGTACAGTTTTGTTTTCCTCAAATCGTTTGTTTTGTTGTCAGTAACATAACAAAACGTATCAATATGCGTTAAGATACAATCGTACACCGCATTACGACGGTTCGTTTTACGACGTCTCTCTCATTACGACAGTTTCCCTCGATAGCTGATTCGCTGATACGATACTTTTGTGATATAAGACTAGAAGTTCGGTGTTCAGGTGGCGCTAACAGTAGGGGTTCGCGCTGCGTTTCTTTGGGCTACACTCAATAGTCATTAGGAGAATATTAAACTGTCTACACTATAATTTTCATTTGCTATTTTCTTCTTGTGATTATTCTTTTTTCACAAAATAAAGTGAAGAGGAATTTAAAGAGTAGAACATGCGAAATTGTAAGTGTACATTGTTTAATTTAATTTGCTAAATTAAACAGTGTTTAATTTAATTTTTAATTTCTTTTAATTTTAATGTAATATTAATTTGCTTTATTTATGTCACTTATTTAAGTAAATGACAATTACATAGCAATACATGCAGCGAAAAAAAAATAAATAAATAAATAAAAGGCAGTTCGTCGCATGCCGACGATTTCCGCTTCACGACAAACTGCTAGAACCTAACAAGTCGTTTGTTGTACAGTTTTCTTGCTGTAATGACGGAGTTTGATTCATTTACGTCTGGTCATTGCATAACAACCTCCATCTTCCTATCCACTCCCCCACGATTCTAGAGGTTAATCAGAGCATTAAGGACCAATTAAATTACGGCCCGCGTCGGTGGAAGAACGCGTTTGACTGGAAGAGACCCCCTCGCTCATTACCTTCGTGTGTCACGGCCAGTCGTAAGAAGACACCATCTTTGAAGGCGTCGATTCAATTACTTTGCCGCGAAACGACAAACAGGAAGTGCCTGTCGCTGATTTCCGGTTTCGTATCGGCGCCTCTCGACAGCGTGAAGTGTATTAGGAAACAGGTTCTGCTATTCGAAAGGCCAACAGCGAGATAAGGCAAAGCGAAATTTCAGTATCTGCAGCCCCCGTGATAGCATTACGGTTTGCCATTCCGTGTCAGAAAGTAGTGTTTAATTATCTTTTATCACATAAAAATTCGTTTTTAGATTGTGAAAATACTATTTACTTAGACTGAAGGACACGTAAATTCACAATATTTAGAAATATAATTTCTTTATAATTTGCATTTAATTGTAGTCATGACGAACCAATCTCTACCATCTTCATTGAGACGCTCCCCAAGCCACATAGAATCTTATGAGAATTACCTCTTATCATACATTTCATTTTGTGGAATTAATTAGTAGGTGCAACAAACAACCTGGAAAAATTCAACCTGAAAAAAAAAAAAAAAAAAATAGCTTTAATTGATTGATGGGGGGATAATCGGTAAGTGATGTTTCTGAAGGTTTCTTGGGGGTTTCATGCGGCACAAAGTGCGGTTCGTCTAGAAACCATCCGATCCCATCGTATTCATTTCTCCCGCGCTGATAAAATCTGAATTGCTTGAAGAGCCAAGGACAAGCAGTCACACTTTGTGAAGTCATTTACACATTACTTTTCGTAATGATCTGATTTTACAGCTTTCTTTATGATTATGATGCTTTTCCTAAGAAAGCCATTTTTTTTTTGTTTTTTTTTTTGTTTCTGACTATTTACGAATATCATCTTACTTTTGTCATGTAATACCGATGTCTGGAAACATATTCTGAAACCTTATCTGATATCAATACAAACAATTTATCCAGAAAATTTTCTAATCCAGAAAATGGAGAAATAAGATGATGATGTAAATATTATGTTTACATACTATACTAGCCTCAATACGGAGACCGTGTTATTTACTGTGACTTCTCCTGGCTGATGATCGCCAACGACCGTGAAACAGCTGTTCCAGGATGTCACTTGTGAATAATTTGGTCTCACCCATTGTTATTACTACTAATAATATTTATTTAAAAGAAATGTAAGAGAAATGCCCAATGGCAAATCGTTATTCGTCTCTGTAACTTTCGCAATGATGTTAACATATGTTCTATACATGTTTATTTTTAAATTACAGGACCTAAACATAAATACTATATTATGACTCGGAGCCATTTTGTTCTCTAAATTTACCGTGCTCCACCTAGTGAGTTAATGTACAAACACCAACGACGCTATTGCAGCATAACGCATTGAAGGCTGAATTTGCTCGAATGACTGCTTCATTATTCAAATTGAATATTGAGTGATCAATCGAATATTTGTTAACTCTTCGACGATGAATTTATCAGAAGCATAAATTTTGCTTTGTACTGTTTTTGCATTCATTCGTTTCTCCTTTTTTTATTTCTCAGAGCACTTATTTGGTTTATAGTACCTTTTAGTAATATTCTATTTTTTATAATAATACTGGCAGTTCGTTAGCGTGTCTCTTAAAGACATCAGCCTCTCACCTCCGGGTTTCGCTTCTCATGTGGGTTACGGGGTGGACAATCCACACTGAGTGCGTTTTCTCGGGGTCCTCCCTTTTCTCCTTCACTATTTCCTTTTCTTCATCATTTCCTCCTTCTGTTCATCTTTCCGTGGAGATAGTACGAAGGATGCCACTCACATTCACCACACACACATGCAATATAAAGCGAATTGAGCCAATGTCTTCACATTATTTTTATTTATTTCATTTTATTTTGTAGGAAAGATAGAATGGGAAAATAACCAGTGACAGTAATTTGAGCTTCAATTAACCTACATTCCTGTTAGTTGAATCAATAACAACTAAAACAAGAAGATTAAAAGCCAGAAGTTTCAAAGAACTTGAAGCCATACAATGACTTTCTTAAAATGTCTTTATTTTTATTTATTTATTTTTTTTGAAGTCTTGAAAGTGGAAAACCAAAAACTAAAACTAAAAATCCTACAAAGATAATGGAAAATAATTTGCTTAGAAACACAAGAGATAGGAATTTACACAGGAATAAGACATTGAGGTCAGTGAAAATTTCGTCAATTTAGCTAGGGATTTGTTTAATTTAAAATCTAACAAAATTATGAAATTTGAGGAATTAACATATTAATTATTAGGTTTGAGGTTTTAGTATTTATTAACATTGACAATATTAAATGGATGATTTTTTTAATGAAGATTTATTTGTATGTTATATATTGTTAATTTCATGTTCTCCTATTCCTATTTTATTTACGATTATGGCTTGAAAAAGGAAAGACACAAAATCCTTTCTAAAAATTCACTTGAATTAAATATATAAATATTACTAATATAAATGTTATAAATATATTTTATATATAATTGGTGTGAGGATATGTTAATTTTAAAAACTCTATATTTACATTCCAACGGTAACAAATACAACAGCGCAAGTTTTTCTTTATTTTGAAAGATGACTTAAATCCTCATTATTTACTTAAAATATATAAATCGGATTAATTTTAACAGGAACAAACGCAATGGATTAGATTTAATATTGATTGTCTATGACAATGGGATATTAATAGAAATAGGATAGAATTGCATTTTTTCTATCTTTTGTTGTCTTCTTTTGCTAATTTCTCAACAAAGATTCACATGGAAAAGATTTCCAATATCAAAGTCAGCTCGTCTCTCTTCCTAGAATATGTAGACCAATTTTCAAAGATGATCCATCCAATAATTCAAAAGTTATTGACACACACACACACACATACATACAGACTGATTGATTCCATAAGGATCACTTTCCTATTGGAAACACAAGAAAACTCGCAAAAATCCTTTTTCTTTTTATTCCATTTAATAAGAAGAGTTTTTCTGAATTTCCTTTTCGTTTTCTTCCGTTCCTTCTTTTCATTGGTGAAATGCCAGCCATCCACCGTCCACTTCTCATATTTATCGCAAAATTGAAGGCGAAAGCGGGAGGCAAAGAATCGATCGCTCTTTTGTAGACCTTCTATATTTTTTTTCCTTCCGTTCCCTCTGGAGAATCCCTCCGTTCACTATCCCCCTTTTTTTTTGATCCTTTGTAAGGTGCTATAAATGAAACGAGAAGCGCCATCTATCGTTGGGATCGAGAAGCTTGGCTACGAAAGATGGGCTATCCGTTTACTTTCCAAACAGAATCTGATGAATGTTGACATTTAAGAACCAGACGATATCCAAAGGCAAAGACAGACTTCTTTATTATTATTATTATTATTATTCATTTTTTATTTTCTTTTTTTTGGGCATTTTTTTTTTAGCACTAATGCATTACTACAGAAGCTAAATTTCAGTTCATCTGGAAGCAATTTGCCATTGGATGGATTGATTCTTACTTTTACTAAACTGAGTTCCCTCCTTACAAAGAAAAAGTACGATCTGTTGAAAGTTGAGAGTAAAAGGCTTTATTTACTAATGCGTCCACTCCGATCGAAACAGAGGCGTTTGATTTGAGTTTCAACTTTGATGTTGTTTGTTTTCGCGTTGATGTTGTTTTGTTTTGTTACGCTGTCACCTAGTGGTGATTGCTTGAACTGTTTTAGCTATTCGAAATCATTGGCCAGATTCTGGGAAGGGTTCCCACCAAGTCTCTTACAAATGCAAACAAAGTGAAATGCAGAAAATCAGGAGGGCTGAGCTGAAAATGGTGAGGTTAGCGAAATCAAGTACTGTTTTGTTTGATAGTTATCGTGATTTATACTAATGTAGATATTATTTATTTATTTATTTATTTATTTATTTATTTATTTATTTATTTATTTATTTATTAACTTTTTGCTTTGCAAAAAATTAAAGAAAAACAACAAACAAACATTAATTAAATATTTGTTAGTAAAATCTTTGACGTAAGATTATTCTTAAAGCTTTAATGGAATGAAGAAATTAAGAAATGCCAATAGTTCAGCAGAACTGAAATGATAATTAGGAAACGTTTACTTAAACTCATCATATTACCGTTAAACAGAATGTATTTTTTGGTCATGATAAATGCAGCCAACATAATCAAATCTAGATATTAGTAAAATTAACCTATCCTCATACCAATTAAATTTATAAAATATATTTAATTCAAGCGAATTTTCAGAAAGGATTTTGTGTCTTTCCTTTTTCAAGCCATAATCGTAAAGAAAATGGGAATATGAGAACATGAAATTAACAATAGGTAACCTATAACCAAATCGAGCTTTGCCTTCGTTACAAAAAAATCATCCATTTAATATTGTTAATAAATACTAAAACCTCAAACCTAATAAATAATACATTAATTCGTAAAATTTTATAATTTTGTTAGATTTTAAATTAAACAAATCCCTAGCTAAATTGACGAAATTTTCACTGACCTCAATGTCTTCATTCCTGTTTTAATTCCTACCTCTAGTATTTCTAATCAAAATATTTTCTATTATCTTTCTAATTGAAGTACTTTTTTCAATGTATAAAGTCTCTACATTGCTATTCATTTGGTGTCCACAATTTAAACAGTATTCAATTACCTCTGATGACTATTAAAAGGGAGGAATTGAGAAGTAAGTCTAGGTATTAGTGTTTTAGAGTACATTTGCGGTAACCTCCGCATTATTTATGAATTACAAGTTAGTTTAGTTAAAATTCACAAGACTTAATTTTAGAAGAACTATGTTTAGTGCAAAGAGTAAAGAATAATGGATATCTACAGCGATGAAGTGATTTCCCGAAGTTGTCATTCGAAAACTTCGCATTTTGCGCGGGATAATAGTGTCTTCTACAGCAAAAAAAAGTCTCTGACAGAATTAGGGCCAATTTTTTTGTGACCTAAAAATTTTAAACATAAAACAGGTAGGGCCTACGTACGAGTTTAAATTAGTTAAAAAAACTTAATAATTTGACCTGAAAATTCAACATTTGTAATACGACATTAAAAACAATCTTCCAACCAGAAAAAAAAAATTTCACTCATTCCCTCCTAACCAAGGCTTGCAGATTTCCTTAACATAATACTTGAAATATATAGGAAAATGTATCAAATGGCAAATTTCAAAATCTATTCTTACGAATTTCGCGTTGATTTCATTTAATTAATTGCAATTTTGAAATAATAAAGAATAGAGGAATAAATTTAAAAAAAAAAAAAAAAAAAAAAACCCTGTTTAAAGCCATACAGAAGTGTGGAATTTGTAAAACTCGAATTCGAAAACCATTCTCCTGTTTCTGTAAAGATAATGCCTATTGGTTGGTCCTTGCTGTCATCAGCGATATCTGGTGTTGGTATTAGACTAAATTTCATCTAAAACTCAAAAATATCAATTTGTCATTTACGTAATTAAAAACTGGACTAACTGAAGATGATTTATGAAAATTAAGAGCAGTTTAAAAACTGGACATGTTATGAAAATCCAGACTTTATTGTTTTAAATTTTCGCTGGTTACGTGTTAATCTGATTGAGGCCTAATTCCAGGCTTGCCGTTATCTGGGCTCCGTATCCTTCTGCTTGTGTAAACATCCATCCAATGAGGTGTACATTTGCGGCAGACATTGAAGGTGCAGTTGAGCGAATGGATTGGAGCCAGCGGAGTGTAGAGTTTCTTATCCAACTCTGATTAACAGGCAGGGAAGATTCTTTCGTTTTATCACCGCCCACAATTGAGATGTGTAGCCTTTAAAGAAAAGTTGGGGATATGACGACGAAATAGGCATTTGCTCTCACAGCTGATAAGCCCGAGCGCTGTTAAACCACGAAGAGCGGGTCTGTGTAAAGTGCGTTTATAATTGCATCACATCTCATTCCGATCAATGATTAAGGACGGCTGTTGCACAATTAACGTAACTGTTATCACTCTCATAAAACTGCATCGCGTTCGACAACATTTACGCAATCAAACGTTAATCAATGTTTGCTCCTCTTTTTTTTTAAAACTGCGCAGTACAGCATTCCGGCAGTTTGTGATGCGCCGTCGATCGCTGCTTGTCAGTTTTCTGACGCATCGGAGCGATTGTGAAGAAAAAAAGTTCTTTCGTGAAAATGGATCGTCCTGTACACCACTAGTGATGTACAATATGTAAAAGCACACAAGTAAATTTCTGAGATTCAAAAGCACGTCTTAAGAAATTAACTTAACCAAAACACTTATTTTCTATTTTATTTACAGTTTTATTCTGTGGGAACGTATTAAAATCATCTTTGAATTACCTCCTCTGTTTGTATGTTGAATTTTTTGTTTTGTTTTTAATTTCGCTGTATCAGTGATTCCTAAACTGTAGAACGCGAACAAATCCAGATAGAGCGGCAAAGATTTTATTCAAAACGATTTTTTTTAAATAAGTAAATTATCTATTTAAATATTGAAACTAGAATAGAACTAAAAGTGAGTCAGTTCAGCAATAAATTTAACATCATCAAACACTTAGGAAGATAGTGAATTAATTTTGTATGATAGTGAAACATTTTGAAATTCTTACTTTAACCATGGATGTATATCAGGGTAAGGCCAAAGGATTTAATTTTAATAATTTTAATGTTTAAAAATTTAATAATTTTAATTTTTTTTTTTTTTTTTTGGTTGGAGGTTGAATTTTTAACTTTGTCTTTCTCGAAAAAAAAGTTTTTGAGAAACTGATCTTAAATCCTATTGCAGATCCTATCAGTCTAAATCATAAAGAAACAAACAAAAAAAATTTAATTTAAAAGGTCTCCTATAACAAATTTCATGAAAATTACTTCTTTCAGACACACACTCAATCGTAGCCATTAATGGTCATTGGTTTCTTCATTAATGAAAAGGTCTTGTATTTATTTATTTATTTATTTATTTATTATTTTTTTCCCCACTCTCTTTCTCTCTCTGCGATCGAGGAATTATTGTGGCCACTTTGTAAACATAAATTGGAATTAGTTCTCTTGATCGATCTGTGTCCCTCTTGTTGAATATTCCTCATTGAAACGCGGGAAAGTACTGTGCGTTGAATCAATAATAGCGTCTTGGGCGTTCCTTTGTCCACTGCTGGCCGTCGGCAAGTAAAGGCGTCGGCCGTGCGGTTACTGGGCTCGATTGCATTCCACGCTAGCGTCTTTAGTAGTTAGGATCATAAAAACATTAACGGGTAACGCGCATAGGAAGAGTCCATAAAAGCGAATTGTCGTTGCTGTTCGGCAGGAAAGAAGCTCATACTGGCCTTGACGAAAAAAGCATTTTCATAATCAAGTGAGAGAACATTTTACAGCTTCTTTCTTCAACTCAGTTTTAATGTTTTTCATCAAGAATATCTCGGAAGAAAGTATTTTTTTTCTTTCAAAATTTAGTTTCATGATGTGCTTAATTTCCAGCAAGATTCCGCTTTACGCCTTACTGATTATTATTATTAATTTTCTCTTTTTAATGAAATAATTTTCGCCATGGAAGTAGTTTTCGGTCATTTTCATCTCATTTACAATCCAAAATTTCAGATTACCGTATTGTCCGGCGTATAAGACGACCCCAATTTTTCCAATTAAAATATAGAATTGGGAATATACTCACCGTGTAAGTTTCAGCACCCGGCGTATAAGACGACCCCCGACTTTTGAGAAGATTTTCCTGGTTTAAAAAGTCGTCTTATACGCCGGACATTACGGTATTTGTTGTAACAAATATTAAACGATTAGCTTGTCACTGAGAAGGACAAAAAAAAAAACCATAAAATTAAAATAGAAGACCTGGGAACAGATGTCGACTTTGTTTTACTTATATGTAGTTACACCAATGCCCTAAAAGCTATACAAAGTTTGTGGCGAAAGCTATAAAAACAATGTCAGGGTAAGGTTTTGAAGATAGGAAAAAAGTGGAAATATCTGTCGGTTGATCCGATTTGGCTAAAATATTCTACCATCCGAGTCCTTAAGGGTATCTAGCACCCAAAAACATTTTAGCACAAAACCTCAGAATTATGGCAGTTATCCGCGTCACAACTTTGAGATTTCCCCCCCCCCAAAAAAAAAAAAAAAAAATCCATGAACATATTTCAACTTTTTTTATAACTTATTTATAGTTACAAACCAATGTTCTAAACGATCTAAAAAATTTTATAGCGAAAGCTCTAAAAACAACGTGAGTAAAAGATAGGAAAAATCGTCAAAAAGTGGAAAAATATATATACCGGTATTCTATATATATTTTATAGAATATACATATTTATATTCTATTTTATATATACATATATATAATATAAATACATATATTCATGATCTGGGATCCTGATCAGCGCATCACAAGATCCCGGGCTCATCTAGTCAGATAGGGGAGAACGCAAAACATTGAATAGTACATAAAATAATATTAATAAAACATTACCATGATTAATTGATGGCGCCCAGAAACTGAACTGAATAATCGATTAACCAATATTGCTGCTCTTCGCTCTGCTTTTGTGGCGCCAATAATAAATCATCATCAAAAAAAAAATGATTAAATTATTGTATAATTCTAACGGAAAGTATTATTCCCGCCTTCTATATTTACAAAAAGTGTTAAAAGTTCTCCAAATATTCCCGATGTAAAATAAGTCGTTTAATCTGTGTGTAATTGAAAGATTAGATGTATCAATATTTGAATGAAATGATTACTACAGTCCAGGATTAATCTCCGATTCTACGAAATCTTTCAACTTCATTGATTTTCAAAATGAGTCAGCGTCAACAAACAAATAGTTAATGGCGTCGTGGGTTGAACTTATCTCTTAGCCACTCATTAAAAGATATTGTCACGAATTGTTTATTGAAAATGTTTGTATAATTTGAAATGAATCTGTGAATAGTTAAAAACTGCTAATTTTCAACCGTTAAGTTATTGTAAAAGTATTTAAGTTCTGAACTTATTTCAGTTTGAAATTCGGTATCTTTATTCGTTGGTTTTTAAATTCAGTCAGTTTGTGCAAGCGTCGAAAATCACTTAATCGCCGATCAATCAGTCACGAAAAGTGCAATCATCTTTTTTGTCAAATAGAGAGAAATAAATTATTTAACTTCATTGTAAATTCGCGTAGTCCCCCACAATTAACACACACAACTATATTTATTATTTACTTACTGATGCAGAAGTCACACTCACCGCTAGGTTCGCGGTTGTCGCTCTGTTTAACATTTCTACATTGCATTGGAACACGTTCAGGCTGCTTCTCTACATTTCACATCTCGCATAACTGCCAAACAGCCTAAAGTTTTGGTTCAATGTCTGTTAAGAAAAATTAATGTGCAGTTTTTGATTAGGTTTAACGTGCTTATGGCTTCTGTTTGAAATTTTATTTTTATTTTCAGTATTTGTGGAGTAATTAATATTTATTTTTGTATTATATTAATTTCTGTATTTGAGCCGAAGAACAGTAGGTAATACTGACTGAAGAGTTAGAAGCTTGAAACAGCTGTACCAGAAGTTAACGAAAAAGCAGAATAGGGTTCTTAAGTTGACCCATTCTTTTCTTCTAATTTTGTACAATCCGACGTGATAAGAAAAAATGTTAAAAGAGGAACCCTTTTAAATTACAAGGTCGAAATACGTAGAAAGTCTTAATGTTTCTTCGTCAAGTGGAAGAAGTTGCTCTCACGAGGCCAACTCCAGTAACCTAAGCCTCTTTGACTCGCCTCTAGACTCATCTCTCTTTGGATTGAACTCTCAGGAGCCGTGTGTAGCAGAACGTAGAGAAAATATCACCACCTTCGCTGGGACTCGAACCTGTATCTATGCACATCATACATAACCGCCACATAGCGATCAGAACAGAAATCAAACAAACTACAGATACAAGTTTTAGTCGAAATAAGTGTGAACAAAATAACTCAAAAACTACATATCCTAGGAAGCTAATACTTAAAGATTAGGTTTAGAATTTCAAGTAAATCTCCTTATTGATTTTGATAATATCGAATCCGTGCCAAGACATTAGTGATATTAAAAAAGAAGAAATTAAAACATCTTACTTTCGTAACTTAAAACTATTTATTCGAGGAAGCTGAAATTTTAATGATACGTGGATATTACTTCGTGTGAGCTCTATTGATTTTGTTCCAAACGAGGCCCACAAGTAAAAAAGATCGAAAAGCCATGACTATTTTGATACATTTGTTGTTGATGTAAATCAATAGGTTATTATTCTAGGAATCTGAAAATTTAACGACCGGTTTAGGCTATCCACTATCGTCTGTCTATTCATTTTGGTAAAAATTGAACCCGTATTTAGGTAAACGAGCATCACAACTTAAAGACACGCTTTTCACGCAGTCAAGCGAAAATTGACAAGACAGCTTTAATTTTCCCGTCGTAATATAGAATTGAAATGCCAATAGTATTTCGACAAATTCAATGTAGTGAAGTATTTGTGTGTAACCACATTCTCAGCAAAGGACAGCAGTTGGTACTTCTGTGAAAAACTTCGTTGATATTCTTGCTTTTCACAATGGAGTAATGGCCCATTAAAACACTCCTGCGCGGTTTGGGCCTTTGTCGAGTTATGGCAGATCTCAGCCAGACTTCTCACTAATTTACAACTTGACCATTGGATATTTGCAACGGCCTTAAAGGAGATTAGCTGTATTATCATCAGATGTTATTAGCTCCAACCAAAAAAAAATAAGTAAATAAAAAAATGTGGTTTGTTACAACGGGAATTTACAGTTCTGAAATTCACTCTACCAATGGTGTTACAGTTTAATTATTGCTGTTACTGGTTCGAAAAACTAAAAAGAAAGAAAAAAAATCACGTTTCGTTTATTGGCGGTTGACTTAGTTCTCGAAACTACCGCGAGCGGCGCTAAGTCTTTCAAGAGTTGTTGTGAGTTGTACGCTTAGGACTAAATTTTGTGAGGATGTAATAGCATACTACAGTATATTGATAGCTTAGGAGTAAATTCTTAGCGACCTCTGTTGCAAAGCATCAATAACAAGATCGTCGATTTTCTTTGTTTTTATTCTTTGCATCTTTAACCTACAATATATCCTGTATTATTAGTATTTTTATATCATTCATTTTTTTACATCGTCCATGTCCCAAAGTGGGTTCGACGTGGAAAAGGCAGTCGTTTTCTATTGAAATACTCGTGTTTTTCACTCGTTGACAATAAATTCTCTTCATTGTCAAATGGGAGAAATTTACAGCTTCCTAATAATTCAAAAATACATATTCCAACATTCTGACTCTTAAATATATGGAAAACACTCCAAATAACACGTCTGACTTTATTCTGTACAGGCTCTGACCTTAATTTAAACGTAAAACGACGCCATTTTGCTTTCTGCAGCAATGAGGAGCAACTAAGTGATCAACATTTCACCAAATATGGAAGGTTTTTTTTGTTTTTTTTTAACGACCCATTTGGGAGCTCTTGTGATATCTCCTGTCCGTCCATCCATGTTTGTCCACCCCTAACAATTCCCGAACGGAAGGTCGGATCGACAAACGGATTTCATCATCTTATTCACCAAACACCATAGGAATAGGATCAACGCCCCCCCCCCACAACTTCGAGATATTTGATATTATTTTTATTGGATTTCAGCTCTTATCTTAATGTTAGAAATGTAATCATCTCATTTCAGTTGTCAGCTGTAGCTTGATGATTAAGGTCTCGGACTTAACATATACTGATGGTTGTCGGTTCGAATCCGTAAATCTACTTTAATTTTGTTTTCTTATTTTCCTAACTTTTTTTTTATTTTTTTCTAACTTTTTTCTTATTTTTCCAGACGTTAATGTACTTCCTTTTTTTTTTTTTTTTTTTTTTTTTTTATTATTTTTAAAATTTTTTTTATGGGTCGCCCTTAAATTTATGCTTTAGCACAATATTATAGTCATTTTTTTTTGCAGCCAATATAATTGAATTTTAGAATATAACTTCGAATTTATCGAGTTAAGCAAATGTTAAGAAAACGAAAAATTTAACAATTAGAAATTGTTACTATTCTGCGAGGTTGTTGTTTTTATATCTTTAGAAAGAAAGAAATACGTGACATTTACATTTAGAGGACTTAAGTTTTCCCTGCTTTGTTGTTACTTAACGACAACCGAAGATTTACGACAGATATCAATGACGAGTAGCCACTACCTCACCACCACTGCCGTTAACGGCTCTATTACAATACGGTACCAATTTCCGTATTGTCGGCAGTCGGAAGTTTATTTAACATCCATTTTTATCGTCTTATTCCGTAAACGATACAGTTTCGGATGATTTACGATTCGTGTCTTCCTTTACTTTATGAGCTTGTTAATTTCTTTGCGTTGTCGTTCGTTTACAAAGAAATGGATCCTGTGCTCATAAATAACTACAAGTGATAATGTGTCCTCGATATATGTGTCCAAATCGGTCAGTTGGGGAAACATTAACATTTTGTCACTTCGCAGTTACTGATATCTTATTCGACCTCAAATAAGCCTAAATCGTATTTCACGTGATATTTTCTTTTTTATTATTTTTATTATCACATATTCAAAACCGATCTACTAAAATAATAAATTCCTAAAAGAACTGGAAACCTTCTGCCTTTGAAATCTTTCGTTTTCTTTCTCATTCTTTTTTTTTTTAAAAAAAAAGTCATAAAATTATTAAAAATGAAAAAAAAGTTTCCGTTTGTTTTTCGTTTTGTTTTTTTTAATTATAATATTCGTTGAATAACAAAAGAGTAGAGATTCACCTGAAGAAGCTACCCATTGAAATCGAAGATATTTTTAACTTTGTCATAATTTTATTAATTGTGTGTGTTGCCACATTTTATCTTTTTTTTTTTCTTTTTTTTTTCATCTCTAATAAGATTACTGAAATCTACAAATACATTCAGACTGTATAGAGACTCTTGGGTGTTTCCCACATCGTCCAAAGGGAGATAAACGAGACCTTTCGCGTCCCCAGAGTCTCGTAGGCAGTAACATCGCCCACAGTCACATTAGGACTAAACTTACTTCAGAATTGTGTGAAATAGTTGTTCTCTCTTTCAACTAGTCCTCCTTATATGGCGATAAATGATCACTTAAGTACTCCTGGAAATCATGACTTCAAACTTAGAAATGGCGTCTTTGCAACAGCAAGCTACTGTCAATTAGCGAGGGAAGATATTACACAGCAAAGCCAAATTATTAAAAAATTATTTAAAAAAATTATAAAATTATTAATCTTTCTTTAACGTGCGGAATGAACTATCTAAGAACAAGTGCGAAACGGTCCGTCCCAGTCTCTTCACGATGACAGCTCGGGGTGCGAATCCTTTGCGTAAATTGTGCGTGTCAATTGTGTTCTTAGATAGTTCATTCCGCACGTTAAAGAAAGATTAATAATTTATATTTACAGCGTATTTCTTATTTAATGCTGCCATTAAATTCCTTTTGTGCTTTGCGAGTTGCAGGCCAAGGAAGTATTGTATTTTCTCGTTTTATTAATTTTTATTTTGTATTTCTTTGGGGAGTGATCCCGCTCTTGGGAGCAAGAGCCGGGATAGCTAAAGTATCGCACCTGCTGAGCATGTTATCGGTGGAGTTTGGCTGGCTGATAGCACATAACAAGTTCGAAACGGTCCGTCCCAGTCTCTTCACGATGACAGCTCGGGATGCGAATCCTTTGCGTAAATTGTGCGTGTCAATTGTGTTCTTAGATATTATAAAATTACTTAAAAATAACAATAATATAAAAATATATTTGTTACTGTACAAAATTTATTTAAAAAAAGCCAGAATGTTTTGTTATGTTTTTAAGATTTAGTTAAGAATTTTAGCAACAAAAGTCGCTGTTACGTCCTGGAAACATCAATCCATAGCGGATTACGTCAGCAGAGGTTTTCATTGAGGAAAGGAACAATAAGTTGAATCCTATTAAAGCTTGCGCAAGCATTAATAGGATTACTAAGTGGAGTAATTTCCATTGTTTAAGAATCGATAGAAATAAATTGAAAAAGCGTTTTTCTATTGGAATCTCGCAATGATTTCTCGTTAAAGAAAAAAAAAATAATTAAAATTTAACAGATCGTCTCTTGGGCTGAGTTTGAAAAAGTAGCTCCTAATAAATTGGGAACCTATGGATGAATCTTTTTCAAACTCTGGTGGGGCGCCCAAACACACTGATTTGATCGCCCCACATGTTAAAAAAAGAGACCGTAGTCATTTCAAAAGATTATCTATTTCTCACCGAGATTTTTACTGCTTCGGATGTTAAAATATGGCCGAGGAAATACCGTCATCTGATCCCAAAATAATCACAAGACGGGCCTTTTTCTACTCCCATAATCCTTCGCGAAACCACAGGCAAACATCGACGGTGATCAAAATCCAATTTTGTAAAATTAAAAACAGTCCCGGGCACTTTCGGTTAGATCGGGTTAAAATATTGCTTCATTCCGAAGAATAGACCAACTAATTCACTTAAAGTGGAGCGAAAATGGAGGAATGTGGCGCTTTAGCTAAGAGACACTGAAATCCAGGATGTCACATAATAAAAAAGTCTGATTCATGGTTTGGATGACTTTTCAGTGAAAAATATTAATTTTTGATCGATTGTTAGTCTTCCAATGAAGATGAAGTAGTTGTTGATTTCGAAGGGAATCTGTTGGAAGACATTGTTTTGTTTAGGCATGGTTGTTATTCAGCAAAAAAAAATCCCCAGAATTGCTTTTGTGCGAAAAACGGAATTAGATTTTTATGCCACCTTTTTTTTCTTTTTTTTTTTTGAGAGAGAATTGCGTCACCTTCAGAGGTGTGACTTGATACAAATATGAATGAAAAAAAAAAAAAAAACCCGTTTGGACGGAAACTTTTATGCAGAGGTTTAAAAAAAAAAATTAGTCAAGTTATAAGAGTTTTGTACTATCGACTGACGCACATACGGACACTTTACTTTGAAACGACACCCCCAAGTTGCAGTGCTTAGCCTACTTCCGAGTTACGTACACTTTGTGTACGCTGCCACCCGCGCAACGCAGTACTATGACTTGCAGTGATTAAACTGATATTGAAATGTTTATAACTTTAAGTTTAGTGTTTTCTTGCGTTTAAATTAGAAACTAAATGTAGTAAAATTAGCTCTTAAAATTTAAAGCAAAATTTGTATGGCTATTAGGTAAGATCTCTGGGTGTTTTTCTCAATTACGCAGTTGCGTTCGCATAGAACAATCGCAATGCATTACCTACAGGTAAACAAAATACTTGGCTTCGATTTACGGACGCATTCCGGAATAAAATCTGCCGTAAGTTCGGTGTATGAATGTGTTAATTTTCTATGTAACTAAGAGAATAATAACCCTACTAAATAATTTCAACATGTTTTGATAACAATAAAAATAAGCTTAAACACAGATAAGTAAACTAATTAAAAAATACTTAATATTTTTAATACGTTGACTTAATGCAGTACTACAAAACGTTGCGGTTGGTTAGCCTTCATCAAGTTCAAATATTCATCAGTTCAGCAATATGAACTGACGAAGGCTAACCAACCGCAACATTTTCTGTCACTGTATTAATATTGCAAACGCATTAAAAAAATAAGTATTTTTTAATTAATTTACTTATCTCTGTTTGTTTTAAGTATAGCTTGTCACACATCCACTTAAAACAAACATTAAAAATACAAGAACGTCCAGAGCTTTCGCCTCAGTGGGACGAGGCTTCGTCACATATCCACCGAGGAAGCCTCGTCACATTGAGGCGAAAGCTCTGGACGTTCTTGTGTTTGTTTGTTTTTATGCTTATTAGGCAGGCTATATTTTAAACCATCATATTCAGCACACGTAAAAACTTAAGTATTATCTCTTATTATTATTAGTAGTAAACTTTTTTTTTACAGTTTTTGAAAATATTTTGATAAAGTAAACATCTGTTTGTAGCTCAGCAATTAAGGATTTTTTTTAAAATTATTTTATTTAACTTGGTTTCCCGCATTTAGGATATTTTTAGAAAGGTGTAAATACTTGAAGGGGGAAATTTAAATTTTATGATGTCTACGTTTATTAATGGTTACGTACTGAGGCTTTGGCTTATAATTCAGTCGGAATAAAAGATGCATCAGCCTCGATCCCTGTCTGATTTTAATTGGTGCGGTCGGGGTTTTATCTTCTTACCTAATTGCTTAAAAGCTTGCGGAATTTCCGGACTTCCGATGTCAATTATGTACCAATTAACGGAAGCCCCACGTCAAGAGGTAGAGGGCGGAAATTGACGGTTTGAGACCCTTCGGAGATTTTGCAGCATTACCCAATGTCCGTTTGTCCGTCCGTCACGTAGAAGACCAGGTCTGAACCGGGCGCATTGATTTTAGTGAAATTTGGTAAGGGAAATAAGAAAGTGACAGCTGCAGTTCCACAACTTTAAGCATTGCCTGACAATCAGAATGTCCTAAAGTAGTGCTTCTCAAACGTTTTTTCACTCCACGGCACAGTTACCCTTTCATAATGATTACATTTCTGTTGTTTGACGTGCGTCCTGATGTCGTTTCTACAGCTTTTGCCGTAAACTTTGTACAGCTTTTAGGGCATTGGTGTAACTACAAATAAGTAACAACAAAGTCGACATCTGTTCACGGGTTTTAGGGGGCGGAGCTTAGAAGTGGGACGTGATCTCAAAGTTGTTTCGTGGATAACTTTCGTAAATTTTGATGAATTTTGTATAACTTTCGTAAATACATAATAATTGGCAAATCATTAAAATAGATACAAATTCAACCAAAAACATTCGTGGACGCTGTAAATACACAGCTCTGTTAATAGCTTTAAATTGGGGTTATTTTATTGGCGACACAAAGTAGTAAATTTTTCCTGCAAGTTTTTGACGAAAAGAAATCTATCTCGAATTTTTATTTTAATGAAACGAAATCTGCTAAAAATCCAGTGAAAATGTTTTATATTTTAAACGCCTTTAAACAATTTTAAACTTTTGTATTCTTTACTTTTCAGAAATAAGGTTTCTGTTTTTACTTTTTTTTAGGGAATCGTATGAGAGCTATTGGGTTTCTTTATGTATAATGCCTTTCACAAGCCAAACAGGGAGTCAGAGGCCCATGAGTCGTTGGACTTCCTACGATCTGAAGGTTTGGGAAAATCCGACTTCCTGTTTGGCGATTTCCGTGGCTACTGACCAGATTAGGAAAATAGAAAACTGGGATCTATCAACACCGAATCGACTGCGCCGAGAACGAGAATCGACGTCACTTCCCGTTAGGTTATTGGGAATGCTTGGGCGGCAACACCTTTCCTGCAACCTCCTTTCTATGCCAATGGTCACTTTCAAAACGTTTGATAGACTGCAAATTGTACGGAATATTTTGTTTTATTTTTGTTTACTAACAAACTGTGAATTACCTTTTTTTCCTCTCGATAAATATTAATCATTTCGTGAAATCCAGTGACTGTTTTTAACTCTTAGGACATAAGAGACAGACAGACCTTGTACAAACTGTAAAAACTGTCGAGGGACACCTGGTCCATCACTCGCGCAGTCGTAACATGGTCAGCCGGGTGTCGAGTTCTGTGAGGCCGTCGAAGGCGAAAGTCTCTCCGCTGCTTGGAGGTGATGGGGATTTTATAAATTGAAACTCCGGCGACTGTAGAATAAATGTCCCAATCCCAGCGGGAATCACACGTTGAGAAACAGGCGGCTGGATACGTACGTTTAATATTTCAGAATATAATATATGGCGAGATTATATTTCAATGTTGAATTTTTCACAAGGGTCGAAGCCTTCATAGATACACCACTTACATAATATATTCATTTAAAATGATTTCTTGAGATCATTATTAAGCTTCACAAATAAAAGTTTGCCGTCTTTAGTTATGAACTAATCGATTAATTACAACTGGTTTGCAGCGTAATAAACATTTGAATTGTTGGCACTTTGTTTTCGATCGTCCACTATCACAGGTTTCTATTTGCAGTTTAGGGGGAAAAAAATTGAAAACCTAATATTATATTAAGTGCAACATTTTACTTATATAATTTCAAAAAAAAAAAGCAGAAACAAAATCTATTTATTAAATAATTTTTCGGAAAGTATTTCTTCATTCCTTTTTCAAACTTTTTAAAAAATTGAAATAATTACAGATGTCTA
>JAFIDM010000007.1:35745127-35764964 GCA_023159025.1 Thereuonema tuberculata | reverse complement strand
CATCAGCCCGATCTTCGCCTTCCCCGATAAAAGACCCAGAAAGGTAAGATACTTAAGTGGAGGTCACCGTCACACCTGGCAGTGACCCCCGTAGAACATCAACAATAAATGTTGTGCCAATTTGCACAACTAATAACCTCTTTTATCAGGGTATTTTATCGGGGAAGGCGGAGATCGGGCTGACGAGTCCCATGTAGGACGAAACGGCCGTTCCCGATTCCTTCCCGATAATCGAACTAGAAAGGCAATTTGGTTAAATTTGTGCTGAACTCATTTCTGGTTTTGTTTAATTTAATTTATTTTGCGGCACATTAAACTCTTTTAACATAGTTTTATTCTCCACAGAAATCTCAGGAAAATTTAAGACTTTTATTCAGTTATAGAACTTCTTCAAGTAATTGTGTGATTTCTCGAATGAATAAAAGTTTCTGAAAGATCATGAACTGTACTACCCTGGAAATAGTCTGTTTTATTAACAAAATAATAATAATAACAATAATAATAATAATATTTTTTTTTAAGTCTTGCAAATAATCTAAACGACAATTTCTCTTTTCTTTTGTTTAATTTTAATCTCTGTTGAATATAAACATTAAAAAAATCTCATGACAAACATAAGGAAAGTAAATAAAACAGAATAAAAAGATAAAACGGCCTGTTTAACCCCATCTTCAGCAGAATACAAACATCCCAAGAACATCTAACATCAAAGAATGTTCAAGTGAGTGGATTATTGAAAGGATTAGTGTAAAGATATCCATAGAAAAAGCCATTGTTCCATTTCATTGTGAATTCCTTTTCGCGCTGTTTTCTCGAGAAGGAAAAAAAATAGTAAATAAAAAAAAAAATATAAAAAGTTAGTGTCTCTTGTCCATAACTGCGCATGCCGAGTTTAAAGAAGATTCACAAGTTATTAGAGACACTAACTGACAGATTGATCCAACGGAAGAAAGCGAATAATATAAATTGTATGAATTATAAAAAAAAAAAAAAAAAAAAGCAAGTACTTAAGAGATGCTTACTTAAAAATTCAGTCTATACTTCGCTATTTACTTGCTGTTTACTGACTGTGTTTGCGAAGCTAATGTTATCGTATAACATATTTACAACCAAAGTTCGATAATTGCCAGACGCAACTAATTCGCCTTTCGATTTTTTTTTTTTTTTTTTTTTTTTGAGACAAATTTAAAAAAAAAAAAAAATTTCTTTGTGTGGCGTATGATTCAGTCTTTTGAAGAATACATTGAGACAATTTAAAAATTCAAATGTAGATGTTAGAAGTACTTAATCTTTTTTTTGTACACGATCGATGTGAAAGCGACCATTACATAACCGACGGTTGATTCTTTTAAATTTGGTTCTAAATTTATTTCGCTAAATTGAATCAGATTAAGGAATGTTTTTGAACTTATTTTGAATTAATTTTTTTTTTTATTATGACGAATAACGCACAATACATACAAAAACATGTTTCGAGATGTCCGAAGTAAACGGCTCTCTTCCTCAGATACAAAAGAACAACAAAGGAATTGAAAGAATCAATTTAAACATAAAAGAATTAACATTTACAGCCAATCAGAGAATGGTACATTCCATTGGCTGAAAGGGAAAGACGGAGTCTGCAGCAATGAGATCAGTACAATACAATGAGGGAAGGATAAAATAAATAAAAAGTAAAGATAAAAACATTCATGATGTTTGTTGAAAATAGAACATCGGTTAAAAACGAAGAGAACATAAATAAATAAATAAATAAAAACAGTTATGATGTCATATTGAAAATAGAACATCGGATGAAATAGTTGATATTGATTATTGGAGTACTGTGTATTAACCGAGGTTACAAATGTAATAAAAAAATTATAGTGGTATTAAGTAAGAGGTAACTCATTAGTACTTAGGATTCAGGAGACAGAGACCAAACAAAATATACCAAATATTGGACCAAACCTAGAATATTCTATTGCGTTGCACGTGAGTTGCAGAAATTTAAGAAATATAACAACTAACCTCCGATTTTTTTTTTCCAATAATAAGTTAATAACAGCTACTCCTGGATTAATTCCAATAAAATTCCGACATTGAGTTAATACTAAGTTAGCTATATTATTATGTATTATTATAAACTAACGGATACTTGAAAAGTACAGAGACTTTTGCACCGTATTACTCTATAGTGTTTAATAGTAATAGTTATAATAACAAAACAAAATGGTACTAACACTATATATACTGTTACCTATGTTTAGCTTATTTTTGTCGAGTACAGTGAGAACTATTAACAATGAAAATAAGGACATTGGAAGTAAATTCAACAAAATAATTAAATGAGATATTATTTACATGATTAACAATAACATTGAAAACAATTGAGCTATAGAAATTCATTCTAATTACTTATCATCAGCTACTTTTTTAATAGTTTCTTCACATTGGACATGGTTTCCATTTGTTATATATTCTTTTCATTTATATTGTTGAATTACTTATTTTCTTATGTATAATAATAATAATGCAGGTTCGTGATCCAATTGATTAAAAGTAAAAATGTTGTTAAATATTTTTAATTTCGTTGTTACATCTACTTACGAATTTTTAAATAAGTTTGAAGTAGTTGACTTACAAATCCAAGAAGCCATTTTTTTTTTTATTCCTGTTTTATGGCTCTTGATATATTTGACAAGATAATAACATCGGTCCTTTTTGCATGAGTGATGCGCGCGCATCCCAACACACGCTACTTCGATTTTGGATAGAGAAACAAAAAGGCATCGGTCGATTGCAACAAACACGAATTTTTAACAGGATTATTCGTAATTTTCGTCATCAACTTGTCTGATCGTAAATTTCAACTTTTTTTTTTTTTTTCTCTCAATTTTTTTTTCTTCTCATTTTTTTTTCTTAATAAACAAAAATGAAAACAAATTGAAACTATTTTCTATGCTGGAGGCCTTTGAATAAAGCAGTGAAGAATCAAAACTATTAATTTGTTTACTTGTTTGTTGTTTATTTTTTACCGTAATAAAATTTCGCACTTTGTTGTCCACCAATTACAGGACAGAAAATTAAAGAATGGTGGCTGACGTCATTTAAATAAGCAGGGTTAATTAAAAAAAATAAAATGAGTCTTTCCATTACAAAGGAAGCCTTTGGAGTCAACTTGGAAACCTAGGACAGCTGTTTCGAATTCATTAGGCTCTCTTCAGTCAGGGCTATCCAGCATGTAAAGAATCAAACGGCGTAGGAGGGAAAAGAACAAAAATGACCCCTCAGAGATTAATAAAATAAAAACAACATTGGAATGAGGAAATTAAATCCTTGGAAAGCTAAGCTCTCCCCACAAAAGGTACTGACCATGCCCGAACATGTACACAAAAAAAAATAAAATAAAGTTTTATTCTAAAACTTCTAAAGAAAAGGTGTTCTTAAAGTTTTTTAAAGAAAAGGAAGTCTTTTATCATGAATTGTTTCCTTTTCTTTAGACCTATTGTAAAGAAAGGGTGAACTATAGGCCATGCAGGTCCTTAGGCTCCCAGCGATCAACGGAAGTAGTTGAGGTCATTCCGACGCTCTCCCGCCTTTAACGCCCGAGTAAGAAATCCTGTATCCATTTGATAGAGGGATGGGTGAACCTTAGGATACGTCTAGAGGAGAAACAACCATTGAGAAAAATCCCCCGAATTATTACAGGCCTATTGTAGGTTTTATTTATTTATTTATTTTCTTTTTTTATAGTCAGATGCCTTTTGTGATAAGTGTTTGGCTGTCCAAGAATGTGATTTCCCCATTTGGATGTTTGATCTCCTTTCTTTTATTTTAGTTTCTGTCTTTAATTAGTTTCATAGTAAAAAAAAAAAAAACAGAAGTCGGAATTTGGACAAATTGTAGGGATTTCTTCAGTGAATTGTAGGTTTCCGTCCAAGGACTTAAGGACACACGACGCTGAAGAAAACACTTAGAATTGAGATAAAAATGAGTCGAGACATCAGAGGGAACCTCTTAAGCACAAAAAAAAAACCCTTTTTAATTAAAAGACAAAATTGACTCCGCAGAAGTGTCCTATTCATGTAATTAGTCAGGCGTGTATTTAATTTGTTGTGGAAACACTTGATTAAGTTTTTCTTTTCTCTATTTATCCTAGCTTTGTTTTTTTTTTGTTTGTTTTTTTATTGTTAACTGTCCGTGTTGCAGCGACAAGTCAGAACTACAAAGGGAGAGATCGCTATAGTCACTGTTATGGCGGATAGATAGAAACCGTCTTCAAATTGAACTTGTCATTTGAATTAGGCCTATGTGAAAGCGCGCGGAATTAGTGGATTAACGGAAAATACCCATTGTTGGACATTACTATTTTGGTGTTTATTTTTGTCAGAATCACGCGCTAATTACAGATGTAATTTAAAACACAACACATTAAGATCATCTGTAAATGTGGAGACCACTTTTGAAGAAGATCCGTACAATAGTTAGATACACACACACAGACTGACTGACTGATTTGATAAGCCTTCCTTTCTAGGAAGTCGGCTGTGACTCCTATTTTTCTGTCTTTTGTTATTGATTACGACTGGTTACCGCAGGGCTTAGAACAACTTAACAGTAATTGATCGATTTTATTCCCTCGGGGGCAATTTCTGTTTGAACGACATTTACAATGGCACGGATTAATACTCAGACACTGATTGATGAACAAAGGAAAAGAAAAAGTCACGGTGGCTCATTTCACGTACAAGGACAATCACTGCGTTGTGTAACTCCGCTCGAAAATACAATCACAGTTTAGAAGCTATGAAAATATTGTGGATTTATGATATGGAAGTGTTCTGATTGCATCTTGATCAGCAAGAAAAGAACGCTAACTACTTATTATGGGGCTTTTTTTATTACGTTTTAAAATTTCGAACTTCTTCAATCGCAGGAAATTGTATGACAGGAGAAGAGCGGAAGGATACATTTAAATAACTCAACTGCAATCAAAAGATGGAAGATACTATAGCTGTAGTTAAAAGAGATGATATTTATCTAACAATATTTACTGCGAAGTTGGTGAAAATATACCTTGACAATGTCGAAAAACAATTAAAAACATAAGATTTCGTTAAGTAAAGTAGTCCATTCATTATAAATAATATATTGGTTAAAAAAAAACACACACACATTATTAATATGTTAATTACGAATTTTAAAAGTAAATAGAAGAAGAATTAAGGATTTTTTTTGAGCCTCAAAGGAATTTATTGTTTAATCAACATGACTTGTCGTTATATTGATAAATAAATACGATATCTAATATAATACAATATAATGTAATACATCTGGAGATTATAATGCTAGTTTTTGATTACATCAAAATTACAGAACTCGGGCTGGATACGACCTACTGTAGTTTCTGGTCTTTCTGATATTAGTCTAACGAGCAGTGGGGGTGTGAAGATGAGAGACAGGAAAAGCATAAAAAGAAAAGAAACAGGACATTTGTCGAACTCACGGGAACAACAGTTGGAAAATTAGCCAATTTAAGACAGTAATAGTTAGCCAATACTAATAAGATAGTAATAATTCTTTTTGGGTTTTATGACAAGTTCATTGAGAAGCAACTATGTTCAGAAAACATATTATAAATATATTATATGGTATTTAATACAATCATTGTAAATCTCTAAACAAAGAAATGTCAGATTTTAAAAGGAAAGATTATATATTCTTTAATTTCTATTTTTTTTTTTTATCAGAACGAAAAGTTACAAAAGAAATTAAAGAAATAAAATATATATATATTTTTTTTGTCGCAATATCTGCTTGAAAGCTCAATCTGGTCTTTATCTTTTATCGGCCATTGATTCTTCCACCTGTGTAGACCCAATTGAGATCAACCTCCCTTTCATTGGGCGGGAGGTGGGGGTGTATGATTTGATCTTTTGTGTTTTAAGTCCCCTTTGAGTAGCGCCTCTTTCTCCGATGAGCCAATGGGAAAGTGATGCCCTTCTTTTGTGGTTTTCGGTGCTCCAGGGAAGTTGTGAGTCCCAAGGAACCACATTCTATTAACCCACGCCTCACTCAAGCGACTGCAAACCTTCTTTTCTATATTTCTTTTTCCAATGCACCTAAAATTCTGAAAATTTAAATATGAACTTGTGATGCATCTGGGATTTATATTTTCTTGTTTTTAATTTTCAAAATATTCTACAATTAATGAAATTAAAACTCAAAAACAGTCTATGCTGTTTCTGTTCAGTAGATAGTAGAATTTTAAAAAATAAACGAATATATCTAAATGTATTTACAGAAGAAAAATAAAATTGCAAAACTTAAGTGGATTCTTCTCCATAAATTTGCTTTCCAAGTTGTAAGAAGATGGATTCAATGGTTAAGAAGAGAATCCATTTGTTTCCTTCAACAAAGTTTGCCTTTTACATCCCTTGGAACCCGAATATCGCAAATTTGTCGAATACATTTTGACAAAGAATACTCATGTCAAATTTCGTGTTTCCAACTAAAGCGGTTTCAGAGATTCCCTACTTTTGAAGAAAATTCTCCCCTCTGTTTACACCATTTAGTCCGGATCCGGGTTTTCTTTGTTATTCCGGGATGCATGTGAAACTCCGTTCCAATTTTGGTAAAGATCCCTTAAGAAATGGCACCGTTGTTTCACGACAAACGAACTTTCATGCTGATTCTATAGATTTATTTATTTATTGTTTATTTAATATACAGTGCAGCGAAAGGTTCGAGAAAATAAGCGAGGAAACTGCTTTGTTAGTATCGATCGTCGCTTGTACAAATCCCGTTCTCGTGAGGTGGTGCTGAAAGGAGAAATGGACGTACTTTTCGTTGTTGTTATGCTCATTCTAAACGCAGGTCATTCCCGCTGGAGGATGTCTGTGCGAATCCCCAATCAATGTTTACTATGCGAGGCTTTGCCTGGATTATTAGGATGGACGATATCTCTCGCGTGACTAATAGATTGTTATGTAGAGCGTCCACGTGGAATCGAACGCTGACTGTCATTCGGTTCACGTTTTACGAAACGCCAGCAAATATGTTTACGCCGGTTTAAAAAACCAAAAAAAAAAACCTTTCCGTATCCTCGTCAAGACGACATCGAAATATCTCCCTGGAGTACTCTTTCCAATTGCAGATTGTTGTCCAAAACGAAACCGACATTTGAATACTTTATAAATTAGGGCTTTCGTTTTATGTTGGCAATGTTTTCGTTTCGGCTTTTATAGTTAACTCGTTATTGCCAAATCACACGATCCTATCCATTGTTTTGATCACTGATATAGTCATAGTTTTTCATGATATGTTTCTGTTATTTGATTTTGTTGCTTCCAAATCAAAACGTTCATAGAAATAGGAAGCAATGCTTCGTGTGATTGGCGCTGCTTTTTAAGTCAAGAACCAATCAGCGACAGATCTAAAACTTGTGACTTTCAGTTTTCGTAACGGGTTAAAGTCGCTTTTACACCTACACACTTTTTCATCGAATCATATATGCCTTTCAGCAAGTTGTCAACCAGTTCGAAACTACGAAGTTGTTGTGTTTTAGAATCTCTACTATTTACGCGGAAGCGGAATGCTAGTACATGCAAGCTTTGAAGAGCGACAAATACTCCCACAATCCTTTGCGAACGCGCTGTCATTTCAACAAGAAATGAAGAAACACACTTCTGCATAATTTATTCTGATGGAAAAGGATGAATTTATTTCAGTAAAAATATTGTTTATTTTCTTAAAGTAATCTTCTGACTGTAACAACACTTAATTCTGAACAACCTTTAAGTCGGCTGCTTCGTTGCCTTCTTTGTTACTGGTACGTCACAGCTTCGCCAGTCGTGATTGGTGCTTACTAAAAATCTTTCACTGGGATTCGCTGAATTATAGGACAAATTCTAAAGTCATTTCAATGATGCTTTTCAGTTTCAAAGCTAATTTGATTTCAAATTCAAATAATTCGAATTCAGATTCAAGACTAATTTAGGATCAATTTGATGAACAATGAGGATCTTGTAATTTGGACATTAAGAACAAGGGCGTAGGTTTCCGCGTTAATAATCTGGTCTTGAACAGAAGATCTGCACATTAATTGTTGTTTCGCATCATTAAAAAAATGACTAATTTACCCCTCCTCTCGTACTGAAAAATGGAGGATATTATAGGTTTGATTATAACACTCCTTTAATATGCGTGAGGAATAAGAAAAGGGGTCAGAATAAAAAAGTTGTAGAATGGAAAAAATGTTTCAAATCGAAATACGCAATCTGGCTAATTTAAAAACTACTTAATCTCGAAGCTGAAAATTTACTGGAAAGTTGAGGGTCTTGTAAGAATTATCTTTATTAATTCCCCTTTCATCGGAACAATAAGAAACAAGGGGTAAAAAAAAAAAAAAAAAAACCTTCAAAATAACGATGACATTAACTTCTAACGGTAGATCCCACTGCGGTGATTCTTCGTAGTAACGGCTTCCATTTTTAAAATTCAACTATGCAAAGAAGTTTAACGTAAACCAAAGTGCGACAAAGTGCCGATATTTAAGCTTCGCTTTGTTGTTGTGTTTTTTTATTCTTTATTTAAATGCTTTCTTTGTGATATGCGCTTAGAATTATTTTATAATCTAAAGTGGTTACAGTAATTTTCCTTGTTTGTTGTTCCACTTGCGGGTGCGAGAATACTGTCCTCATACATCCCGACACACAGTGGGATTGTAATCAACTGGACAAGTCCGGCTGATGACTGATTACGAAACAGCTGTCCCCGGTTCCCACTGAAAGCAGTTTGTTGTGCTTAAGTTTCGTTGAACCAACTTTCAGTTAACGTATTAAACAAGATAGTGTCAATTTAAAAAAAAATATATAACAATAAATAAACAAAACAAAAAAAGCCTTAATTTCGTTTCCCTGTAATATATTTTTCTCTTCTCTGTTGATTTTCGGGTGTTTACTTATTCTTCCTGTTCTTCAGCCTTTTACTTTTTGGTTCTTAAATTCTTTTTTTGTTATTTTTTTTTTTAATTGGCACTC
This sequence comes from Thereuonema tuberculata, assembly GCA_023159025.1. NCBI lineage: Eukaryota > Metazoa > Arthropoda > Chilopoda > Scutigeromorpha > Scutigeridae > Thereuonema > Thereuonema tuberculata. The sequence continues at coordinate 35,755,941 of JAFIDM010000007.1, read as the reverse complement.
CTTAATTTGTTTGGTTTCGTTTGTGTTGAGTGAATCTTAACAATTGCTGCCAATATCTATCGTCTGGTTTTAGTGGGAACCAAGACAGCTGTTTCGTATTATTAGCACTCATCAGCCAGGTGTATCCAGTTGATGAAAAGCCCAGTCTGTGTGAATGAGGTTATGGATAACATTCTCGCTCCTGCAAGTGGGACCCCAAAAGAACAAATAACAGTTAAGAAAAATTACTGCAGAATAGAATTAGTTAGCTAATCACGTCGCTAAGACACTGGCCTCTCACCTCTGAGTTCCGGGTTCGGTTCTCACGTGGGTTTCGTTGATGGTGGCGATCCGCGCTGGGCAGGTTTTCCCGGGGTTCTCCCGTTTCCCCTGCATATCTCACACCATCCTTTCTCAGTCTTTCTCTCCGTCTGTCCTTCTTTCCGTAGGATAGTACAAGAGATCTTTAAGGTCGACGTGCTCGGCAGTCATGCCACCCACTTTCAATTAATCTAATCTAATCTAATCTAGCTAATCACGTGTCACAAAAAGTATTTAAATAAAGCCTAAGAACAAAAACAAAGCAATCATTTTAGGCTTAAATAAAGACGTACTAACCACAGTTGACGTTAAACTCTAGTTGAATTTTAAAAATGCAGCCACTTACTACGAGGAATCACTGGTTCGTTTTGTTGTATTCGCTGTTGAAGTGCTAATGTTCGGCGTAAAATATATCCAACAACCGTGTGCTTTGCCCGAGGGATTGAGCGCGCGACACTTCAGAAGCAAACGGTGCCTCTTTTTTTAATTATTAAAAGCAAATAAAACATTGGCTTAGAACAGCGCTCCCAAATCTGGCATCCAATCTCTGTCTGCAGATAAAAGTAGAGGTGGACGATTGTTTGCCTTCAGAGCGACTTAACACGGACGATCCGAAACGATGACTCGGCCCAAAATCGATTAATTAAAGCCGAAACAGCTTTGGCACGCTTTAAAACACTTTGGGCACTGCGCAGGGCGTAAAAATCCTTCGCTCTTCACTTAATCTTGCAGAATGTCGTGAATTGTCGCAAACAAATAAGCGGACAATTGAGGAATGGGAGTTGTAATCCTGAGCTGTCGATCCACGAATAAGAAAGATCTTAAACAAAAGCGCTTGGTATTCTTCCATCCTGAGGATTAGTAACTGTCCTTTCTTCTCCTGGGGTTTTATTTGCGGTTAGACCTAGAAATCAGATGATTCGTTGATCGTCAGTAGAAGCTCTAAATATTACACTGATATTACTGTATTAAAAATCACAAATGAAGGTATTAAAATTCATTTAAATCCTGCTTTCTTAGCTAATAGGAATGGTTTAAGACAATGAAAGATTAACGATAGATATCCATTCTCTTATTCCAGTGGCTTTTCTATGGGAAGTATTGTCCCTTCCTCGTTTCTAGACAAGAATCCTTTTGGAAAAGATTTCAAAGATAAAAGTTAGTTCGTTCGTCGAATAGACAGACCAAGGTACAGGAAGATCTATCCAGTGGTTGAAAAGGAAGACACACACACACAGACAGACAGAGTGATTTGAGGAGCCTCGCAACAGGCTCTAGTTTAATCGCTGGGTATTGATTTATTTATTCGTCTTTGACTCCTCCATATTAATGTGACTGAAGAACAAATCTAAATCTCTAACAGAGAATTTAATTGTATAGAAGAGTTAAATTTGCTTTTTAAAAAATTAAAAAAGGACATTTTAGTCAAAATGGAACTGTTGTTTTTGTTCCATGATTCGGTGCCTGACCAATCAGGTGAAAGCAACCATGTGCTAATCTAGTGTGGAACTAACGTACAATGGACATTCTGAAAGATACATAGACTATCAACAATGAAAGGACTGAGAAAATTTGCTTCTAATGAAGAGGCTTTCATTAACTGTTAAATAAAAGTTAAACTTAACTGGAATAAACAATACAACTATGTTTTGGGAAAACTTGGATCATACTCTTATCTTTCCTATCATATTAAAAAAATTGTGCCATTTAAACAAAAATTAATTATATACAAAGCTTTGGTCGATTCATTGTTAAATTATGGACTAGAATGTTGGATAAGTTTAAAAAAAACAACAAATGGATAACATAAACAAAATAACTATGAAAATTTTCAATAATGTATACGTGAACTATAAATTTAAACCTACATTTGAACAACAACGAATAAGAAAAAAATATGGGATACTAAAAATAGATGAAAAATTTATATATAAAATAGTCATATCCAATTACTTTGAAGTAAGAAAAAAAAAGAAATTAATAGATGAAGAATTTAATACAAGACACAATTGGAATAAAATCTTTAAAATAGACAAAATAAGCAATAACTTTGGATATAGATTAAATAATTACGTTAAATACAAAATTTTCAAACAATTAAATATTGAATACAAAGACAATATTACATTTAAAGAAATAAAACACAAATTAATCTCTGACGTGATAGATGGAAGAATAATATTAAAGAATGATAATTACTAATTTAATTTTTTTTTTTTTTACTAATATAGCAAACTCTTAGTCACATAACACAGGTATGCAGTTTACGTAAGCATACCTAATGGGACTGATATACATTTTAAAAAAATCAAAAAAAAAAAAAAAATCAAAGCCTTGTCATTATGGAATTAATTTTTCTCTGCCAAGAAAGTTTCCTCCAAAGATTCAAACTTTCTTTTAGCAAATCATCGATCTGGAATAGCTTTCGTTTCCTACTGGTGGCCTAAGTTCTGTTTCATTTGAGATCTCATCAATGTTACGAAGTCCATTTGCCCCCACTTGGAAGGAAACTTTTATTTAGCGACATTGCAGAGAAGAAGCTGGATTAAACCTCGAATTAACTAACTTTCGCGAATGTCCAATTATTAACATAAATGAAACGGATATTACCTATCTCTTTGTGGTCCGCTAGAGATTGGAAACGAACAATCAATGATGAAAATCTTCTTTTTCCCCTTAATGCAATATTCTATGTTTTATGGGTGATATTTCGATCGTCCACAAAAACAGGAGTAGATGAACAGAGCTTTTTCTACCGAATTCTGTGAAAACTCTAAAACTTTAACGAAGTCTTTGTATTCTTTCTTTCTGAATTGCTTTCGTCGAAGTTGCTTACGCTTTTTTTTTCTGAAGCCCTTGGAACGTTAGAATTTCATCCTCATTGGCCCGAAGGTTTTACGCTGCCGTAAAGAACTTCCCACTGGAGTTAGGAACGTTTTCTAACATTGTAACGAAGGACATATTACACCGGATGTCGAAAAAACTATCTACTCTTTCGATAACCCGCCTACATTTATAAACGAGTGCATAAAACTTACATCGCCCTTCTAACGTCTCGAGATAGGGTTGTGCAAGATTTTTATAGCTCCCACTAGATGGCGCAGTCGGTCACCACAAATCATTTTCGGATCGACGAATTAATGAGGACAGTTATTGTCAGTAAAGGAAAAAGAATTTAACACAAAAAAAAATAAATAAAGTAGACAGGGAATAAGTATAGGTAACAAACAATTAAAGGCAACAACAGAAGAGGTTTAGATATGTAGTTAAAATCAAGCATTTGTTAAATAAAATATAGGCTTCAGCGGAACGTGATGTGTGTGAAATGTGTAGCTTTTTGTAAATCCCTTAATGCTTGATTAATTCATAGAGAAAAGTAAAGGGTTTGAATTAAACATTTTTAGAATGAAGTTTTAAATCGAAATATGCATGTTATCTTCGTCCTTGTTCATAGTAACTTCAAAACTAAATGTCTTAGGAAACTAAAATTTGGAAGTTTGATTTTTGGTGCCTGTCCGAGCAGTTAGGATCAAAAACTGTCACAATGCGTTAAAAGTTAAATAGGCGTGATCACTTGTGTCGACATTTTGCGAGAAGCCTCGAAATAAAGCTATTGTCTCGGACTTTACGTGAATCTCGTTCGTCACCACTCATCTGTCAGACTATATCATTTATTTGAGATAATTAAAATTGCGTTGGTAGAGAAATGGTCACCAATTGGGCTCTCTCTGTTAATTTTGATAGAAATTGGGCCCATAAGAACTGAAAAGTAACAACACACGAATCTCCCAAAGCCTACCATACTAAAATAAATAAATAAATAAAAAGACATAGATATATATGTCTACGTAATGTACAGTATAAACAATAATACACCTTGTCAACTTTTGCCGGATTACTGATTTCTCATTTGTTGAAACCACGAAGTTAAAATTCCTCCATTTGTACTTAAAACAAGCACATTTTTTCTTTTTATACCACCTACAATTTTGGAAGAAGAAAAAAAAAAACCCGTGAAATCTCGAAAATAGGCTTAACTGTAAAACAGAGTGTGTTGCGCCGGAAAGCCCATCAACGTATTTGAATCTCTCTTCCATAATCACAGGAACTTCCAAGGGGAAGCTACAAATTAGCTAACAAGGTAATATCTTTTACCGATATTCGAGTCCTCAATAACTTACTATAACACTATTGCAGATAAAAATCTGAAATTTTGTAAAACATAAGTGAAGTTTTGTATTTTCTATTTTTTCAAAGCATTTTAATTTTAAATTATTAGTTTTAGTTATAATAAACCTTATCGTAAGACAAATCAATTTATTTTTCGTTGCATTAATGCTGTATATTTTTAATTAAAAACTATAATTGAAAGTATTTCTTATGGGGAAATTATTATTATTTTTAATTAAAAATAAGCAGTATTTTGTCAATGAAAAATTATGAGATTTTTGAAAGCCTTTATTTCAATCTGGCTGTAAAAATTTCAGTCTAATTTGCGAGACGAATATTAAGAAAAAAAATCGTAAAGATGAAAAATATTAACTACAGCTTTCTTTCAGTTTTTAAACAGCATTACGATAAAATTTCACCAATTTTTATAATTATCCCCATTAGAGATCGTCTTTAACTAAATAATAACATTAAAACATCAAAAAAAAAAAAAAAAAAAAAATATATATATTTTTTGGACAATTGATGAACTACTTTGTAAGCCTCGCTTTACGAACGTTCGCACTTACGACCTACTTTCTCAAAATATCAAAAGGTTAAATATTTTCAAAATTCCTCTAAAATTTACTTCTACAGAGAAACTTTAACTTATCTACGTTTGCCCCCACACCCCGTTTATATCCCTCAGAGCCCGAATATCCAAAATTCGGAGAATATGTATTTTTTCAATTTTGAGAAATAACATTCATATCAAATTTCGTGTTTCCAACTATAGAGGATTCAGAGATATACCAACCCTTCAACAAAGTTTGCCGCCCTTTAAGCCGGATCCAGATTCTCGTGGTTTTCCATAAGACAGTATTCTGGGATGCAGGTGAAACTCCTGCGAAATGTGCTAAAAATCCGTTGAAAAATGGCAACGTTGTTTCACACTTTTAAAAACAATCAAACAAAGAAACTTTCGCGCTTATTATATAGAATAAATATTTTTTCTACTTTTATTTATTTGTAAGTTCGTCTGAGACTAAAAACCCAATATCGGCGAATTTTCTTTCTGTAATGTTTGTTATAACTTTACAAAGCAAGAAAAAAAAAACAAAAACTATTTAACGTAAGGAGCCCTTGAGTTATTTCAGAAAATCCTTGTGAATGGTGATTTTTTTGCGTTTTATCGCCACCAAAAAATCCTTGACTTAACAACGTAACTTGGCTGTAGACGATGGAACCGAAGGACGATCTTTTACTGTTCGTCTTTTGTCGAACTGGAAACGCAACACATTCAATTCAGAAAATGGGTTCCGAGCTCTGAGACACCCACGTAAAGGCCCGGCTTTGTCGCCTGCCGAGCGCCGCTAATCTCGCAGAATCTAATTAACACGGCGAATATAATCTTCGCCTGCACGTTGGCAGGAAAAGCGGACGGCTTCAACGGCAACATCATCCAACAATTGCAGCTCTGTTTTGTTTTTCATTTCCTGTTTTCGTTATTCCGTTAAATAATTATGAATACTGATGAGAATGACTTCTAAAACCTCTGAAAGCCACACACACATACACAGGTAGCACGTGTAATTACAGAAACAACCCGCTTTATTTGAATCCCAGCCACCGTCAAAATTTCCTCCAACATCCCCAATGTCAAAACCGACTCTTCATTTGGAAGCCTTAGTTTGGAATCACTTGGGTGTCTTTGCAGAGAAAACATTGTAAAGCTTCAGACGCATTGCGAATTAAGACTGACGGTCTGAATGAAATTTCAGTGTACATACTGATGGAACCAAAAGAACAATATCCGCAGATGAACCCAAAAATACTTGTCCCAAAAAATAGGATAGTTAGAGGTTCTGGTCCACTTCCATCTTTTTCTACGTAGGTTATTATTGTAACCTTACCGGCATTGTAAGGCGACATAAATTAAGATGGTTTTGATCACCCATGGGTTCAATTTTTATCAAAATGAACAGGGAGTTCATATTCTATATATATAACTATATATATAACTATACTTATCTGGCCTGGTGTGTTATCTGGCCTGGTTCGTAAAAATAGTAGACTGACAACTGGGTTGGATCAAAACTCAGAACTAACTCGATCTGTTTATTTCAGACAGAGCAAGGGTTTTTATAGACTTTGTACAATGATTTGTGATTGGTTGGTGGCTTTTAATAATTTATTGGAGGATTTAAAAGACCTGTGATTGTAACGGGTTTTCACCGATATTTAAATTAAAGAGAATTATGGGACGGCCACCAACCGTTAGGAATTCAAAAATAAACAAACAGATTTGACAGTTTAACGGACAAATTTAAAATATACAGTAAATTAAATAATGATGGGATCAGAACAGTAGAAAAATAGAATAAAGTAGAATACAATAAATAAAACTATGATATATCTATAAAAATCATCGCAACATAAGCTCATATAACTAGTCGAATACTATCCCTTCGCTCCGGAAGCCTTATATATATAACGTACAGAAACGCTTTATTTATTTAGCAAATTAATATCGAGATCGGAGAATTTACGACTTCCCAGCCCTTTGTGGCCTTCTCCACATTCCCTATCACTTGAAACCTTCCCCAGTTGATAAAACATCACGTGGTCATTAGAAATTAATGTTTTATTCTAAATTCCAATGATGTGGATGAGAAAGAAATTGAAATCGAAATGGCATGGGAGAAAACAGGTGTATTGCGGGTTGCCGTCACACACTTCATGGATCCCCCCCCCCCCCCCCCTAAAAATAAGTAATTTTTTTATTTTTTACGTCCACAATATGGAACCTATCCGCATGCCAAATTTAAAGTTTGTAGCAAGTTCGGAAGTATGCTAAACATTTCCAACAGACAACACATCCACAAATTACGCGTGCAATTTTCAGATAGAGTGTCTGAAATTTCCGTTACGATGTAGGTTCTACGATCCTTCTCGTTGCTGACCGATTTCGAACGAACCAATTCCCACTCCATGCGTTAACGCACGGCGAACCCTTTTTTCAATTTTGCTATTTTGACGACTCTAAAAAGTTAAATAATAATTAATAAACGAATAATCTATAAATAAAACTTACTTAATAGAATTTGTTTTAGTAAATTTACAATTCTCGCAGATGTTTGTCGACTCCTTTCAGATAAAAGCGGTCGGATATTCATTGCGTCGTTAACAGAACTGCGTTTCCAAAGATTAATTCCACGATCTGATTCTATTTCTATGTCCCGTGGCCGAGCGGTGTCAAGACCTGTAATGAGAAGTATAATGATTGTAAGGACAAGTTCGAATCCTCCGCAAATGTAGTGTCCTTGTCGTTCAAGCAAAGCTGAGCACACCAGGCGCTAGATTGGTTGATATGTTGGAATCTGGGTTGGAATCGAACGGTTTGATTGTTTCTTGTGTTGTTTATCTCCTCCTTTTGCTTCCAGCTGTCTGGTGTTAGTGGGGTATTGCCACAACTGTATAATTATAATGAGGTTGGAAGTATTCCTCGCCAGAGCCGATACCAAACTGAATGAAGGTGTTATTCAGATATACTGACATTGTAGTAAATGGCGCCAAGCGATTTTTGTATTCTTTTCAAAATATGCATATCAAACATAATTCAGAAAACATAATCAAGCATATCAAACGTAATTCAGAAAATTAACAGATCATATCTACATTGATTTACCACGACAAGTATTGCAAGTTGTCTTATCATTGGCGTGCCATAAATTATACTTAATGTAACAGACACAGATCTGGCACAATACAGTACAAGCGGTCCGCGACTTGGCTAGTTCCGACCCACGTAGATCCGGAGTTACGTAAGAAATCAGTAGGAATTCAAAATAAAATTTATAATAGACCAAAGCTGTAATGTAAACATTTGAGGCAGGCGTGTATCCACTTGTGCAAAGACGATTCTGTGCTAAGTGTTTCAACTATTTCAGTTATTTCTATCAGAAATTAAATACCCTCGTCACTCAAAAACGTTCAGTGGTGAAACAGGTATTTGTTTTTACTTAAAATAGCTGTAACATTTCATTTTTAATATTTATTTAATTTGTTATTTTAGTTAAATATCTTCGGTTCGCCAGAGGTAAGTCTCTCTCTCTGCCTTTTTCCAAAGCAAAGGGAATAAGATCGTGAGGCCACCCCGATGTCCCCACCGCCTTTAATCCTCGAGGACGATACCCATTCTTTTTGGGTGGACCCTAGAGGAGAAGTCAGTGTGGAAAATTATTGGCAACTCCAACAGGGAATAAATGAGCCAATTCCTGGACCATTTATGTATTGCCGGTGCTATAATTTTGTCTGAATATTTTTTATCTGAAGCTACGTTAAAAGCTACGTCGAGAGGGGATGCTTCGAGCTACGTAATGGGACTCTTACTTACATCAGGAGCTGTCTGTAATTTAATCTTGAATTTTGACATTGTCCCATTTTTCATAAATACTTTTTTTATTTCACGAGGGCAATAATAGCACCAATGATAGCGTATGTTATTACGTATGTTTACGTTCATTTAACGCTCATGAAAATATCTATGTATTGAAATGGAAAGCTTGTTTGTGTGAACCAAATGTAGATTATTACGGTTTCGATTTGCTTCGAACAGAGAGTTATTTAATAATGAAATATTTATTTACCAAATGATGGTTATTTGATCAACGTATCCTCAGTACGACGGCTGTGCCAATGAGAGAACTTTTTCCAATGCGGTTGGATTGTGGTCTGCAGAGCTCTGCTGATGGGAGCGATTTTAAAGTTAAACTAATTTAAATTAAAATTCGAAGTAGTTTATTCTCTGTTCTGTTACTGGTTTAATAGAGTTTTGGATCATTAAAAAAAAAAAAAAAGGGTTTTAATGAAACCTACATGTTTGATGTAGATTTCGAAATATTGTAGTGACTTTTATATTTATTGTATAGTTTTATCGTTATTTTATCCTTTGTATTTCAGTTATTCCGTTTCTCTGTATTCTAATCTTTATTATTCAATTTCTGGTAATTATCTGTTGATCTGTTTATTTTTGAATTTCAACGGTTGTGGCATCTTTTAATTCATTTTTATTTAAATCACAACGGTTTAAAAACCCGTTGTGATCACATGGCATTTAAAGCGCCCAATCAATTTGTAAATGCCACAACCAATCATATCTTTTGTACATAGGCTATTTAAACACATGTAACCTGTAAATAAACAGTTGTTGTTAGTTCTTGCTACTTCAGTCCAGACGCAGCTCCAGTCTCTACTTAGTTAGACACTACGATTTTTACCAGTTAAAAACACCCCACAATATAATAAAACAGTCGGATTGAAACTGAATGCTTTCTACTTTGAACTTCATAGACAGCTTTAGAAGGACAGCGGGAGCATTTTTCGCGCGTTAAATCTTAAAGGAAAAAAAAAGGTAACTGTCAATTTCAGGTAATGTGTGTCTTAAAGAAGAACTCAAAACCTATTTTTCTTAAAAGTTCCAGCATAATCTTTTTAAAAAAGAAAAAAAAAATCTTTCAAGATCGACGTGGATCAATTGTTAAGGCAGGCGGAAGTCAGTTGGATGATTTCGAAGTCTTACGTTCAAATCGTCTTCAATTGTTAGAAATACAACAAAAAATCTGAAAATTAAAATAGTTTAAATAGGAATGATTAAATATTCTTCTATTCTTGATTTTTAAATGACAACTGAATTTGATGGTTTTGATTTATAGTTTTGAATTCAGGGAATAGGTTTTATTCGTAGAATCAGAAAGGGTATCAGAGATATTAGTTTTCAAGATATGTTTTTCATAGGCTTTTGTGCGAACAACCTGATTCTGAATAGATAAGTTGAACCCTTCAGTTGTTCGCAGCCACTCAGTGATCCATGTCCTCTGAAGCGAGTCCATATAAAGTTTTGCTCTTCCAGTTGTTTACTTGATCTGCCGTAGTGGTTTCTTGAGACTGTAGCGGTGGAGTGTAATTCTGATCTTGTTATTATCATCATTTTAAAACGAGCTTCATGTCATCAATAAGTTTTCTGGAACACTCCTCCTCCGCTACAACATCAAGAGCCTTTGTACGGATCTTGTTGAAATATGGTCTGTGCATTTGATGAGCAGAAATGATCAACGTTTCATGTGTTGAGATTTTTGTCAGTGCAGGTCCCTGTCGAGAAAGTAGCGCTTGAAGGTGAGAAGAAAAATTCCAATTGAAAATCATAACCAAAGCAAACACAGTTATCTATAACAATGGATGTTTCTTTTAATGGATGTTTATCCGTTTAATTGTGCGGGCTTTAAAACTAATTCAATTTAAACAATATAAGTAATCCCCTATTTATTTATTTATTTATTTATTTATTTATTTATTTATTTATTTAT
>JAFIDM010000007.1:35711123-35745117 GCA_023159025.1 Thereuonema tuberculata | reverse complement strand
TATTTATTTATTTATTTATTTATTTATTTATTTATTTATTTATTTATTTATTTATTTACTCAGAAACGGACAAATTTTAACTGCTAATATTAAGCACATCTAACAAGAATTCTAAAGAAAGAACTTGAAATCTCTTTCAATATATTTTGTTTTCTTTTTTTAAATTATAATAAATACTGAATTACAAACATTAACAATTTCTTTTTTTATTTTCTGGGAAAAAAAAGTAATTAAATCCGCATTAAAAGTAATTCTAAGGTTGCCGCGGATATTAAAAGAACTATAGTTCGTTCACTATACCTTGTCTTCACGTGATCACAGCCAACCAATCGCTGTCATTTCCTTTCTTCACTAGGGTTATTGCTTAGTTGCTTCTGGAATGTCGTTTTGAGTTGCTCCCATTGTTTACATCGTATTGGTCCTCCCGCTACAAGGTTTTATATATTTTTAGTTGGTTTTTACGGCATTTTATATATTTTCTTAATTTACATATTTTTAATTTCACAAAAACTTTTTATTTTTAGGCAATATTGGACTCATTTGGCAGCTATTGTTACAGCGGCCAAAATCAGTAGCTATTGCGTTTGTCCTGTCCGTTGGTCCGTGTCTGTCCACCCCTAACAACTCCCGATCGGAAGTTCGCATCGACAAACCAACTTCACCATTGTGTTCAGAGACCCAAACAACGTATGGATAGGGTATTTTTAGGGGCCAACGCCCCGCCATGTTCGAGATATTTGGCATTGTTTCCACTGGATTTTTGCTATTAGCTTAAATGTTAGAAATGCAACCATCTCATTTCAGTTGTCAGCTATAGTTAAGGTCTCGGACTCATATATTAAAGGTGGTCGGTTCGATATTTGCTAGTTTTGTTTTTGTTTTTTTTTTCTAAATCTTTTTTTCTCGAAGTCCATATTTCTTTTTGTTTTATTTTTCCTTACGCTAAGGTAATTCCTATATTTTTTATTAATGTTTTATATTATTATGGGTCGCCCTTAAATTTATTCTTTAACACAAAATTATATTCACTTGTTTTGTTGCTGCTTTTAAACAAACAAAAAACAAAACAGGTTTTAAAGAAAGTAGAAACCTATTGTTATTAGTTTTATAATTGTAGGATCTGTCATATTTTTGTAATGACCTGCGTTGATCGAGGTCTTAAAGGCGATCGCGTTCTTCCCAAGTATCAGCTCGTCCTTAACCTATCGGAGGATGAGGCTTCTAACACGTCGACTACAATGGATTGTAAATCGGGTAACATTTTACTATGTTAACGTTATTCAGGAAATTACGAATATAAAATTATTAATAAAAAAAAAGTATTAGTAAAAAAATGTTTTTAAAAATTAAATACTTTTCCCTAATATAGTTTTCAATACATTTCTATTGTTATTATTGACATAGTTTAGCCTGAAATATCTTGGCACGAACATGAAGATCGAATATCTCTCAATCGTTCTCTTGTAACTCCCCAAACTTTTCGTAATTGAATCCATCCCTCATTAATTCGCTAATTCAGGATTTGGAGAATATAATTGAATTAGTGTTCATTAAAACACATTTATTAAAACCCTCGAATACATTAAGGAAATTGATGATAGAATTACTAGTCATTGGAAAAGGCAGTTGACAACGTTTGACTGTGGTTTGACTGTCAATTGCTTTGTTGGTTTGTTTTTTAAATTGCAATATTCTGTAAAATTGTATGTTCAGATAGGAATAGGGAGAAGAGGTTTTTATGATGGTTCTAGTCTTTCAACAAAAACAAAAAAAAACAAAGTTGTAAATCTATAGCCATCGAATTTGTATCAAGTTTCAAACAGATCCAAGCAGTGGTTCAGAAGCATACCTACATACCTACAGACTGAGCGATTTAATGAACCTCCCTTTTCTATTCGAAATAGACTAAAATAGAATGTTAAAATTAAGCCAACGCACAAAACTACAATGAAAATTACAAAATAAAAATTACAAAATAAAAAAAGCAATTAAGCTCACAATCATTTCGCCAGCGCCAAGGCGTGGCATCTTCAGATGAATGCATAGACTAAAACAAGTGAATATAATTTTGTAATAAAGCTTAAATTTAAGGGCCACCCATAATAATATAAAAAAATTTAAAAATAATAAAAAAAGGAAATAGGCCTACATTAACGTAAGGAAAAGAAAAAAAAACTTAGGGAAAAAATAATAAAAAAGTAGGAAGAAGAAAAAGCCAAAACAAAAAAAAACTACGCGGACATTGAGAAAAAAAAATAAAGACCTCCCCCCCCCCCAAAAAAAAATAAATAAAAATAATAAATAAATTTACGGATTCGAACCGACAACCGTCAGTATATGAGTCCGTGATCTTAAGCATCAAGGTAAGAGCGGCAATCCAATGAAAACAATGCCAAAAATCTCGAACATGAGGGGGTGTTGGCCTCTGAAAATTACTATGTTGTTTGGACCTCTGAACATAATCCGTTTGTCGATCAGACCTTCCGTTCGGGAGTTTGTTGGTGGTGGACAGATACGAACGGACGGACAGGACAAACTTAATAGCTATCGATTTTGTTCGCTATACAATAGTTCCCAAATGTTTCGCTAAAAAAATCCTTGAAATTGTTGTAGGGACTCTTGTGGATCGTTAGCTAAAACTAAAACTTGCGAAGATGAAATAGATTGAAAACCTTAATGTACATTTATCTTCTATTTACTCTTATTTATCATCAGTTAAATCCTCCTTTGTAGAAGAACTGAATAAAAATGAGAGGGAAGTGGGATCTTTTAAACTACACCCCAAACCTACCAGATTTCTTCTTCCAGATTTCAACCATTTTTTGTTGTATATTTTTCAGTGCTTGTTAGGTTGGAGGATTTCGTTTTCGACTTTAGAAAGGATTGCGGATCGCCTTTTAGCCGAAAATGAAAGGTACGGCTCTAATTCGAGAGGTGTATTATAAATGCGAACGAGAGAATTAACGGATTTATGATAATCCTCACTTAACGCGGGTTTCAAGCGTTTATTTGTTTCAGTTGCACACCTGTGTTCGTTTTATGAAGCGTTTCTCCAGTTCACAGTACTTTAGGGAGGGCGGGAAATATTGTCATTACGAATTTTATTGGCGAATGTTGAGTTAATTTATTGTATTAAATCAACTCAATAAATATTCATTTCTTTTCCCCCCCCAAAAAAAAAAAAAGATTTACGTTCTATCACAAAAAAAAAAAAATTGCTTCGAAAATAAAATAATAATAATAATAATATGCCGAGTTTTTTTAGTGCCGTTGACAAATGTAATGGCTGCTTCCCCTCTGATTCTAACATCCCAGAGACGAGGAACCATTTGCCATTGGAAGACCACATTCATCAGTCATTAAAGTATTATATATTTATGTATTTAGTTATAAGATAGTAAATACCATATTTTAAAGAGAATATCTAGAATCAAGGGTGTTTGTGGAAAATCGTTTAACGAAAAATATGTTGTAAGACATTTGACTATCAATGAATCTAATTCTGTCATAAAATTTGATTCTGAAGGACTAGTGGATATGATACCGGATAAATTCATTGTTTGAGAAATTTTCGCACTATTGGCTGAGATATACTCAATATTTCGGTCCGGTAACTCGGGTCTTCTTCAGGAGATGTAGATAATAACATTAAGCCAGGCGTATTTTCTTTGTCAGTTTTTTCCGATAAGTTGTTTACGTGACTTGCCTCTTGGACATATGACGGATAAAGACTTGTTCCCAAGGACTCGTCCTGCCTGTTCCCTTCGCGTTGTATCAGTGTGGCGCCATGTCTCCAAGAGGAAAGCCACGTAAATTTAAATAACTTATCGGCAAAAAACTGACAATGGAAATGCGCCAGGCTTAATGTTATTATCTACATCTCCAGAAGAAGACCCGAGGTACCGGACCGAAATATTGAATATATCTCACTCCGGAGTGCGGAAATTCCTGGGACATTTATCAAGAATCTAATTCTGTCGTTAAGCGAATGTATCGAAATAGAAGTATTTGGGTGACTTGATTTTGTAAATAGTCTGTTTAAGAAGTTTTCTATTTTCAGCTCTAACTATTCCCGCATTGTAAGTTTATCGGTATTAATCTTTTATTGTTCTTTTCCTAAATTTCTTAGTAAAACCACTTAAATTTGAAATTGCATTCGAAGGACCGACCTAAAGTTCCTCACCCCTTTAATAGACTATTTAGTATTGAAATATCAGCAAATAAAAGAGAAAAGTTCAACTGTCATTGGTGTCGTCCTAACAACAGAAATCTTTTACTTAACGATTTAGAATTAACATCGTGCTGTATTTTATTTTACTTTTTTTTTTCCAGTGTACGGCAAATGAATATCACCTCAGCATTTCATCGTATTGAGTTTACATTATATTACATGAAAGTTTACTTTAGGACGAAATTTGACGTTAAAACTAGCCCTCCAACCAAAAAACAACCGCGACTGATTTAAGGACAAAAGACAACTGACTTTGAAATGTTTAAAACCTTTTTCAAATGAGACCTTGTTGAGGAACCAATGCGTGAAGGAATTCCCATAGATCCCCAAACAATAACAATGGATAGTAACGAGTTTTTTTAGTTAATCCACTAATTCCGTGTGTTTTGAAATGACTAAAATTCTTTGGATTTATTATCTTTTTTTTTTTTTATGAATATGAAAAATTTCGACTGTTTGTAATCAGTAGAATAATTAAAAAACGAAAAATTCTTGATGTGACTGCAATGATAGAAATTAAAGCAAATTCTGATTTTTTTTTTTTTTTTTTTTTTTTTTAAAATAATGAATACAGTATCCGAAGAACAAGTCTTAAAGTTTCTTCTAAATTAAACTTAAGACATCTGCTCATTTAGCACCTCCAGCAATGAAGTACAATTCTCCATAGGCTTAACGTATGCGAATGTGACGCCATCTGTTGGCAAATTATCACACTAAACAAGTGTTATATTTTCTCTTCCATAAGAAGAAAGCAGGCTCTAAGTTCTTTTCTGTAGTTTCTACAAATAGATTTAAATATTTGTGAGTCTCTTACGATTGAATCTTTTATTTAGTTCCGCTGAAGAGTGTTTGAGATCAGATGACAGATAGTAGCTTCGTCCTGGGGGCGGAGCTCTATCGACTAATAATTATCATTAAGCACACTCATTAAGAGACGCCACCGAAAAATCTATTCTCGCCAGTTTTATTTGTTTCTGGAATTTTCCCTCCCTCCAAAACAGCTACTTGAACTTTGCAAATGAGACAGTGCGTAGGTGATGCGCTCGAGTCTAATTAGAGAAACAAAACAAAGACTGTTTCACGTGAACTGATTTATTTTATTTTGTTGCAGTATTAAGTAATAAATTTTATTTATTTTCCTTGTTTGAAATTGCTAAGTTGATAGTAATTGTAGTATATTATTATAATAAGAACTACTAAATAATAATGTAATATAAAATTGTATTATTTATATTACGTTTTAATTATATGTATAAATGACTAGCTTAAAGTAACCGGCGTTGCCCGGAGAGGGATCCCTATCCAATTGTTGCAGAAAACTATTTGTGTCGCCACCAGATCCACATGTGGCACTGTTTCAGAGATTTCACCCCTTTGGAAGTGGTTAACTGGATTCCAAGTAGCCTGTATTTTCCGCAGGATAACAGAGTATTTAAGCAAAATTTGGTTCCAATCAGTTAAACGGTGTAAAATTGTATAGAGAAGATACAAACCTACAACTTTGACTTTCATGTATATGTGTAGATAGAGGCGGACGGTGATGTGGAATTTGAGAAATGCCAATACAAAGACCATATCACTGTTATATAGTCTTTGTATTGACATTTTTCAAATTCCACATCACTGTCCGGCTTTATATGTTTAGTAATATAAATTAATTTTATTCTTATATTCTGTACTTTTCTAAATTGCAAATGATTGATTGAAATCTTTGCTTTGCGAAACTCTAAGGGCTTGCTTTGAATTTTGCCTTTGGATATGTATAAATACATATTTGTAAAATGTGTAGATTAAAATATAGATTATTTATATATTACATATTTAAGAAATTTATAGATTAGTGCTATTATTATTATTACAGATTATTTATTATTTTAATTTATTGTAACAAATAACAATTTATTTGCATAAAACAATGCAGTTGCCTTGGAGGGGGGGGGGGAGTAGGTTAAAAAGATTTTTTTTTTCACCCAATATAAATCTAAGTAAATAAAAAAACTTATGTTCCGTAGTTGATGAATAGCTACGCTATGTAAACCTAAAAAACTAAATCTAACATGTTCCTTAGACAGTTCTTTTAGAGGCACCGGTGATTTAAAACGTTGAAAAAGCCTTTAAGAAAAATGTGTGAGTGATGTGACATACTTCGTGCCTTTTTTTTAGGGAATTCGTAAGGGAAAGCTATTAGGAATTCCCGTGTCTGTGTGTGGGTTTGTGTGTAACGCTCTCCTTAGTACAAATCAAATCAAAGCCCCCAGGAATACTCATGGCCATTGGATTCCTCATGGCCTGGAGATTTGGGAAAGCTCCGACTTCCTGTTTAGACGGATCAAGAAACTATAACAATAGTCCTACAAACTATGTTTGCCACCCTGTTTTTCTGAGATCTGCGCATGAAGCATCGATTAGTCTGTTCAGGCATTTCCGTCTGACAGGAATCCGCCATTGTGCTAATCGCTGGTTAGTTAACAAAAGGGATCTGTTTTTTATGAATTTTATTTTGAAGTCATTTCGCTGCTAATGATGAGCCAATACTTCGACTAAATCCATTAAATGAAAAAAAAAATTAAAGAAAAAGAAATTCGCTGTTGGCATCTTTTTCAAACCATTGAATAAGAAAAAAAACCTGAAATCTAACAGTCATACTTTATAAATGAAAGTTTAAATATAAACAAGTATTTTTCTGCATTAGAACTTCTCCGACAATTAAACGTTACGACAAGTTAAATACTGTCTCAGTGGAAACACACGGCACCGTCCATATTTCCAGGAGACATAATTGATAAGCCACCGGAAGGGCTGCGCAGTTCAAGCTTCCGACATCCAACTTCAGTTTGGAGGAGGGTAGTAGTAATTAGACAAAATTGGGGTTTACATGAAGGGAATCGAATATCCTGAGAACGAATAGGAGACCCTCCAACCATTGTGGCCATTTCTGATCCTTGTCAATGCTTGGGTGACAACAACGCTCCTCTAAGTCCATTCGTACGTCATCTGTGTGTAGGCGGCCGTGATGGAAATCGTAGTCGACCCTCGGAATAACAGCGGCTTGAACAAATGAGTTTTGCGCGCCGATCAGTAGTATTGTCACTTGTAACAACGAAAGCGTATGCCAGTTGTACGGAGTAGCTTGGTTTTGTGTTTATTTTAAAGCAGGCAATTTAGTTTCGTTTTTAAGCGATGAACAGGTTCAGTTTATTTCTATCTATTAAATTCTCTCCCATTCTTTTCCTTACAAAGGTAATTCTCAAGCATCCAATTCAGGTACTTCATCCATTCCCTTTCGAAGCTCAGAAAGTACTTGGCTGTAGATATCCTTTGGCGTAGCTCAGTCCCACCCAGGATTCTAATCGCAATCATTTCTTCGGTTAGCATCAGAGATCCTTGTTACAACCTAACGACGCTAAGACGCTCCAAGTAATCGTCTCCTACGTTTCATCCACTTTTCTTTTCTTTTCCTTTTCTATCCATTCACGAGCAAAATGAAAACAGAGCTGTTTATATACTTTGCTCTCGTGGGTGGACTCTCGGGTCTTTCATCTATGTAGGTTTACTTATAACTTGAATTCTTCCTTATTACACCTAAGGGCACGAGATTTCGCAATTGCGAGATTACTGAGCTAACATTCGCTGTAAATAAATCAAGAAGAAATTTGCAAATTACGATGTTCATTATTACACTATGCCTCCATCGCAGCAGAGGACTGATCATTTGGAAGAGGAAGTTCAATAATTGTGTTCCTATTTTAAATTGAATTGTAAATAAGAACCGTAACGTATTTTAAAGACATCGTTTAAGCGCATCCACGAATTAATCGTTCAAAACAAACAAAACAAGTTGTATTCTTTTGCATGTGGAGGTGTACAAAGGCTTTCTAAACGAAAAAGAGAGTTCCAAAACATTTCTGCCATTTTCGAATGCATTCGGGAGAGATGGGGAACGTTACAACCCCTCGATATCTCAGAGATGATCAGTTCTAAAGGATGAGAACGAGGAAACGAAAGGAAATGGGGCCTGTTTTCAAATGGAACCAAGAATAAGATCAATTGTATGGAAATCGGTCAGCCGTTTTAACGTGATTACAAAGAGACACACACAGAAAGAAGAAGATGAAGTCAATCAGTAATAAACAAGTTATCCATGCGCATTAATTAAAGATTAAGAGACACAGTCTTATTCTTATCTGATAGTTCCAATATTCTAACGGTAGCTTTTCGTCTATAGATCACCCTAAGGACATAACCTTCTCCTTAATTTCTTTAATCCTCGTTACTTGGATACCAGTTTGCAGTTTATTTTTCTTCTCATCCATTTCCTGTTTTTCCTCTTCTCCAGCTTTTATTCTCCTCGTTCTTAGGGGGGGCTGTCCTTTTAGCCCTGTTGATTTCCTGTGTCCATCTCGTCTAATCTGATTTCATCGTCTTTGCTAATGGAAGTCTTCCATTTCCATCGTAATTCCTTTGGACTTGAATTTCCTCTGGTTTCAATCCACGAATCAAAATATTTTGTCTGCCTTAGAACCAAAAAAAAATTTTGAGTCGAAATGCGATGTCGGTCTCTGGCGAAGATAACTTAGAAGCTATGTATCTTAGACTGCTGAAATTTTAGAGTTGCAAATTGGTTGTTACGAGGTAGTTTCCTGTTAATGTTGATTAGTGTCCGGCCAATAGGAAAGGAGGTGGGGAAGAGAAAAATAGGATGAAAATACGGTATCGCTCAATATCGCTCATTAGAAGAAGCTCAAAGACTTAATTTAGAAGTCATTTCATTGGTCGATCAACAAAGGAAGAGAATTCTGTGCTAAAGCGTAAATTTAAGAGCGACCCATCATAATAAAAAAAATTAAAAATAATACTAAAGAAAAAGGAAGAACATTAACGAAAGGAAAACAAACAAAAAAAGTTAGGAAAATAAGAAAAAAAAACAAAAAACCACCCATAATTGAGCAAAAAAAGATTAAAAGAAAACAAAAATAGATATACGGATTCGAACCGACAACCTCCAGTCTATGAGTCGGAGACTCAAAAAGTATCAAGCTATAGCTGACAAATGAAATGAGATGGTTGCATTTCTAACATTTAAGCTAATAGCGGAAATCCAATGAAAACAATGACAAATATCTCGAACATGGGGTGGCTTCAGCCCCTGAAAATACCTATTCATACGGTGTTTGGGCTTCTGAATATGTTGGTGAAATCCCTTTGTCGATCCGACCTTCCATTCGGGAGTTGTTAGGGGTGGACAGACACGGACGGACGGACAGGACAAGCGCAATAGCTACCGAATGGGTCGTTATTAACAGTTATTAGTTATGATCTCCCTGTTGATTTTGATGGAGATTGGAACCGTAGGTTTAAGAACATTCCAGAGCAGGCGTCTATGAAAGTGTCATTAGCACAGATAAGAACAAATAACAGAAAACAGCATAAAATGTTACTACACTTCAATACATGCTCATAGCGTAGACTGAGAATACAATGCTCTAGGGGAGAGGTTAAGTTGGACCGTCAGTAAGATATGTACAGGACCGCGCCAAGCGGGGGTGCCAGGGGTGCACAGCACCCGGGCGGCACGTCTTGGGGGGGGGGGGCAAATTATTTAATGTAGAAATACTAATGGAATGGAAATATATGCAAAATGTATATATATATATATATATATTTGCTTTATTATGAAAAATATTAAATTTAAACTGAAATAAATTTAGATTATTAGGAGCGGCAACTTTTGCCTGGCACCCCGGCGCCAACATACCTTGGCGCGGCCCTGGCTATGTATACAGTTTTATGGAATTACGTCCAGCCGTTTTGGCGTGATGCACTTCCTAACAGACAAACAAAGAGGAGACATGTTCGAGTGGATTAGTAGAGTTCGCATGCGCAGTCAGTCACAACGTTTTGTTTGAATCTTTAATCATGCCGTTATTCAAAGTTGGTACGCCAATTAGATATCTTGTATTTTAAGTTTTCGGCGAATCGCATTCAAAAGAATAAAAAAAGAAATGAAAAAAAAAAAGGGAAAATTTTAAACTGCGTGGGAGTTATTAAGTCTCCGAAGCGTCCAAAAGAACAGAGGAAGACGAACTTAATATTTTTCTCGAAAGACTCTTCGTAAAAAACGGATGTATTGCGTTAACGGCAGTAAATCATGTGTGTCTTCAAAGAAATTCAAAAGTTACCCATCAAAAAAGAACGGAAGAATAAAATGTGTAGGAGGAAAAAGTCAATGAAAGAGAGAGCTTTGAAATTAGAGAAACCCTTTAATTGAAATGGTTTCGTCGTTAGACAACCACAAAAAAAAAAAAAAAACACGTTTATTTCCCCCGGCTCCGTATATCTAGAATTCTTTGCTACGGATTGGAACGATGGCTGTAGAGAATGTTAAAAAGATTGATGGATACACGTGGGCTTTTAATTTCAGACAGCTGTTTCCGTCTTATTAACACTCATCAACCAGAACTATCCATGCCTTTGAATAGCTGCCTTTTTTGTTGTTAAGTCTAGTTCATTTGTTTTACAATAATTTACTTAATTCGCCGGAATGACGAAGTTAATTACTAATTAATTTTATTTATTTATTTTTACTGTAATTGAATAAGAATTATAAATTGAGTTAGTATTTCGGGATGAAAGCATTCTTTACAGACTGATTTATATATTAAGAAATTAAAATGTTTCTATGTAAATTATTTAAACTGATTTATCTAAATAGCGCAATTTCCTACGTCCGTCCGTCAGCGTGTAGCGCCATCTACTACGTGCAGACAATCTTGATTGTTAGATCATTGTTGACTCACAATCCTGAAACAAAAAGCTAGTCGAAGATTCGTTTTAACTCTGAGATATCGGATGTAGTAATGATATAAACCTACAGCTCAAGGGCGTAAATGTCTTATTTACATTATTAATATTGTAATGATTTTTATTCACTATATATATTCTCATTTATCTGTTTGTAACAGCCCTATTTATTCATTGTATTTTCATTATTATTTTACTGTTTATAATTGTAATAATTCTTAATCAGCATTTATTTTATTATCAATGGTGTATTCTAATTTTTACTGTTTCCATTTTATTCTAATTTTCCGTTGACCGTTGCTTCTTATCCCTGATTCGTTCTTATTTAAAAAGACAGTTAAATATCAATTAAATCCCACGTGTAATTTAAATCCACCAATCAATTTGTAAAATACGACAACCAATCACAGCCTTTGTCCATAGCCTATTTAACCATCATGTGAATAAATAGAGTTCTTGCCAGATATTACTATTAGTCGACTTGTCTAATTTTTACGAACCACAAACATTCACCTCATTATAACTATTGTAAGATATTTTAATGTCACTTTCAGTTTTTTTTTTTTCTTTTTTTCCCCCTTGAATTTCAGTACTAAACTTGCACCAACAATTCAAAGCTCATTTAAATACAAAGTTGCAGTCCAGGCTTAATTTGTGACGCCAACATTTTATTAGAAATCGACATTGTTTAAGCGTACAGCTTGGCGAGGAATGAGAAATAACAAAGTGCTGATTCACTTTGCTCAAATTACTATATTTTCGAACATAAAACGATTCCACGGGCGTGTAAGCTAGTATTAACAAATCCGTCAATGTTTCAGCAAATCTTTAAAAAAAATAAAATCATTGCTTGTTCTTTTGTTTAATCCGACCTTTAATTTATTAAAGAGTTCGTTCGGTCAAACAATGAGCGGTGTGATCAGCATTATGCTCGTTCGCCTTTAAAACTGAGGCTTTCGGGAATCATTTGACAGACTGCTGGTCTGTGGCCTGTCTGCAAGGAAAGCCATTCAATCCACGCCAGAGTAGTTTCGTTACTAATGAAGTGAAAAAAATAAATGTTTTTGCTTAAATCTTTTTATTAATCTCATTCAACGATACTTGTTTTAATATCAGCCATGTAAAACAAAACAAAATAAACTTACCTTATAACTGTCTTTCTATTCCGAAGGAAGTTGTGTATATTCAGATGCTGTATTGACTGAGCATGCGCAGTCTATCTGTTCATTTGCATCACGCTAAAACGGCTGCACGGATTTCTAAAAGAAAATTGTTCATAGCTAATTAGTGGTCCAACTTAAAACAATAGGTGTGTTTACTTTGTTCTTCACCCACCCATCCATCAAAATGACCCTCTCCCGAAATCCCTCGCTAATAATAATGGCTGGGTCAATTTGCACAGAGATCTATGGGTCAAAAATAGATAACTTCGTTAATATAGATTGCAATGAATAAAAACCATTTAGTTTAGAATAAACAAGTGTGATATTAAATATACTTACAGTAAAACCCCGATATAACGCTCCCGCTTACAGCACTATCCCGTTCTTTACGCTCCTTTCATACGGTCCCTGGAATTTTCTATGTAACTCTGTATACTTTTACCCTCTTATAACGCTTCAAATCCCGCTTGTAGCGTTTTTTTTATATCGGAAATTTTGTATCGAAGAGAAATGTAACACTGTAAAGATTCTTTTTTTTTTCCCTGGTAGGAGGGAATCTTTGAACTCTGTAAAGTGCGGGTCTGTGATAATGTAGTGCAAAATGTCGAAGCGGAAATCCTTTTCTATAAGTGAAAAATTGCAAATTCTCCGTAAATACGACGAGAATTCTACAGAAGTCAGAAGGATTTCGCAGAATCTCTAGGAATTCCCTCGTCCAGTCTGCGAACAATAATGAAAAACAGGGATGCAATTACCGATGCAGCGAAGGGTTGTTGCAAACGTAAAAAAGTAAAGTGTGCACTAAATCTGCTCCGAAAATATATTAGTATTGCTCCTAGTGGTGTATCAATTGACGTTAATAGTTACCTGAACCGCATTGAAAATGTCAATTCATAACAGTAGCACACACACACACGGCAAACCACAATCAAAGATCTTTTTAATAGGAAATAAGCTCATATTTGCAGTGTATCTATTGCAGAATCAAGTATGTTTCCTGTAAAATGGTGTGCAAATCTTTCCCCATCTCATAAATCATAGCGCTATCCCGCTTATTACGCTTGTAGGTTATGGTCCCTTGACGAGCGTAATAACGGGGTTTTACTGTATATTAAATATTTATAATATATTTATACATTAAAAATAGCATATTTAAACAAACGTAAATACATCAACATTTCTTTGATACAACATTAGATAAAGTATTCAGTGCAAACATACAAAATACAATGGTTTTATTTACATAAAAATATATTTCTTTTTAATATATCCCAGAAAAGTATGCTAGGTACATATGTAGAGGAAGAACTAAATATGCTAAAGGTCTTATGTCAATTATTAATATCTAAACATTGTGGTTAATACGGTACATTTTATGAATACAATACAATTCCTTATACTAATAAATCTAAGTTTGTGTTGTTTGTTTCTTAGGGGATAGTTTTCTCAATCGCTGCAATCCGTGTGTTTTTTTCTGTTCGGTCTAAATATGCTTGTATTCTTATTTTTTTGCGTGGGTGGAACCACTGCTTTATTTACGGTCTTACATAAAATATCAGACGATTATTTTCAATACTGAATACCGCCCTCCCCCTTTTAGTTGACAAAATTAACCCCCACTAGGGGATAGAAAATAGCTGATCGCTTACCTCGTTTAAAAAATAAGGAAATAGGACAATTGATATTTGCATTGTCTTCATGCTAATAAATAAAAGCAAAAAAAACAGCAAATGTTTTAGCACCGTAGACTTCAAAGTTAAATAGAAGTACGTGTGTTAAATTGAGTTTCTCCAATCGAACCTTTCCTAGCGACGAAACCCAAAAAGCGGTAGATACTTCTATCAAAAGCGCCGTAACTTTTTTCTTTTCCTTCTCCTCTCCCTCCTTCTCGAGCTAAGTATTAATTGAGAATCATAATTAAATTCGTCTAGAAAGGAATCCCCAGACGCGTCTTATTCCGTTCTTAATTGCTCTCTCTCTCTAGAATCTTCTTTTTTACAGCGAACTCAATACTCTTCACAAGTTTCTTTGAAGACGAGAGAGAGCGCCTTTTCTCTTTTTATAAAGCGTTGTTTCTAGTGGCTTAAGAATTCCGGCTGAATAAACGCACAATGTCGAAGGCTTTTCTCTATCAGATCTCGCATCTACCATTTTTCCTATCCCCATCCATTCCCGCCTTCTGAGCGCTGCGACAAGACGATTCATTGTCACTGCAGGCCTCGTCGCAGTTGCACCGCCATTTTGAATTTCGGCTTTCGATTTGCTGCTAGAACATTCGAGCATTTCCCTCGTTATCGTTGTAATGTGTCGCGAACAAATTCAAGAAAAAAGTTTGCTTAAATGATTTTCTTAATTCTTCTTCCATTTCTTTATGGTTTACTTTTAAGCATGAGTTATAGTTAATGAAAATTCGAATAGTGCTGAAAGACATTACACGAATTTTAATTAAAATTTTCTTGAAAATAAAAAAGTACTTCCTTTTTTTCTTTTTCTTTTTCACATCCATCTAGTTAGTTATATATTTTCATATTTCTTAAGGTTTACTTATTATTTAATTAAAGCCATTGATACATACAATTTTTTTAAAAAAGAAACAGCTTTTTCTAAAGTGTGCTTTCGAAATTTGATGAATATTCTAAAAGTAAATTCTCATCAACTTTAATATGAGAAGAAAAACAAACAAAAAAACAGATCAAATTACCTGTGTGTGTAAATTCGCTTCTGTACTGCGAATGAAACGATAAGGATCGAGGAGCCCAAACTTAATCACATTTGTATCTCAAGTTAATAAAATAGCGACGCCGATGCACTTTGTCATTGGTTAAAAATTAAAAATAAAAATTCATTAAAAATACAACTAGTTTCGGCCCCTCAGTAATTAGGGCCTTCTTCCGGTAAAAGTGAATTAAAGGAAAAAACACGTTTAAGTATAGTTAATGAAGTTGGAATAAGTAAAATCGAAAGTAAAATGAGGACTGAATTTGCTCCAATCAGCGAGAAGTTCTGCCTTGGGAAAGTTCATAGCACGTGTGAAAGGGAGGGGAGGGGGAGGAGTGGAAACATACCCTTGTGAAAACAGGGGTGCTAATAGTGATTATTGATTGACTATTGGATTGTTAATGACTTTATTTTTCTTTTTTCTTTTTCGTATTTGCTTATATTTTGTGTAGATAAGCACTCATTGTAACAGTAAGGGTTTGTTAATATATGGTAGGATTCCTTGCATTTGCGTAGGAAGCTATTGTTTTCTTAGCAAATGATAGAGACCTGGGAGAAATTAATTATGTGCTTTTTGTCCCGCGTGTGTACCGCAGTATTGTAGTTATAATCTGCGTTTTAGACGAGAGCCTTCAACGCTTTTGCGCATGCGTCAGGTCTCCTTAGATTTCATCGAAATAGGGGTGAGAAGAAATAAAGAGGGGATGTTTACTTTTTATCAGTGTTAGTTTACTAGTAGCTGCGTTCTATTTGCGCTTTTCGTGAAAGAATAAATACTATTGCAAAAATAACAGGTACTAAAAAAAAAAACCACAGGTCTTAGGAAAGTGCCCATCTCGGCGTTTCACTCCTTTGCGAAGTAGAATCAGTACGACTCCCTTTTGTTCCAAATAATTTCGGTTTTTGTTATTGCTGTTGTGGGAGATGAAATTGCAACGTTTAGCGATAGTGTTTTTGCTGGCTGATGTGAGCGCTATGTTCTATGGTTGAAGAATTTTGTTGAGTGCATTAAAGAGACCGGGGAGGTATGGAATAGATATGAATTTACGGGGTGGCTTTGAGGTAATGTTATCATTCAAATAATGCATTCGCGTACAATTTTCGATCTGTTTATTTATGAAGGTAGAAGGATAACCATTTTGTGTGAATAATGTTTTTGATCCTGCTAATTTCGTCATAACGAACGAGATTTCTCGAGATTCACGTAAAGCCCGAGACTTTACGTAAGTAAGTTAATTGCAAGTAATATTCCAAGTAATTCTACTTGCGATATATTTTGCTTGCGCTGCTTTATAAAATAGTGTGTATCGACATTTTGCGAGAAGCCTCGGAAAGAGGCTATCGTCTCGGACATTTCGTGAATCTCGAGAAATCTCGTTCGTCACAACTCATCTGTGAGACTATAGCTGATTTTCATTTGGAAAAAAGAGGGCAGCGAAAATATTGAAGAAAATATGATGTAGCTTTTCCGGAAACAGGATGTTGTCTCGACGCTATGGACGCATCAGAAACAATCTGGTGAATTATGTTAAAACATTGTTTAGTTTATTCCTCAGGCTTTTTTAGAATAAAGAGCTGACATTGGTATTTGTTGTATCAACTGTTTGAGCCTAACAACAACAACCCCTTCAGGGCATTTGAATGATTCACGTCTTTTACTGTCTTTTCATTGTTTCTCTGAAAGACGGTTCCTGCTCGTGCACCATTAAACCCCTATCCCCAAAATACAACACTTGCTGTATCGGTTGGATAAACTCAGTGGAAAGAAAAGCATTAACTTCCAAACAGCCGTCCTGGGATACCAACTTAACGACTCGGGTTTTATTTGAAAGAATAAATTAAGTGAAGGGAAAATTTATTCATAGAAAAACGTATTGTTTTTATGACTTTCGGTAATAAAATTTACCCCTAAGTTTCCAACATTTACCCATTTAGGATATTCGAAGAAATAAAAATTCAAAATAAATAAAAAAAGTAAAACATAATTTTTTAGTGTTGTAACCATTACAGCTTCATATTCTTTTAAATACATTTTACAATTGCTTACCGGAAATCGAATTCGAACTGTTGCCTACTGAGATATCAGGTGGGGGCAATTTTCGATTTCTGAAAGCTTCGAGAATTATCTCTCTAAATTGCATCCACCTTTTAAAATAGTGAATGGATTACGCTCCAACTTCGAAACTTAAATTTCTCCCATTTTGTTAGCCTACACAAACGATCAACAAAACTGAATAAAGGAATATTATTACCATCGAATCTATTCATTCACCTTTACTGTATCGGAATAATATCTTTTTGCCAAAGTTATTATGTCCTAGCATAGGCCTATTTGTAGTAGATGTAAATGTTTTTCGTGTTTTTTTTCTTTTCTTTTTCTCTTTTGCCTTATCACAGCCATTAGAATGTAAAATCGGAATCAATTTGAATACAATAGAACTTCGATCGGGTAGCAAAAGTACAATCGCAATTCATTCGTAATTGTAACATGACAAGTAGATTTCTCATGACGACAGCTTTTATATTGTGGTTTTTAGCAACCCATTTGGCAGCTATTGTGATAGCGACCAAAATCAGTAGCTATTGCGTTTGTCCTGTCCGTCCATCCGTGTCTATCCACCCCTAACAATTCCCGAACGAAAGGTCGGATGGACAAACTGATTTAACCATCGTGTTCAGAGGCCCAAACACCGTAGGAATGGGGTATTTTCAGGGGCATTCAGTATAGATCGATCCCAATTTTGTTCATTTACCCCAATGTTTCCGGACCCGGTCAATGGGCACTTTAAAGTGCATCTGGACCGGAAGACGAATTTTTTCCCAAATCTTCAGGTCCTTGGGAGTCCAGTGCTGTTTAAGTCATGGGTTTTCCACTGCCGGTTCGGGTTTTGTAAGGCATTACACAATCACCCACACGCATATAAGGGAATCCCAGTAGCTTTCCCCTTAAAAATGTTAAATCTTATTAAATTATTAATGTACATCGTTATTCCTATTATAATATATATATATAAATAGACATTCAGTCGATACTATTTCTCCTATAGTGTCTTTTTTACAAGAAACTTCTTCAGGTTAGGTGAGAACAGGAAAATCTTTTCCTCTTCATCATCTAGCATTCGTTAATAATCAGTACAATCAACTTTAAATTTAACACTTCATTCATATACATAATCTTACTAACAATGTATCAATATAACACAGTTAAACTTTTAGTATAATCCTACTAACAGTCAAACCAAATATTTGGTCAGACCTACAGTAATTATGAACAACTCATCAATATGACAATCTTTATTAATAAATCTTTAGTAATAATTAAACCTTTTTATTTATTTTTTTAAATATTTTACTCAAAAGCTCATAGGCTATCTCGCTTGCTTACTTTTAAAAATTTGTTTTTGTTGATACATGGCATTAATTTTATTACACTGATTCAACCATTAATTTGTCTTATTCTTGTATTTGAAAAAGAATATCTACTCTAGGGTCACATTATGTCCTATATCCCTGCAGTGGTCAGCCGCATCATATATGTATATATTATAGTTACCATTCAAGATGAGGAAGACAAAAAGTGTTTCCTGTCCTCACTTTGCCTGAAGCAGTTTCTTGTAAAGAGAAATGAAATATTGTTGTAAAGAGAAATGAAATATTGTTTTAAAAAAGATATTTATTGGAGATATGGGGGTCGTCGCCTGCATGTCTGTTTTATAAATTATTATTGGTTTTCTTACTTCAGTTATTTTAGATAATTTTACTTTGTGAAGTACATTATTAAAAAATTTTGTCCGCTTTGGAAAGAAAATTTTCGTCCACTTTATTAATCCATCTTTTTTTTTTCGTACATTCTATTGACGGAACCCCGTCCGTTGATTTATGTCCTGCAATTGATGTGTAAACACCGTTGTTTTTCTAATAAGTATTACATGTCAACTGAAGTCGTGTAAATTGTCCAGTAAATCATTGGTATATTGTAAATAGGCTTAGTTAAATATCAATGACATAATGTTGATAAAGTGTTCAATATGTTACAGTATCATTAAGATAATCAATATAACAGAACGGGTTAATTATCATTGGTCATTAATAACAACCAAATCGATATTACATAGAAGAATAAAGGGAGATAGATAGATATTAACTTATTTTTTTTTGTTATTCGCATTACTTACAAATATTCCTTCCAAAATAAGATAAAAACAAGAAATTTGTAGTTGGATTTCTAACATTTCCCAATATCCAATAAAGTGTATTTTATGATAAAGTAGATCCATTGATTTTTTCAAAAATTCATTTTAAGAAAATAAATTGTCTTATAAGTATCTTTATATCTAGTTTAAGACATTAAAATAATTAATGTAATATTAGTATATTTCACATCTGGTATGAGTAGATTATGAACCTTTATTTAATAACTGATGCAAGTACTGACCGTTACCTGATGCGTAGCAACGAAAGTACAAACATATTTTTGGGGGCGCTTTATATTTGTATAGATAGAAGATTTTATTATTACTTATAGGTAAATAATTAACTAACAGTTATTTACTTAGAATGTATGAAGCAAAAAAAAATAAGAAACCTACAACTTCGTCTGTCGTATTTGTACCCGTTAGCATGAGGAAAAAAAAGGTCTTATTAATGCTGTATCTTGGAAAATATAGGATTAATTTATATCTTTAAAGAGGTTCAATAAAACCCTCTACAAAACTCAGAATTAATTGGTACGGTTCAAAAGTTAGAAGCGATAATTTGTGTTAATTGCAAAGCGCAATAACGAAAAGATGCAGCGAAATTATGTTTCGTTTACCCGCCTTTACTCCAGTCAACAGGAAGAGATTCAAAATCACACTTCGAATCCAAAATAATTACTTAATCTATATTATCTATTGTAAAGTAACGAAATAGATGAAATAAAGTAATTTGTAAAGTAGTATAGAGTTCCAAGTCCTTCTATACGTCGTTTCACAAAGAGCTTGCACAATTTTACTACTTTGTGTAATGCCACAAAGAAAATAGTTCCCAATTCAAAGCTTAAAATTATTGCCATTTGCATTGTAATGAATATGTTTTTTTTTTTTTTTTTTTTTTTTATCAATCGATAATTGCTAATTTTTTATTTTCAATTATGCAAATGAATTTTGAATTTGTTTTCCACCAATCACAGGACAGGAAAACGTAGAACAATTAAACAACGGGAAGCGGAAGGATATGTGATGTCATTTAAGTAATTCGTCTGCAGAGACCTATTGCAGTAATTCTGATCTTCAAAGGAAGTAATCGAATTAAAACTTCATTAAAACTATCTTAATTAGATTACCCATTTTGTAAATAAGGGAATTGGAAAAATAATCTCATTAAAGTTTAATCAAAACAAAAAGAAATTAAGAAAGTTTAATTTCTTAACAAATTCATTTCAGTTCTATTTGTTTTAAAGTAAGAATTTTTTTTTAAATTGTAATAATTTAATTATTTATATAATTTAAAAATAATTATTAAACTCCACTTATTAAATCTTGTAATATGGAAAGACTTTATCAGTTGATTATTAAAGAGTTTGAACTGGTCTATTCATTTATTTTTTTATTTATTTATTTGCTTTTAATTAGAAATAGTTATTGAGTTTAGCTAACTTTCCTAAGATAATGAGCCGTTATTTATCCAATCACTGACAAGGGAAGGCTTCCAACGTGAAACTTCGTATTGTACCTTTTGCAGGGATGAGAAAAACAAGTAGCAAAGTGAGTATTTATGCAAATGGACGTGAAATGCTAGGTTAAACGCCGTAGAATCAGAAAATGAATATCGGCAGATACGATATAAGTTTACATGATGTTTTATGACAAAACTTAACCGTAATTAAGACGATGAAAGCCAATGTAACTATACAGAGCTTTATAAGAGGGGGGAAAAATATTGGGGAGACTAATAGTACAGAGTGGATCATTTTCACCAATAAAATAATCAGGGCAAGTGTTTCTTATCACAATGGAAACACAATAAAAAAGCAATTTCTGGACAATTTGGAACATTGTAGTCAACAGTCTTCGTATTGAATTAACATTGTTAGCTCCAACACGTCATAAAACACTTTGCCTTTGACCATTTTATTGATCCACATTTGTAGATGAGTCTCCCCAATATATTTTTTCCTTCCTACAAGCCTAAGTTCAATTGGCTCTGATTATTATGTCTAAGTTTTGTCCTAAACCATGACTATCCCACCTGGCAAAGTGATTTAGGAAATGTTTCATTCCCTGATTTCATTTCAACCCCCTGGTGGTTGTCCCGTCGATTGTCACTTTGTTTTTTCCCATCTCTGCAATAGATAAAAAAGTTTCAACTTCCCTTGTCAGTTGTGTCTATGTGGGTGTTCCCTTAACAACTTTTGAACTTTTCGTCGAATCTTCCTGAAACTTAGCGAGCATATTTAAGGGCAAAAGACGGTCCTTCTAAAAGTTTTATATTTCTCATTTTTTTTTTGTGAGGACTCTAAAGACATTTTGAAAAAGTTTGAGAGAGAAATTTGCCGAGGAGGTGAATGAAAAACAAAACATAGAAAAGCATCGAATCGAAACAAAATGGATTTGGATGGCTATCTTAAACGAGGGATGTTAATGCGCTTATTAATCCTCTTACTATGTGCGCTAGCTTTAAATGATAATGTAAGAAAGTATTTGTGGATTTTTTTTTTAATCAGAAAATGAAAAAAAAAACCATGTATAAGGTGAACAATCGTGTAACAAATTGTAAGATGATGTAATTTACGAAAAAATAAATACGCAGACTTTAACCAAAGAAAGGAAAGAAGAAGCACGCTTTGACGGAAAGTAGGTTTCAAATTCTTTAGTCTTGGTTTTACGCCCCTGCATAGTTTGTACTTTAGTTAATTACTCTTTATCGAAAACCTCCTTATTTGAAACGATGATTGTTCTCCGTGTCTTTGGATGAGTCCATCCACTTTCAGTTGCTGTTTGACGGGGAGTGGGTGGCACTTGCTTAAAACCACCGCTTGCAACAACACCAAACCCTAACTATTTCCATTTCTGCCTCCCCCAAATCCAATTTCGTCAACTCCCAGGAGCGCCAACTTCATTCCGGACCAGTCCTAATTAAATGTCCGTCTCGGATCCCACAGGTGGTTGTACGCACTGCGCGTGCAAAGAGAAAGCCTTCCAAATGGTAACAGTAGGGCAAATCTTATTATCTTTACGCAGTTAAGTGATGCGCTCTGTCTTATCGAAGATACGAAGTAGCTGCAAGCCAAGTGCTTCAGTTGAAAGAATAGCTACAGAGTGAGACGCGGAACATTAAATATCAGAAGCATCCAAAGTATCACGACTCCATTGGATAGGAACTCTTCCCAAAACCTGGGGAAAATATTTTGGGGAAGATAAAAATTAGTTCAAGTAATTATGCCAGGGGAAAATGTGGCGCTGCGAACGAGAAAACAAATAAAAGCAAATTTCGTCAAATATTTCAAGTCGAAATATTTGCAATCAAAGCCACAGCATCCCCCCCAAAAAAACAAAAAAACAAAAACTATATGTATGTATGTATGTATGTATGTATGTATGTATGTATGTATGTATGAATATACATGTATTTTTTTTTTTTTTTTTTAACCAATTTTGATAGTTCTGTAATCTCTTCCCCAACTTCCAGGAAGTGTACCTACTGAGTATGATCTTCTACCGGTTCCATCTCAACAGACTCAAAGCGACCAAATTGCAAAGGAAAAGAAAAAACATTCGACGAACTCTTATTGAAGACCAACAACGCATCATCTTCAATTTTGTAATCCGTGTTCAATTTGCGCGTGCTTACTTCAGTGAAAACGCAATTGGATTTAGTCTGAATTAACGGAAGAATTTGTGGATTTCATCAATTTACAACACGTGGAAAAAAAAAAAATATTTATTTATTTATTTTTCTTTGTATAATATTCATAAGACAATCAAAAAAAAGCGCAATAGTGAGAAAGTAGTTATTTAGTTCGTTCAGGAGCAACTTATTTTGTTTCATTCTTTGTAATTCTTTCCTTTTTTTTTTTTTTTACTTAAATTCGTCCCTTTTATTATCATCCGCCATCTTTTTATTTCATGTTTCCTCATTATCTTAATTAAGCTGTTAATTATGATGTGTATATAAATACACTATATTTTTTATATTCTTATATTTTCTACCTTTCCTCGTTTACAATGGACATGAAGGACTATTTATTATCCGTTAATTTCCCATAAAACTAAACTTTTTCTATCCATTTAGGATATTGATGTGTCATATAATGTTTTGAAAATAAGAATTATTATCCTTTTCTCTCTATAATAATAATATAACTATGGTATCGTTGAAGCTGAAGAGTGACTCCGCCTCCGAGATAGAGAATCAATGAGTTATTACGGAATTATGCTAATATCCAGGGCTTTTTTTTTTCTTCCGCACGGAACAGCGTTATTAGGACTTTGTCCATGTCACTACTTGCTTTATTTTATGTTTTTTTTTTTTTTTTCCGTTTTCGTGTTTAACCTAATGAAACATGAGGCTGCACGGGTCAACAAGTTCGCGTGTTGACGTAATGGATCCAATTTTCTTTTTTGTGTCGGTGCAAAAAAAAGAAAGAAAATCAATGTCAGACGCCTCAAGTTCCTAAGTCTAGTTAAAAAGCTTCATTCGTATCAGTTTAGTTTGTATTTCATCTTCGTCTTATTGTTATTATTTGCCGCCTACTCTCGCTTCGCCTCGGAATCCTTGCGTATGTAAGGTACAGAAACGCTTTATTAAACAAATTAATATCGAGACCGGAGAATATAGACTTCCCAGCCCTTTGTGGCCTTCTCCACATTCCCTATCACTTGAAACCTTCCCCAGTTTTAATTATCAAATCTTCAGGAACTGTGTGACACACTCATGTCTGCATGGTATACAATATATATAATGTTTTCGGCATCTTGTGGAATCCAAGCCTCGAAGAATTCATCCATGGTGTTTTGAGGTCTAAAGGAGGCCCAACACTCTATAGGTGTGTGTACCTAATAAAGTGGCCGGATAGTGTATATTGTAAAAAAAGAAAAAAATATATATGTAATTGTCAGAACTCGTTGATAATAGGAACACTTTCCTAACGGGACTGTACTGAGCTTAAGTATATACGAGGGGAGATCGAAAAGTAACGCAGAACAATTTTTTTAAGGAATATTATTTTGTTCAAATTCTAGAAGATAGTTAGTTTGAATCTTGCACTACAGAGAGCAATTGCTCGATCAGGTGTCGCCCTGGCGGAATGAGCGTGAACTACTGAGTAAAGATGGCGCGTTTGCTAGCATCGTCGTGAATAGCATCGAGGTATAGTTCGTTTTTTTGTGGACAAAGCGAAAGCCCCGAGTGAAATCCATAGAGAAATGTTGGAGGTGTATGGACCGTAGCAACATCTCCAGGTGGTGCAGGTTCTTCGAAGAGGGCCGGGTAAACCTTACTGATGAAACGCGTTCCGGCCGACCAGTGACCGCTGCAACACCACCCAATGTCACAGGCATTGAGGCGGCAATTCGAAACGATCAATCTTGACACAACAATTCAACATTTCTGACGGCATAGTGTACGATATTGAGATTAAGATTTCGTAATGTCAGTGCACGCTGGGTACCCAAAGATCTGTAAGAGAATGATGTCCTGCTTGGACCAGTTGGAGCGTTACACTGAAGAAGGTCATGACTTTCTGGAAGCATTCTGGGTCTCCGCCAATGAAGAAATTCAAAATCACCCAATCACCGAAAGAAGTTGTAGTTTCAGTGTTCTGCGACATGCATCGCATACTCTTGGCACACTCTTTCTTCCAACTGGAACCACTGTGAATGCCGTAACTACACTAGAACATTGACAAAGTTACTCTTTGAGACAAACGCCCTAACAGAGACGCTGCAAATGTCAGACTCCTTCACGACAATGATCGTCTCCATGTCATGGCGTCTGTTCGTGAAAAAATTGAGACATTTGACTGGGAGATGCTCCAACATCAACCCTATAGTCCAGACCTCGCACCGTCTGACTTTCACCTCTTCGAACCACTGAAGAAATCCCTAGGAATTCGATTCGAATGAAGAAGTGAAATCGGTCGTGAGCAGGTGGCTACGATCCCAGGAAATGGAGTTCTATGACACGGAGGAACACTAAAGGTTGGTGTCACGATGGGAGAAATGTGTCGAAAGACCATATGTTCATCTGTTGAAAAATAGGTAACATCTGTAGTTTGTTTGTGCATTATTTTTTCTAACCTACTAAATATTTTGCAAAAAAAAGTTATTTTGCGTTACTTTTCGATCTCCCCTCGTATGTTAATTAAAAAAACCCAAATTAGAGTTAAGATTTATTGATTAAGTACAGGACGCTTCAGATGAAACCCGCAGTATCCTTTAGTGGCTAAATACACAGTCGTATTGTAAACATGCGTGGCTAGGTTCGAAGAATAGAATGTTTGGGAGATAGGGGTGGGAGTAGCGCACACACACTGACATATTGATTTTATCAGCCTAACCTACTTTCTTGAGGAAATCCCATGCGCATTTTCCGTTTTGTAGAAACCGAAATAAATGAAATGGCGGACAGATGACATGGTAATTTTCCATTTCCATTCTTATTTCATTGTTGTTTTTTTTTTAGCGACCGAAACGAAATAATGAAATACTCGAAGTCATTTATAAATGGGATTTTCTTTACAGAAAAGCGTATTTCAACGTTACTTACATAGAAGCTCCTAGAAGTCAAATACTTGTGGGAAAAGCTGTTCATTATACAGTTCTATTTAAAGGGCGATTGGAAAAAAAGAAGCAAATCTCATATCTACTCCCTATGACCTGGAAGTTTTGGGGGAAAAATCCAACTTCCTATTGAACAGGTCAGGAAAATAGTGGTAAGTGGAGGAATACCATCCCTTCCACCCAGAGTGGGCGCTTCCGGTTCCGATGCTTGGGCAGCAACAACTCTCGTGCATTTATTATGCCAATGACCTACTGAGGAGACAGTTTCACCCATGAATTACAATGATTGAATAAATGAGTTATAATCACTTTTACCAATGTTTGATAGATACTGGGCCCCTTGGTTTTATCTTAACTACAAAACTGTGGACGGACTTTAATTTTAATGGAATGTGTTTCTTAGAAACGTCGAACTGTAAATCAGTAAAAAAAAAATTGTCTTTTTGATTAATTGAAGAAGACGCCTCCAAAAATTAAAACTAAAAGCAATAAATACACATTAAAAATAAAACAGTTCAAGCCTCCAATGAATTTCCTTCACCATAAAAAGCAACACATACTATGTCTAAATAAGGCTGGCACAGGAAATTTCCTATTTTTATTTTTAATGTATATTTATTGTTTTTAGTTTTAATTTTTGGAGTTGTAACGTTCTTCTTCTTCACCATTAATTCTTATGACCTCCGTACTTAGATCTACTTGTGATTACTCTCAGCTGATGATCGCCATACAGCGTGAAACGGCCGTTCTGAGATATGACATTGTAAACAACCTTTGGTTACATTTATTTATTGATAATTAATAAGGAGTAAAACATTTACTTCAAAATCCATCCTAAGAACGTGATACTTGCTCTTTTTTATCTGTCGAAGACGGGTTAATCCTTGTGTTTTGCCACTAAGTTTAGAACAAGAGCTATTAATCTCGGATGACTTTAAAAATAAAATGATACCGTCCCCTGTTCTTATGTAAAGTTTATTATTTAAGACAATTAAAATTACAACACCCTAAATCAATGGTTCTACTAATAAGACTACATTAAAAACGAGTTTATCCGAAACGAGTTTTAGAATATTTTAAAAATACACAAAACGTATTTCCGTCGCTATAATCAATATTTAATAGCGTATACAAGTGATTAAGTAACTGGAACTAAAATACTAACATTAGCGTATACAGTAGCCTGGTCAGTCTACGTCAGATCACCTGATGAGTTCATCACACTATCACAGATTTTATCTGCATGTAAAGGATCACAAGATAACACATTCTGCAAAGTATCGGATTTTTAGGTTAAATATTTGCCGAGATATGAATTTTTGAAATTATTTTTTTTTTTGGATACATATTTTTTTTAGCATCTTATTTTACGTACATATTTTCTTGAATATCTCATCTCCTAATCAATGAAATGGAACCAAATTTCTTTTCCCTCTGTATGTTTTTATGCTAACATCCAAAAATTCCTACGAATTAGTCTAGGACTAACAGTTTTGTAGTGATGGAAAACCTGAAAGCATTTAGGAAAAAATTTAAATGGCCAGGTGGGACAACATTTAAAAATTTGAGATTTTAACCTTCTTCCCCACGCCCCCTCGAAGTAAATTCTTATGAAAACTCCTGAGGGCCACCACCACGACGAAATGAATTCATTCCATGAAGCAAGAAGGGATGCGTATCTCGATGGATTCCAAGCTCTAGCTTCGGCTCTGCTTGGAAAACAAAGTTGGAATCATTGTACACACAGATTTTCTTTTCTTTTTTGGTTAGCATATTTTAATGTCAGAGTAATATTTCTTATTGTAGGTGGAATCGTTCTCTTTAAGCACAGAACATACTTTCTGTCTAGTGGCAGATGAACGTTTCAAACAACAGATTCTGCGGTTCCCCAACACAATACCAAGGTTTCTGAGTTGATAATGGGGTTCCCCAATGTTTCGTAAGCTGTTCTATTCCTTTTCCAGAAGCTAATTTCTGGATCAGATTTGATTAAAAGGGGTTTTATGTAGTACTGCGAACAAAAAAATATGCTCTTAAGAAAAATATGCTCGTAGCTCCTGGGCTAGATTTAATCTTCCGTGTAAATGACTCAATAAAAACAGTTCCTTATTTGTTAGTGAACATCCATTTGATATTTACTTTTTTTGTCGTAAAGACAGAAGATCTAACGTTCAGATGAAAATGTTAAAGAAAAGGGAATTACCCATCATGCACTAAAGAAAACAAAATTCATTCCAAGAGCTTTTCAACGAAATGGAGTCTGAGACGGCCGTTTATGATTCTCCAGCCAGTCTTACCTCTTCGATGACAAACTCCGAAGGCAAAAAGACTATGTGGAACCCACAAATGCACCCGGCTGTGGGCACCGATACAAATAAACAAGAAAAGAAAATTACCTGACAGGATTTAATAATGTGTCCCCCAATATGTTTACATTTTTTTTTTTTTTGAAATTTCATCA
The DNA here is from genome assembly GCA_023159025.1 of Thereuonema tuberculata. Classification (NCBI taxonomy): domain Eukaryota; kingdom Metazoa; phylum Arthropoda; class Chilopoda; order Scutigeromorpha; family Scutigeridae; genus Thereuonema; species Thereuonema tuberculata. The sequence goes on along the minus strand of JAFIDM010000007.1, from coordinate 35,716,983 downwards.
TCGATTATTCAGAAGTTCGCACACCAATTATACTTTGTTTAATGTAATAACTTAATATCAACAGTTTATCTTTTAACCTCGGTATTTTCGATGCATATTATTCAGTTCCAGTTTAACGTGTGTTCGGAAATTGAATTTAAGACAGTACATTTCCTCACATTATTCACTTCCTCTATTAGGACGATACCAGCTTAGGGAGGAGGAGATACAGGGTTCAATGTGTTTTTGTCTTCCACAAACGTCTTCCACAAACCAAACTGGAAGTCGGAGCCTAGGCACTCGTTGGATTCCCAATGGCCTAGAGATTTGTGGGAAATCTCACTTCCGATCCAGACCACTTTCGGTTTAAGGTGGTCGGGCCAGGTTAGTAGCAGTAATTCGACAAAAAAATGAGGTCTATCTTTAATGAATCGACTTTGCTGAAAACGAAAGGGACATCCTCGACCCAATAATGCCCACTTCGGTTTAATATGGCCACTGAAACATTTACTCAGTCTTATGTAAGAATCGTGCCAAAATCAGGGTTTAGACTAAATGAACTGAAAGAGGGCATTGCTTTCAGCGAGAATGCTTGAGCAGCAACAGCCCTAGGTCAATGTATGCTTTGCTCCATTTGTATGCCAATTGTACAGAAAAAAAAGCCTTGATGGAAATTGCCCCTTGAAATACAACCCCTTGGAATAAATGAGTTTTAATCAATAGTACTTCCACAACGCAAGCCTTTCATAGATTGCAAATACAGCTGTCAATTGATTTGTTGTTGAATATATTCGATGCAGCATTTTTAAAATGGCGTTCGTAATTGTCGTCAGTCTTATTTTTAAAAATTTACAAAGAGCTCTTTTTTTTTATTTTTTAACATTTTTATCATTTTTCTTCTTCCATGAATGAAAGCCTGATACTTCAACGCCCCCACGTTTTTTGTTTTTTCGTTTCTCATTATCAAGAGACATCTTCACAATATTGATTTTGATCAATGATCTCCGCCTACGAATGAGATTGGTGCCGCCGCCACATATTTGTAATCGATATTTTTTCTTTACTTCAAAGTTAGAAAGTTCTCGAATCTGTTTGTATTGCAATTCGTAAAAATTCGATGATCCGTGAAATTCGATCAGAAATTTAAAATTACTTCACTAGTGGGGGGAAAAAAATGTACTGAGCCGACGAATAATGAAAAAAAAAAGTCTTATTGAATTTATTTGCATAGCAATAATCAAAAAATCCCGATGCGTTGAGTCAATAACTTTGCATTAATAACTGTGTTCATTATAATACAAATATGCCAACCTTAAAGTGGTACGCGTCCTTTTGATTATAGGTTAGTTTAATAGTACTAACCTGTTTGCAGAACAACATAGCATTATTCAATAGGAAGTAGTATTTGCAATTTGTTTACTTTCATTGAATGTAAGGAAACTACTCAGAAAATATTTGGAATGAAATCAAAGGAATAAAGTGGCGTCATCTACCGACCAGTCTTGAATTAATCTATTTCTGGTTGCAAATGAAACAAAATCAATTATAAATGATAGTGAATTAATCAATTTAATCAGTTTTCTTCTTGTAACTTAAATTCGCGAAAAAGTGTTTTAATTAGTGATATTTAATTCAATATTGCTTCCTTTCTTGGAGTATTGACAAAAAATTCACAGATCAAAGCATAGCAAATTATGGGAAACTGATAGATCTTTATTAAAAATATAATATTGTATTTCCAACAGAAAACTTGGCTTATCAACTCAGTCAGTCTGCATGTGCATAGGTAACCCTAATAACTTGGTTACACATGCACATGTAACTGGGGAGGATCTAATTCTTTTAGGCTTATTTGAAAGAATGATTGAGAGAACTTCGCGTGCTTGTAGGTGGTTATCTAAGCCAAAAATATATTGTACACCCACGGATCGATACGACTTCGTTCCCGAGATACGTACGAAATTCCGCTTCACGGTAGTTACGGTGCGAACTCATGAAATACGCGGTATAGATTCGATTCCTATCTGTTGGGGGTTTCTATAATGAATGGCACAGCCACCCTGACATTGATGATGTTTAAGACTACAATACAATCACTATAAGCACACCATGAGGTTGACAGTTGGAAAGGTGTAATGATTTCAATGTCATTGCATTTCAAATCAGTAAATGAACAGAATATTAAATGCTAATCAGATAGCTTTCATTCTACGTACAACGAAGTGTCCATATTTCAGAAACGAAGCCAAATCTATCCACAGTATGTTATATTTTTTGATTAGAATAATCACCCGCACAGGTTCATTTTCAGAATTTTAATATGAAGTGTTGTTGCTTTGCCTCAAAGACCGTGTTATTTATTTCCGCTTCCGGATTTCTTAATGGAGCGCGGGGTCAGATTTTATACAAAGTGAAGATTCTTGCCTATAAATAACCTCGCATCGTCGTCTCCAAGTGACGCTAAAAAAAAATCAATACTCTTTCACAAAAGACTGATCCGTAGACACGTTCTACGATGGATGGCCACCAACTCAGCTGTCGCGTTAGAACCTTTTTTCTTTTTTTTCTCCCGCCCACACGCTCTCGATTCCCGATATTCAGAGCTGATGCAACCCAAAGGCTAAACTTTGTATGAACGCTGAGATCGAAATTTCCAATTCCCCAAAATTCCAAAATTCTCATCGGTTCTCTTTTGTATCGCGATGCGACATCTAGTTCTCGAACAACTAAGTGTAATTTCACACTTAATTCTCCACAATTTAAGTTTCCACTTCTTCAAAACTGTAGATAAGTACAAAGGTTATTCTTATGAACCATGTGTAAAATATAAGATATTGAAAGTAACATATCATCTTCGTATCTAACCACTTTCCATTCATTTTAGTGTTTTTGGAATCCCAAAACAATATAATTTTAAATTCCATTCAACCATGTACCTTGTGAACGTTTTCTTCGCCTTCTCACATTCTTCGGAATCCAATTCTGAATTTACGTTTGTACATCTACGAACATTTCATCTTGCTACTTGACCTGTCCATTCCTTTTACGTCTCTTTATGATATGTAATTACAGTAAAGTCTCACGTACAAGGCAGGTCCGATTCCAAATCCCACCAAGATACCTTTTTTTTTTCACTTGCAAATGCAGATAAAAGCTAGAAAACTTGTATAACTTATTAAGTGCGTAGAAGAGTTAGGCCTAAAACTGCAAAAGTAAAATATTCAATACATATACTATTATTAAATTTTGTTTTACTTTGTATACATTTACAATACAAAATGGCACAAAATTGAAAGGAGTGTACAGTAATACATAAAGTTTAATTATCCCATCACATGTTGTTACAAAATTCTCGTTTACTTTTGTATTATTTTAACGTCTTTAGAAAAAAAAGAAAAAAAAAATTTACAAAATTTTAAGAGAAGCACGATTTCATTTCTATCAAGCACTGCTCGATGGAAACTCAAAACGAATTAGTGACTTTTATCACCACTGTAGCAATTCGGAAGTGCGGCCCATCGACGAGTGCGGCCCACTCTCAAATCCCAGTCGTATTCCACGTCTTTGTTTTTCGGGAGTCCAAAGTGCAATGAAGTAACTCCCAATAACATTTTCCAGTAGAGATTTGAGTCTCATTTGATTGCGAAGTTAAGTGCGCGTGGGTTGTTGCTTGATGTGTTGGTAGTTTTACGATGCTTTGGTGTTGTTTTCGATTACCCCACTGCAGTCCTATCTACGGAGGGTTAATTGAAGAAGGAATGGGTTAATGTCTTACCAAGCGCCATTAGAATAGGTCCTCCCAGAAATGACTTTCTCTCGACCGTGGTTCTTTGCAAAGAGGGAATTATTTAGCAACAGTTATTATGGAAATAAGATTATTTATACGTTGTAAGAATAGGAGATGTTTTTGTAAGAAATCGTATGAAATCCGTTGTCCATGGCAGTAGTTTCGTTGAATTCTATGTACGTTCTTACGCTGTTACAGTATTGGGCAAAACAAACAGTAGTAAAACAGTCCACGCGACAACAGAGCGTGGTCCGAACGGATTATTGAAATACAAGCTATGTAGTATTAGGTTTTGAATCAGTCGACGCAATAATGGTTCTGGACACAGAAGAAAAGGTATTTTTAGTCGAATATTACAACCGTTCATATGCGTTAGGATGAAAAGACAGCCTTGCAGATGTGAAACAGTGGTTTCAGCTTACGTTTCAGAAAAATGCCCCACATGACAGTGTGATTCTTGACTTTAGCCAAAAACTTCACACGACAGGTCGTGTGTTGACACAGCGTAAAGGGTGCACGGGATGACCACGAACTGTAGCTATAAACGAGGATCTCGGCCATCTCTTGGAACAGATGCTTCCCTGTCGTGCTGCTGGGGTAAAACTTTCCTGGCCATATCATCGGAAAGCAGAATATTTGCAGGAAGGATACGAATTGTAAACATCTTGGATACGATATTCCTGTACTAAGTAGAAATAATCAGTTACATAGTACAGGAATACCATAGCTTTAATTGCGTTTTCTGTCTTTCACTACTGTTTGTTTTGTCCAATACTGTATTACTGCTAAGTTCGTTCCAGAGCGTTGTCAGAAAGCAAAAATCGTCGTCATTGCAATCGATGACGTGCATTGAAAATCAAAGATGTCGGACTGAGTGAGGACATAAGGGACGTAGGTTATTTTATATTTAATCATCAAAAAAAAAAATGAAAAGATTATAACTCAAATAATTACCAAATTGGTACTATGTATTTTTTTTTTCGTCAGGAGAGGCGTAACTCTCCTAATAACTGTCCGTTTGGTACAGCTCAAGCTCCGTTTGGTACCTTTTGGTAAGAAGCTCAAAGAACTTGTAGCCTACTGTCTTAAAAATTTAATGAAATTTTTAAAAAAATCGAAGTTTAATCAAAAAATTAAAATTTAAAAGTTCTTACAGTCGTGAAAAACAATAAAAACGAAAAGAGTTTGTCTGTTTTCCAATTGTAATATCCACTGAATTGGTCACGCGTTGTCACGAAGACACTGACCTCTCACTTCTGAGTACCGGGGTTCGATTCTCATATGGGTTTCGTGGTGGTAAAAGATCTGTACTTGGCATGTTTTCTCGGGGTTACCCCGTTTCCCCTGCACTTTCTCTCCGTCTATCCTCTTTTCCGTGAGATAGTACAATTGACCTATAGGTTGTGATGCTTGGCTTCCCTGACACCCACAATCAATCACTCAATCATCTACTCATATTTGAACAAAATGAAGTAAGAATAAAAAACCAAAGACTGCACATAAATATTCAAGCCTTTTTCGTCCTTATTAGGAACTCATCAGCCCGATCCACCCTCCCTCGATGACAAACCCAGAAAGAAATGGGAATCACCTTCGCTCCCGAAAGTGACTCCGAACAAATAAACAACAATAAAAAATAAGAGCTCAGGCGCAGTGTCAATTTTTAGTTACCAAGCCGCAGAAGCAATAAAAGAGAGAAGTTGGGAGAACCCCTTGTTTATGCCGCAGGGTCTGAAGTTGACTCCGAAAATGCAACACTGGCCCATCTCCCAGGTCTGACTAAAACCCCGGGGTAATATCGTAACACAATAGAACAATAATCGTCCCATTATTGCCCTGCTCGAGGCAAGGAGGTACCCTAGCTCTCCCTCTGTGGTTTGGCAACTAAAATTGACAGTGCGCCTGGTCCCTAGATGGTAAAGTGCACTCAAAAATCTTTGACCTTAGGATCGGAAAGGCCTTTGATTATAAAGAAGAAAAAAACGGAAACAAAAGACGCAACGGACGTTCCGGATTTTCTCTGATGATAAACTCAAAGGCGGGAATGTTTATTTATTTATTTATTTATTTATTTATTTATTTATTTATTTATTT
>JAFIDM010000007.1:35682992-35711113 GCA_023159025.1 Thereuonema tuberculata | reverse complement strand
TTTATTTATTTATTTATTTATTTATTTATTTATTTATTTATTTATTTATTTATGTGCAGTCTTTGGTTTTTGATTCTTCATTGCTTTTCTGAACGTTAAACTTGTTTCTAAAATGAATTAAGTTGGCATAATTTGCTTACATGGGATTAATTCTAATTGTATCAAACCACGCAGAATGGTTAAGGATTTAATATTCATTGTTTAAGGCAGTGAGATATTAATAGAAATAGGATTCCATCTCGTACAAGTCAATGTTTGTTTTCTATTTTTATCGTTTTCTAATTTCTCTAGACGAACCCATTTGGAAAAGATCTCAAATAGACAGAAATAAGATCGTCTCCAGTCGTCCAATGTGCATATCATGTTTGAAGGAGATCCATCCAGTGGATCAACGCACGTACACACAGACTGAATGATTTGCTTAGCCTCCCTTTTGGCTAAAAACCAAATGAAGGCAACGTTTTCTTGTGTCAAAGCGTTTCCTGCAAACATCTCTTGTTTGTCGTTCTGTCACTTTATCGAGCGCATCAGTTAATCTGGGGCGTAACAGCGTGGAAAGATTTCCAATTGGGCACGCGCCGCCGCCTTCCCAATAAGCCTCGTCCACATAGAAATGTCAGCAGTGTTTTTGTGTGTAACGGTCTATAACCGCATCGACCAAAGTATTTTCTGAAGCAGTTCCTTCAAAAAACAAAGGTAACAATTGAAAATTCCAAAATGAACGGCAGTAAACACACTCACGTCAAGCGTTTCAAATTGTAAACGAAATAAAACACTTCATTTTACATTAGAAGAGTTGTTGTAAATGGTAGTTTATCTAAAATAAAATTAAGTAGAACTCAGAATTAAATAGATCTGGTTTTAAATTACTTTAAATGGTAATAATAAAAATTTTGAAAGTGGAAGAAGTTCGATAAACTTCAAAATTTTTCGGTAATAGTAATTTAAATAATATTTTTTTTTAATTTTTAACATGAAAATAAATTGTAATAATAGAAAAACAAGTCATTTTGTTTTATTTACTTTTTTTTGAAGTTTCATATTTCTAAAAAATTAAATACTTACAAGAAACATTAAGACTTTAAAATTAAATTAGTAAAAATCTTATTTTAACTGTTTCTTATTTACGTATCACATATACTGTTCGTTTTAGAAAGCGAGAACAACGACGCGCAGACGAGTCTACCCCGCAAAGGGGTGATACGCTGAGATGGACACTTTCCTAAGACCTGTTTTTCTTTTAGTACCTGTTATTTTTGCAATAGTATTTATTCTTTCCATAATTCTTTCCCGAAAAGCGCAAATAGAACGCAGCTACTAGTAAACTAACACTGATAAAAAGTAAACATCTCCTCTTTGTTTCTCCTATTTTGATGAAATCGAAAGACGCATGCGCAAAAGCGTTGAAGGCTCTCGTAAACAAAACCGAACAGTACTCAGCCATTTTTAGATTCTTCCTAAAGAGCTTATTTTCTGCAAATATTTTTTTTTTAGTGTTTATCTTTTTTTTTCTGGAGATAAAAATAAAAATTTCCCATTCACAAACCTTGTATCTTCCTTCGAAAAATCTTTATCAGCTTTTTTATTTATTTTTATCAGGGGAGGGGAAGCGGAGAATGAATTACTCGATTAAAAAAAACAGCAACAACGAAGAAAACACGAGAAGCATCACAAGAAACGTTTATTATGCAATGACGTCACAATCATTTCAACCAATAACAAAACGTTTCTTTTTTTAAACTCCCACGGGTTCTCGACGCTTTTTTTTTTTCACTGAAATAGTTAAAATAAAATTAAAATAATAGACACTCAGGGCCATTCGAGTATTATATATAAGCACATTCTTAGTCATTTTAGATCTACCCCTCCCCCCACCCGTGCTTACGTAAGATTTGCCAAATCTTTAAAACAGTAAATACCAATGAAATACTGAGGGGGAAAAAGTGTCTGTCTTATGTAAGCATTGCTCTGATCCCCTCTCCCCCCCTTGTCAGCAAAAATAAACAAAGTTTGACCCCCCCTCCTTTTAATGGTGACGTAATGCTTAAACAGCCACTTAGATTAATCCCTTTAATATTCAGACCTACGAATTGTCCTTAAAAGTTAGCTGGAATTTTAAAGTTTAGGTCGATGATTGGATGATTTAGGTAGAGGAAAAGGTGTAAAAACGGGCATAGGTGTAAATATGGGCATCCTTCCCCAAAGGGTTGTGGGAGGTGCTGCAGTTTTATTACGAGACTTTAAACTGCGCCACTTGTTGTTACAAGATAGCAGAGAGCATTTGGTAACTTTGTTTCAAATAGTGTGGAAGCAGCGTCAGTTATTGTGCGAATTGGTGTTTTTTCTGGACTGCAAATATTTGACAGGTATGTGAAATCGTTTTCTTTTCATGTCCTTGTGGTTAGTTTAAAATAATTTCACGGTGATATCTGGAAAGCGGAAATCCTGTAAATATGGGCCCCCATTTAAAGCCTCTCCTTCGAGTTATCCTGATATACAATCACATAAGGATCTAGCCATGCCAATTGATGAGGCTGCTGAAACACCGCAATGTTCCCCGGGAACTTCAACTGCAGTTTCTCCGTTCGATATTACTCCTGTCCCCAACATTAAGAAGAGAACCAGTACTCGGGGACGCAAAGCATCATTTTTGATTTGATTTGATTTGATGTTCATTTAAAATTCTCAAATATATAACTTACTCTTTGTATCGTTTTGTATTGTTTTATCCTGTTTTAAAATATTTTAAGCCATTTTTTTGTGAGTTTTTTGGAGGGGGCCCAAATTTGCACCCCATTTTTTTCAGAAGTTTTTTTGAAGCTTTTTGTAAATCTTCGTTTTCGAATTAAAATAATTCATATTAATCATTGTTTTGCCTCCTCTCATTTAGTAAACTTGTTATAGTTGTTAATGAAGATCAAAATGTTGAATTTTTCCAAAAGAAAGTAACTTTAAGTCAAAAATACAAAAGGGTGCCCATATTTACACCTTTTCCTCTACAAATCCGACCAATAGAGAAGAAGGTATGGGTTTAAAAAAAAAAGCCTGTCCAAACACTCTGTCAGAACTCAAATAATAAAGAATTAAAGTAAATAATTATCTTTGGAAGCTGAAATTTTATTGGAAGTTAAATGTTTCTATCAGGCAACAGCCTTTGTAAACCCCATTTTATCCAATCTATATTCACAGCTGAAGGGAGCGGCTGTAGCCCCCACTAGTCCTCTCCTGGATCCGCCTATGTAGACGACCGTTATTGTTCTCGTGAAATAAATTCTGATATTCGAAAGTTGGGACGCCAACTAGAAATTGTTTTGTTTTTATTCCTTTGAATCGTCAGTAATTAATCACTTTCTCATTTCTGGTCTATTCTTCTCCTGGCAATTAAAGCTGATTTTGTTTTTTAATTGTTATGTAATTAATCTTTGTAGGAAGAAGTCTTCTTATCTGTCCCTCCCCCTATAAAAATTGCTATAAACGTCTCCGTCATTACTTGGCTTGAAAGGACATGGTTCGGCAAAACCGTACATAAAAAGGAAAGATGTTAAGATTATGTTGATGTTCTTTTGTTTATGTTCTTACAGTTGCTTACTACAGCGTTTCTCAATGTTTTCGATTTCACGCGTGGCTGTTTTTAAGTCTAATGATTATCCACCCGTCCCTCCAACCTCCGCTTTTATTGCCTTCATTAAGAGCACACAATTCTGAGCGACGCACTAATAGGACATAAGTATAAACAAGAAGGAACTCATAATCTACTTTCAATAAAATATATTGTGTTGTTTTTGTTTGTTTGTTTGTTTTTTTTTCTCTCCGTATTTGCAGATTCTTTTACTCTTTGATTGTAATGAACATTTCTGAAAGGTTCTCGTCTGCAGAAAATTAATGAAATTAATCACATCAAAATCGACGCCAGGGTTTCACTGGAGTACAAAACGAATTACAATGCGTTGACAAACTTCACTGTTGTTTGCGGTCAGTGAGAGGCTATTGTTTCGCATCGAACATCATTGCTGTCGCATCGAAGCCCAACCTTTCCGACAAAGGCGGAAAAAAAATTGAGAAAAAAAATAAAAACAATAATAATAATTTCAGTTGCAGAAAAATAGGTCTTCTCTTTGTCATATTGTGATGAAAGATTGTTATCAATGGTTCGTAAAAATTAGACAAGTCGACTAATAGTAATATCTGGCAAGAACTCTATTTATTCACATGATGTTTAAATAGGCTATGTACAAAGGCTGTGATTGGTTGTCGTATTTTACAAATTGATTGGTGGATTTAAATTACACGTGGGATTTAATTGATATTTAACTGTCTTTTTAAATAAGAACGAATCAGAGATCAGAAGCAAAGGTCAACGGAAAATTAGAATAAAATAGGAAAAAGTAAAAATTAGAAAACACCATCGATAATAAAATAAATGCTGATTAAGGATTATTACAATTATAAACAGTAAAATAATAATGAAAATACAATGATTAAATAGGACTATTATAAACAGATAAAGGAGAATATATACAGTGAATATAAAAATCATTGCAATGTGCAGGACAAGTAGAGCGGTTCACTGGCTGAACATGCAAACATGTGTATTGTATATATTTTTAGCATAAACCTTTTTTAAATTAATTTATGTGTGAGTACCAGTTGTTTCTTAATGTAAAACATGTGTATGCAAGTCACACGAATACCGTATTTACTCGCATAATTTCCCCCATCGCGTATTTTCCCCACCCCAGTTTTTGTGGATTACAAAATTCAATTTTTATTTTTATCGCATAATTTCCCCACCTCTACTTCAACGCGTTTCCAACATGACCTTGACTGGTGGTCAACTCACGACGACGCGACAATGTACCGTTACTTCCGCATTTCTCTATCCCCCGCTACTTTAGGGGAAGATTCCACCCCCACCCCGGTCAGTACAAGAGCAGACTCCTTCTGAATCAGTACAACAATTTCGAGTGTTTTGTTAAAACGTCAAGTTCGCGAATAAAGTTGAGTTCTCTATTAGCAGGCCGCTGATGCTGACGTCATGCAGTGAGCAGCTATAAAGATGGCGGGCTGCGCTGCGTGAGTTACGAAATTACGTCACAGTTGCACACACACTTCCGTGCATGCCTATTGCTTAACTGTACTTTGAAGAAAAAACAAATGTTGAGATGTGATTTCTTATATTTTAAATGTTGCATGTTAATAAAATTGTTGTTCATTACATTTCTTGCTTTAAAAATCAATTTTTAACATGGTTTTCCTTACACTTTCACCATATTTTTTTTCCCTCAAATTGAAAAACATCGCGTAATTTCCCCACCCCCCTTTTTTTTTGTCAAAATATTGATGAAAAAAAAGGGGAAATTATGCGAGTAAATACGGTATAAGGATTTTCAGAGCTTAACTGAAAGCATCGTTGCACTGTCAGTTGGAAATGCTCGACGATGGCGCCGCTCTAGCGGCATTCTGATTTTTGTCGAGTTTTCATTTTCGGATTCCTTTGTTTTTTTAATTTCTGAAGCTGCCAAAGAAAACAAAAACAAGAAAGAACTGAATGTCAACTTTTCTTAAAATTTTATTTATTTACTTGTTTATTAAATAAATTTTAAAAAGTCGTGAAAACACCAAAAACGAAATGTCTGTCTTTCTTTTGGAATTATAACATCTATTAGCAGTTCAAGTTTTCCAGTTTGTGAAATAATAAAAAATAATAATAATAATAATTAAACGCACGTTATTTACTTAAATTGTCTGAATCGGATTAATTTTAATCATATCAAACCGCGCCAATAGATTAGTAAAAGGATTTAATATTCAATGTTCAAGATTATAAGATATTATCAGAACAGGATAAAAATCCATGGTTTAGATTCCATTGGGAATTTGTGTCTGGCGCTGATTTCTCGACGATTTCAAAAATAAAAATATTAGATCATCGCTAGTCTTCGAATATGCACACCAATTTACAAGAAGATCCATCAATCGGTTCAAAAGTTGTTACGGAGCCACAGACAGACAGACTGAATGATTTGATAAGCCTCTCTTTCCTATTGAAAAATAGACTTTAAATTAAAATTTATGTTTGAAGACATGCATTATTTATTATAAAAGAAAAGTAGGGATGGACGGGATTGGATTTTTAGGTCGGGACGGGACGGGATTTTTTTTTTCCCTCCCGAAAATTGGGACGGGATCGGGACGGGATTGGCCTTCTTCAATAAATGGGAAATAGTTGTTCGGGTTTTGAAACTTGATATGGACGACAATAATAAAAACAAACAAAAACATTTTTATGTCTGTCGCTAGTCGAAATCACGAAGGCCGTCGTCTGTTGTTTATTGGTTTCGCCGGTCGATCGCTAACCCCATGACGAAAACACTTTGTTGTTGATGTAATATTGATAGGTAGAAGGAAAATAAGTAGTCCAGAGTATTTCTCAATGATTTATTGTAGTCTTCAGTTGCCAGGATTAATAATCCCAGCATTATTTAGCCTTTTGTTGAATTTAAATAAATCGCGAAATCCCGTCCCGAAGAAATTCCGAAGTAAAGCAAATCCCGCCCGATAAACGGGATTATAATTTTCCCGAAAATTTTCCGAAATATCGGGTCCCATCTATCCCTAAATAAATAAAAGTCGTAAACTTTTAATTTTTTTTTATTTTTAAATTCTTCCTCTCTTACGTTCAAGAAATTGTCTGTAAATGACGAAGCTCTTCAGGACGAAACTGTGACCTTGAAAAGGAGAAAGAGGAAGGGGATTTAAAAAAAATACGCGATGTCCAAAAGGCAGGCATTTGATTTCTTTGGTTCACAGCGCTTCAGCCTTTCGCCTGAGTAAATACCGAAAACGAAAATTGGAAGATGTGTGCAAAAAGAAAAAAACCAACGGAGAAATACCCAATCTATAACTCGGTGGTTGTAACTAAAAGGAGAATCGTTCGTTTCCAGTCGTCTTTTCTTGACATTTGGGTGGAGAGCAGAAGGGTGGAGATCGTTCTGGCCTCGTGCCAGACCGTCTCATTTCATGGACACAATGAATATGCGCAGTCGGCTTTCGTTGCCGACGCAGCTAAGTTTCGTCTTGGATTTCCTTTTCCCGTGACTGCCTTAATGTCGTGCCTCCTTTTTAGTTTTCTTCCTTTCACTTCCGGAGCTGTTTTGTAATGTTTTGATTTCTATGCCTGTGCAGTTTTCTTCTCCTCGTTCGTTTCTCGTGAATAAACAGTAGTTGGCGGAATTCGTGGATTTCTTTTTTTTTTTTAATCCGCCCTTTAGTGACTTAAGTCCCATTGTTCGGTCTATTATAACTGAAACTTTAAATAAACACATAGGAACAAAACACGTGCGAACAAAAATAATGTGTAATATTCTAATATTCTAATTTCAGAAATATTTATTTGCCCTTATTATATATAACTATACATATTTTTTTAACCTTCTTTTCAAAGAGCTTAAAAAATCATTAAGTGTGTGTGTGTGTGTGTGTGTGTGTGTACTTAATAATTTTTGAACCGGTGACAAGTTCTTCGTACAGCGTGGTTATTAACGAGCAAACCATTAGGCTTTTCGTGTGAATCCTTGTCAAGAAACTGAAGGTCCTTAAGGACTCAATCAACTTTAGGCCACTGCAAACCTTTTATTTCTTTTCTATATTTCTTTTTCCAATCCACCTAAAATTCTCAAAATTTAAATACGAACATGTGAAGCACCTGGGATTTCTATTTCCTTGTTTTTTTAATATTCAAAATATTCTACAATTAATTAAATTAAAATTCAAAAACAGTCATTTTTTTGGGTGTTTTTGAGATATGCAAATGTTATGCAAAACGTTAATTTGCATGTTTGCCCACAGCCCTGTATTAAGAGTCTGGGGCTGCTGGGTTATCTCCACTTTCCTGGATCAACAACAAGTGGCTAAATCGTTGAGTGTCACCTGAAAATACCCTTGCAACGTGATTTACCCGAATCTGAATCACGGAGAGTCATAGGGCGTCTTGAAACTGGCCAAACACAGATGGTAGTGGTAGCAGCAATTGGAACCTCCCAAAGCGTGATTAGCAGACTCTGGAATCGCTTCAGAGAGACTGGAACAGTACGAAGAAGACCAGGGCAGGGCTGTCTAAGTGCCACCACTGCAAGAGATGATCGCTCATAGCAAGAAGGAACTGGCGAAGCAATGCGACTGAGCTGCGGTTTCAGTTTCTCGCTGCTACTGGACGACGGGTGTGTATTCAGACCGTGCGGAATCGACTCCGTCACAGTGGACGTCACATGCTGGCAACCAATGGTACGCATTCCATTAACTCATGAACTCAGAACCCTCAGAAGGTGAGCTGAAATTCATCTTCCTTGGACGTGTGAAGAGTGGTCCGTGGTTTTCTTCAGTGATGAGTCAAGATTCAGCCTGCAGCCTGACAATCGTCGTGCCCTGATTTGATGTGAACGTGGAACACGGGAGAATCCACTTTTCGTGCAAGAAAGACAATTCTTTGGTGGAGGTGGAATCATGGGTGGACAGGCATCAGCGTTGGTGGTCGTAACGACCTCCATGTTATTAGAAATGGACCGGTGAATGCTGCAAGATATCGAGATATAATTCTACAGCCTATAGTGGTACCTACGCTGGATTAGTTAGAGCCCACTTTCTTTTTATGGACGATAATGCATTCCCCTGTGCGTATCTCATCAACAGTATGCTGCAAGAGGCTGGAATCGAGCGCATGAACTGGCCTTCACGTTCTCATCGATAGAGCTAAATCCCATCGAAAACGCTGAGAATGCACTAGGAAGACGTGTTGCCAGTCACCAATCACCTTCCATAACACTTCCTCAGCTGGAAGTTGCCCTGGTGCGCGAGTGACGACGAATCCCATAGGAACTGCTGGACAATTTGATCCTCTCCATGTCACATCGCTGTCAGTGTGTTGTAGCAGTTCTCAGGTGATCATATACCCTCCTGAACAGTCAATGTACGACACATTTTTCACGTTTGACATGCGAATGTTAACCCCCTTTCATGCTCAATCCCGATAAATGAATTTGCTTATTCAGACAACTTCCCTTTTTGTGTCATTTGCTTCTCTGATGATGTTCTTTAATAAATGACTCTGTTTTGTTTTTTTATGTATTATATTCATTTCACAACAACCCGTAAATTGTGTGAGCAGTGCAGCGAAATTTAAGTGAATGGAATCGTTTCGTTTTGACTTAAAACAAAGAAATAAAAACCTGAGGGTGTGAATTTTTAGTTTTGTGTTTCTTATATCTTTTCATCAGATGGGGCCTAGGGTCATTTTACAGCCCTCTGTAAAAAGGAGACGGAGATTCGATCCTTTGGGTTGACCATCCACTCGCAGTAGCTGAACGGGGAAACTCTATTTTGTCTCGCGTAATTGTAAAGAATAGGTTGATTTTGTTAAATAATGGAGTTTACATTAATTTCTTTCATTGTCTTTGAATATAAGACAAGAGAATAATTGTGTGTGTTTTTTTAACTTAAATAAAAGCGGGCGCACCTGAATACTTTGAGAATTATTCAATTTAATACACAAATTTAAATATAATTATAGTTTCTGATACAGGTTGAGTCCTGAAAATGGTTGAGCCCTTTAACTGTTTTACTTTATTTCTTATTTTATAATTTAGTGACTCGAAGACATCAGCACACGCTTTTCGTTACAGCATACTGAGAATTGTTTCTACTGTAGCAACACTTGCCATTACCTATTGTTGATTGTACTTAAGCTTTGCTGAAAGAAATGAAGTGGTGTATTTAATTTTTCTTATTATTGCTTAAAGAATTTTATTATTATTTTTATTATTATTATTATTATTAGTGAAGAAACTATTAAAAAATGGCTGATAATATGTAATTAGAATGAATTTCTATTGCTCAATTGTTTTCAGTGTTATTGTAAATCTTGTATGTAATATCTCATTTAATTATTTCATTGAATTTTGTACACTTCCAATGTCTTTAATATGTTATTGTTACTAGTTCTTATTTTATTCTACAAAAATAAGGTAAACATAGATAAATTTAATATACAAACATACATAGAATTGAACCAGAAAATTATTTTAACTTTTAAATTATATTACTATCTGATATAAAATTTTGAAAAATTATCACTTAGTGGGTCTACTTGACCAAAAAAAACAACTATACGTTGATGTAAGTCTTTTAATGTTTTTTAACACTGTATTCAAAATTAATTAAACAATTACAGTATATCCAGAACCTGTTGATAGGAATTTGTCATTCCTAACGGGACTGTAACATTTTTATTTAGAAATCATAATTAAAAAAATATTATTATTATTATTATTATTTAACTTTCGAGTAATTTTAGAAGTGTATGTTAATTCTGCCAGTCACGTGCAAATACAGATTATCATTTATATTAAATCATTTGTAGTTCTTTTATATACAGAACAGGATATCCATCGTATGTCCCATTTTTTGATATCTGCGAATATGTTTTCTAAAAATCTATAGTTTCCCTATGTTTGCGCTGTTGGACCTTTTCAGGAACCACAAAATAACGAACTCATTGCTTCCGGCTGTTTGCAGAGAGAGAATGTGAAAGCTTAGAAATAATAATAATAATAATAATAATAATAATAGAAAACTCCCCGTAGTCCATTACTGAGCTATTTTTATGTTAGTAATTGCTTAGTGGCTGCCTCGTGGTCTTTTTTTTTCAAAGCAAATTTCCCTTCCAAGAAAGCCGTTTTCCGCCATTTCTTAAAAATGTATGTTTACTGTAATCTAAGGAAAAAAAGATCTACATTGAAATGTCTTAAATTGTTAAGTTTTGACTGGAACCCGGGTTTTTGTTGTCTAAAGATCGTTGGTATACGCATGCACTTATCCAACCAAAATATATATGCTATATATTTATATAAAGAAAACCTGCTATGAAATAAAACTTTTTCCTTTTAAGTGAAGATGTAAAATGATCGTATTCTGCCCTTTAAAAAAATCCTGTTATTTGCATCAGAATAATCTAAGTAATTTTTTGTAGTAATTTAAAACTTGAAATTGAATTTCAGGAATATCGGGGCCCAAGCTACGAATGGCATTTGTAGGTAGTAGATTTTGCAAGGGCAGTGGTTATGGGCCCGGCCTAGACACTGGACTACGGCCTGAACGAGCCAGAAAGTTCGGAGATTTTCTTGAAGGTTATTTGGGTCCTGGGGTTCGCCCAGCCCTCTATAAAACGGGAACCGGGTTTAAAGGTGGTCGAGCATTGATCTGACCACCTACACCTACTGTCTTACGTTAGGCATCGCACTGTGGTCCATTGGGACACTCGAGGTAACCCTGGACTGAGATGAGGTCGGATGGTCAACCCAATGCTCGCCCGCCTCTACCCCCGGGAAAGAATCCAGGGCTGGGTAGACACTAGGATCCGTTTGGAAGAGAATGAAGCATGGAAAAATGTATTTTTAATTACCAGTTTTACTCATTAAATCGATTTGTTTTATTCAAATTTTGAGAGAACTTGTGTCACGTGGACTTTCAGACATGATTAAGAGTTATATTGCAAACTTTGTTTGGTGAAAACAACTTTGAAATGGGACTACTACTTTTGTGCCATCATATAAGATTGCTATTTTATAAGATTATTATTTCTTCGCTTAATCAAGAATAGAGATCCTTAACCTAAAAGATGTTTCCAGTCTTCCTGTTTACAAGAATTAACAAGACGTGCTTTGATACAAAACACACCTTCAATAGCATTTCCTTCCAAGGGGAGCTTTGTTGTGTTGGTCAATGTTTTCCTAATTTATCAATTTACTTATGGGTTCCCAGAATAGCCTCTTTCTTCTCTCACCATCCTTCCATTTCGCCTCCTCCCACAAACAGATGACATTTCACAGGATTTCGATGGTTTAAGTGCTTTTCTGTTTTTATGAATTAGTTTTAGAAAACTCGATACATATTATTTTCCTTTTTGGGAATGAACGACGCACGCAATTCACTTCTAAGAATTAAGACTTGTGACTCAGTTTTGGTTGGTTGAAAAACAAAAATAAAAGTAATTTCAGGAGCTGTGCTCATTTACAAAATGAGTAAATATTGTTTCTGTTAGTCTATCGTCGTGAAACTAATAAAACCCTGTGTGTTTGTATTCTCTTGTAATAATTTTTGGAACCGGTGACTGAATCTTCTTCAAACTTGGCATGGTCAGGAAATAAAGGTTAAGGTTAAAGCGTAACACCTATGTCGTAAAGCAGCAAAGAAGATAAAGCCCAGCGCGCGTTAACTACGGAAGAACGGACTTCAGTGGCAGTTTGAGACGTCAAAGTCCGCAGGAGTCTGTTATAGCAAACCACAATAAATATTAAAGACGAGCGGCAGGCGAATCATGTTGTCGTATGAGTCTGGCGGGTACAAGCATTTTCAGACATCCAATCATGAAACACTTGCGTTGCTTAAACGAGGAATCGGCATCCATTGCCTCTCTCGATTCATATTAACTTTATTTAAATACTGAGTGAAGATCAAAAAGCGTTCTGTAAATATTTAGTAACATGTGTAAGAAAAGATAAGATGGGCTTTAAGAGGATTCCAATCAAAACGAAGAAACTAAAAGTGAATTAATGAAGGGTCGTCCGCTCCTTTCTCGCCGAACTGATCGCAAAAATTAGTATCAACGATTTCTAAAATAAGTAGTGAGAATAAATTCTAATTCTACACTGCATTTATTATTTGGTTTAATTTATGAACAGGTTATATTGAACTATTTTATTACAAATAAAAAGGCTTTTTATTAATATCTATTTTGTCCGGTGGGTCGCCCATTTCCAACATATGAACGCTAGAGTGCGGCGACAACGGCCATATAATGCGCGCCGTTGACTAATGCTGGGCGAACACGTACCAATATGCGGCAATATTGGTGGACAATATTGGTCATTATTGATATTGGCAGTTGGTATTGTGCGCGAACACACAGGTTTTCCTTTACAGGAATATTGGTTACGGCGTTGCTCACTAGGGAGAGCTAGAGAGAGCGTGTTTCCGTACAGAATTGCTATAGTATTAAACGCCGTCCCTCTGTAGAAATCAATTAAGATTCGTTCATTATCAATTGACAAAATGTTGTTGTTTGAATTATCTGTTTTGGACCGACACATTTTGCTGATTTTAAGCCTTGTTTCTCAAACAAAATGGCCGGCGTGCGTGAGGGATTTTCCGATTTTCAAAGTCCCGCCTTCCTTCTACGTCACCATTGTCACATGATTTCATCCGTTCATGTGATTCGCTCGCTCACCAGCAATATTTCTCGCCAACTAAAATTGGTACTTTTTTTCCGACAATCGCTATTGGGCAATATTGTTCATTTTATTGCTGGAAACGGTTGGTACCATGAAAAGGACCAATATTGTCCACCAATATTGCCGCATATTGGTACGTGTTCGCCCAGCATAATAGCCGCCAGCCGCGCTAGTCCGTTCCGCAGAGCTGATGTTAGCAAATGCGCATCCAGTTTAAGGACCCTGCGATTGGCAGCCGATATCGTTGAGATAGAGGAAGCCAGTCGGACGTTCGCCCGCTTTAACATTCGGGAAAGAATCCCTGTATCCTGGGTGTAGCATCGGGTGAACCCAGGACCCACCTTCAGAAAAAAATTTTCTTGCTTATTTTTTTCAAAAATTGAATCCGGTTCCTCAAGCACGAGACATGATCACCAGGGGGATGATGATGTCCCGTAGATAGTAAAAGTGACTTCTATCTAACGAAAACACTGTAGCTCACTTCGCTTTCTGATCCATTTTGTTTGATTTGATTTGATTAATTGGATATTAAAAGGGACTGGATTTATTTACAGCTTAGGTCAGTATTTATTGGTGTAATCAAATTGCAACAAATGGTAAACATGTTTAGTAGAGTGTTTGTATTTCGTGAGTTTTAGAAATAGAGACTTTTCTTTTATATTGTCTTCACGTTTTAAAAATACAAAATAAATAAATAAACTATCTATGCGTTCATTTTTAGTGACATGAGGGTGCTTTGCGCTATTAGCAAACATTTACTTAAAAATCCGTTTTATTTACAAAGCATAACATGTCAAACCTTCCATTGATAGAAGCACTTTGCTTACAAAAATGTTTTGGTTTCCTACCCCCGAGAGCGCCCTTACTTCCTTTTTGTGTGTGATTACGCCACCATAACCATGTGTAGCATGCGTGTACTATATTTTTTTTTCACTTCACTGGGACCATAAATTAGCGAGGGGAAAAATAATCCAAATTAAATTCCCTCGGCAGAGGTTTATCGCTAACTGGAGAGCTACTACAATTCCGACTATGCAAGGCTTAATTAGGAAGGTAAAATAAATTAATGCGAAAGTGTAACAAAACAATAAAACGTTTAATAAAACAATCTTACTTTAAATTTGAATACAATCTCTCACATAGAATTTCAAAAGATAAATGAACTAGAAATACATTTCTATTTCTATAACGTTAATTACTTAATGCTTTAAAATTAGATACTATCTATGCGAGTTAATCGAAAGTCCGTCTTCGGCTCGCTTGCCTGAGTCTCAATTCTTCGGTTAAAAGTTGATCTTACAATTTCGGGGTTTGGACGAAGAGAGTACGAAACTCACGGAAATAAAACAGTACTCACTGTGTAATATTTCTGCTTTCCGCTGAACGGGAACTACGAAGTCTCCTTCGGACATCCACGTCGTGAATCGGTAATCCTCCTAGAATCCAATATGGCGACCCACGTTCGAAATAGAATAGCGATCTTCGTCCAATGGCTTTTCACCGAGAATACGTCTTTAAAGCATTATCCTTCACAGATTTTACTGAGAGAATCAATCGGGATTTCTTCTCAATAATCGAAGCATACTATTCGCAGCTTTTCACTTAGAAACTGGATTTCTGTAGTACGGAACCTTGAACTTCAAACTGCAGTAACGAACGGCTTCACTATAGCTGGATACTTCGCAGCTATCAAATAACGTAGTGATAAAGGATCCTAATCGTTAACACTGGGATCTTGGAACTAACTGCACTTCAGCGAATAAGGAACAAATCCTTTCATCACTGGGAAACTTGGCGCTAGGAAGCGGACTCTCTTGCGGCCGTCAGGAACACATCCTATCTGCAGCTAAACTACCAACGAACTGCGTTGTGCGGCGACCAGGAACAAATCCTATCTGCAGCTAACTTGGAAGCGGACTCACTTGTGCGGCGACCAGGAACACATCCTCTCCGCACAGGAACTACCAACGAACTGCCGATCTGAAGCGTGGCTTTCTTCTCCGAAATGCACTGAGCACGGTCTCGTTAATTGCGTAACAATGGGCCGCTTGCGCGCTTATCATTGTTTAACAATTACTCACGAGATTTCTGTCCGAAGCCTGAATCGGCGATATGGGCGCTGCCATTTTGAAAACACAGATAATTGAATCACTCACGAGATTTTGTCCTAGGCCTAAATCGGCAACATGGGCGCTGCCATTTTGAAAACATGGATTCAGGAATGCTTTTATCTATTTAGGCCTTCAGTGTGAAATGGAAGATACTGAAAGATAAGTTTTCTTTCACACAAACACACTTTTCATCTCTTGCTGTGGAATGGCGATGAGAGTCATAACCAAAATAATAATAATACTCATATTTTAAGGTCAGTTAAGGAGAAGAAACATTAAGGAAATCGGTTCAACTGTTTTGGCGTGATGCAAATAGAGAAACAAACAAATAGCCAAGCAATATTCAAATTGAATAGAAAAAAAAAATTGCAAAATCAATCACGATCAATCAATGACGCACGTTTAATGGAAAGTAGTCTTGTCTAGTTCTTTCATGGACTTCTAAAACATTTCTTTGCTCTGCTGCCGAGAGTAGCAGTGGATCAATGGTGCCGAGGGTTTTAATTCACTGTTTTCGTATTAGTTCTTTCATATTGAAGAACACTTGTTATTTCGGGCAGTGAGCGGAGGGTAACGCTTGAAGTTGCCAATCCGAGCTGAAAGGAAACATGTAAACAGCTACTTAATATTTAAAGTACTTTTCCTGCCATAACTCATACGTAAAACAGATTACGCTAGTCTCACAATGCGGCGAATACATTAGGCCCAACATTTTCATCCTGAAGCTTCAGTCCGTTGGCGGGAGCACAAAACGATCGGAAGTTTTCTCGTGTATTGGCCCGAATGCAGGAACCGTAAATCATCGGCGGAACGCCGAGAGATTTATGAATATGAAGATGGCAGTTTCCGATGAACTCATTTCCAGTTGTTTGGAGAAAGGTCAGATTGTGACCTTCCTTGCCTTGTTTCAACTCGACGGCTTCTATAAATAGAAATAACAAATTACCAATTTTACAGAATGCGAATTTAGCTAATCAGAACCCCCTCTATTCTTCGAAGGGATACGTACATTCATACAGCGGTTCTCAAAGTTTTGGAAGGGAGACATCAAAGGCTTTAGTGATTTATTTTATACATACATGATTCCTAACTTCTCAAACAATTTTTCATGGTTAATTGTTATGTTTATGTAATGAATGTGGGTGGCAGAGAAGCCAAGCACTGCGACCTGAGGTCTATTGTACTAACCCACGGAAAGAAGGACAGATGGAGAGAAAGACTGAGAAAGTATGGTGGGAGAAGTGCAGGGGAAACGGGAGAACCCCGAGAAAACATGCCCAGCGCGGATCGTCCACCATCACGATACCCACATGAGAACCGAACCCCGGTACTCAGAGGTGAGAGGCCGATGTCATAGCGACAACGCCAACCGCGCGGCTTGGTTAATTGTTAAGAATATGTTAGTATTAAAATATACTAAGCCTTTAAAACACGGATTTTTATTATTATGATTTGATAACAAAAATATCAATAGAAATTCAACAAAGGAAATTTCAAATAAAAAATTCAGTTTTCTAAATTAAAAAAGACAAAAACTATATTTTTTTATTCGAAATAAAGTGAATTTCTATTAAAATTCCGCCATTTTTGATTTTTTTTTTTTTTTTTGTATACTTTATGTTACGTATTAATTGTCAGCCAATCAGAGACATTCATTAAGTCACGTGCTTTCTTCTGTAACAATTGGACTGCTCAATGCATTAGTGATGCATTCTCTCCAAAAAGCAAATTAAAGTCTATTTGTTTTCAGTAATTAAGTTTTTTTTGAATTGTTACTCCTCGTTTTCTATTGTTTTCAAATCGTTTAGAATGTAATATTTTCTTTCTTTTTATTTCTTCGTTCTTTCGCGGAGAATAAAAAGATTAATTACCGATCTTCACAGCTCTGCAACGCGAACCAACACAATGCCGTCATTAATACACTTTTTTTTTATTATTAAAAAAAAAAAATTGCAGAGATTCCTCTAATGGTATTTTGATAGTTCCTTATTAATGAGGTTCCAATTAATGATTCCGCGCACACGTGCGAAAAAAGAAATGAAGAAATGAAAAGGCGAGTGAAAGGAAAACCAAGCCATTTAATTACACAACACGAAAATTCGAAGAAAAAAATGTTTGACTGCTAATAAAGTATTAAAAATGGAAGTCTCGACTTACAGAGAAATGAGAAATTATCGACAACGTTATCCGAATCTAACTGAAAAAGTTTCGTTGTAGGAATACCGGAACATGTATTTTCCGACATTTCTACAATGAAAATTTGGCTTGCTTTACAAATGCTATTTTATGAATAATGCATCCCTTGTATTATTCATTTATTTATTTACTAGCCGGGTACCGTCGCTTCGCTCCGGAACCCTTGCATCTATAGCATTAAAAAAAAAAAAAACTTTATTTATTAAGCAAATTAATATTGAGATCGGAGAATGTACGACTTCCCTGCCCGTTGTGCCCTTCTCCATTTAACTCAGGTGTATTGCGAGTTGGCAACACACACCTGGGGTTGCCGCCACTTCATGGTCAGTATGCAAGATTATTCCCTATCCCGTAAGAATTTCGAAAAATCCGGCCTTATTCATTGTCTACATCATAAAGGAAACCTCTGTGCAAAATTTCAGCTTTCAAGCTCCAAGGGTTTGGGGTGGGCGTTGATGAATCAGTCAGGATTTTTCTTTTTATATATTTAGATTTCATGAATTTTGTTTTCTTAACATAATTGATTAATTCTTTATAGATTATATTTGGATCTGTTATTTTCTCATTTTCAACTCTTATCCGATTCGTTCTTTACATATTATTCCTGGTATTTTGATATCATGTTTATTTATGAAAATATGATCTATGTTTGTTTTCGTATTTCCATGAATTGTACAGTTGTTTCTTGTTGTTCCGTGAAGATGATTTTTGAAACCATTATTGCACATAAGTTTTACGTATTTCTGTACTGCATTGTTTTTATTCATTTTGAAATATCTATATTTACGTCGCCAATCAGTATAGTTGAACAGTTGTTTAATATATTTTCATTTTTTATGAATAGATTCTCTATTTAGTAATATTTTAGTAATTGTAATTTAACATTTTGCTTACAGAATGACAGACAGAATAACGTTTTTATGAAATATAATAATAATAGCCGGGTACCGTCACTTCGCTCCGGAACCCTTGCATATACATCATTCAAAAAACAACTTTATTTATTTAGTAAATTAATGTTACGATCGTTGGAGAATATATAACTTCCCAGCCCGTTGTGGCTTCTCCGAATAACTCGGATGTATTGCGGGTCGGCGTCACACACCGAAAATTCACATTTTTGCATGTATCCTGCAAACGCTGAAGCGTTTGTGAATAAGTGATATATCGTTCGATAGAACTTTCAAATACCAACATTTTCTCAATTTAATGTTCTCTTCTATCTTTTATACTTTTCGTTTAAATTGAGAAAAAGTCAAAATTTGACCCTTTAAAAGGCGCCATCTTGGAAACCAAAAACTTTTTTCGAAAGATTTTTGTAGCATTTTGTTTGTCTTAAAAAGATCTACATTTTATCCATTTACATGACCACTCTTATCTCTTATAGTTTGGTCACAAAATGGAAAAACGTAAAGTCTTATGACAGACAAAATAACGCTTTTATAATATATAACAATAATAATAGTAGCTTTGTAAATAAATAAATAAACTGTTAATTCTCTTAACTTGTAAGTGAGAGTTTCCCTAACTGTGGGTCGCGAGAAGTTTTTGAAATACGATTACAGTCAATTTAGTGTAAATCTGAAGACACGTGATCTCAGTTAACCAATCATTATCATTAATATGTAAAGTTTCCATACTTATTTAGTAGATCTTTCCTTCTAAAGCCTCTACTATTAAATATTCTAAACATCTCACCAAATTTAAATGTAAAAAAACTACATTTAATATTAAAAGCAAATTTTCGAAAAGATTGCGTCTTTTCTTTCTCAAGCCTAAAATAACAATAATTTGAAGAACAATACTCTAAATTACATTAAATTCCTCGAGAAAATATAATAATACCATTTAGTTTCAATCTTTGTTTCTTTAATAATAATATACGACATGGCTTAACAATCAAAGAACTAAATTGTTAAGCCATGTCGTATATTATTGTTAAAGAAACAAAGATTGAAACTAAATGATGTTATTTATATTTTCTCGAGGAATTTAATGTAATTTAGAGTATTGTTCTTCAAATTATTGTTATTTTAGGCTTGAGAAAGAAAAGACGCAATCTTTTCGAAAATTTGCTTTTAATATTAAATGTAGTTTTTTTACATTTAAATTTGGTGAGATGTTTAGAATCATTGTCATTTCCTTTCTTCACTCCGTTATTGCTTGCTCGAGTCTGGAATGTCGTTGTAAGTTACTCCCGGTGTTTACATCAAATTCGTCATCGAGCTACAATATTTAATTTTTATCATTTTTGTTGGTTTTTCAATGTTAATGAATATTTTATATTATTTATTCATTTTATTTATTTATATTCGATTCATAAAAAGTTTGTTTTTAGTTGTCCATTTTTGTTATCGATGCCGGCTGCTCTCTTTTCTTGCCCGGCGTTTCAAACAATGATATGCGAAGCTTCGGTTTGAATGAGATGAAATACTTGTTATTTCAACTGTTTTACGGTAGAGAAAGACGACTTGAAATAAAAAATTACATTCCAAATGATTCCTCTCGATTGACTCTGCAAAGTTTTGTTGGCAAAAGAACAACGGTGTGTGTTCAGCAGCCGCCATGTTCAGAACGGAAGTACAATCGTTTACCATATAAGGAATTGTTGTGTCTTCAGATTTACAATGAATGGACTTTAATTTCGTAAGTATTTGAAAATAGAAAATCATGAAAAAAAAAAGGGGGGAAAACGAGTTAAATATACAAGGGAATGAAGTACAGTGGAACCCCGCTATTCATACACAAACCGTTCCAGGAGGCAGTTCGAATAGCGATTTGTACGAATGGCGAATCATTTTTTCACATAAGATATAATGTAAATTGGATTAATCCGTTCCAGAACCCACAGATGATTGCTTATTTAAACCTTTGTAATAATAGTTTAAGCGTAAAATACATAAAAACTATGAAACCAATAAATATATAGACCTCTCTTATTATGTCTTCCTTTTTCAGTATAGACGGTATGGTTGATTTCGCCATGCCATACTGAGTTGCCAGGTCAGAGACACGAGTTCCACTTTCAAACTTCGCAAGAGTTCTTTTTTCAATTCAATTGTCGTTCTCACTGCTTTCCTTTTAGGCTTAGTTGAATCAATAATCTGTTTTGGACCCATGGCTGCACTATTTTCAATAAAAATAACAAAAAATAACAATAAAATATCACAAAGTTTCATGAAGCTTGCGTGGATGATGCGTAGCGTACATAGCTAGCACGAGACTGAACTGAAGCGACCACGTGGGGCGGCCAGTAACAAGTTCACGCTGTCCGAATCGCGAGCAAGCGTACGAATGGCGAGTTCAATTTTACTTGAAAAAGTTGTACGAATAGCGAGGCGGACGAATGGCGGGGTTCCACTGTACTGGGTGCGGGAATAAATTAAAATAAAAAAATAGTTAAAAAAATGATTAATTGGAAAAAATAATACTCATATCGAGAAAGTTTTCTAAAACTTGGATCGCGATTTCAGAATGTTAAGGAGACATTGCTCTACTTTAAGCTGTCCGCAATAAGAACTGTATGACGTAACAATCAGCGCCGTAAAAGGTGCATGTAAAATCAGAAATTAGGGTTAATCTCAGCTTATTCGCAGTTTGACATTAAAAATAAATGTGTACACTGGGGTAATTCACTTTTTGATAATGTTCGGCCTTTGTCGTTCGACTCTAGATCCCTGTAACATCAGCAAACAAAAGCTGCATTACCAAATGCCTGTGATGTGATTGTTAAATAGATACGTATTAACACCAATAATCCCACAAATCCTAATCTGGTTCCACGGTTAATCTCGGATAATCTTAGTTAAGTGTAATTTCCAAAATTCCGGATCGCCGCCACGCCAGCTCATTAGGATGTCTGCCGCTAGATGTTTTATGGCACCACGGGTAGGGTCAACCAATAGCGCGCAATTTGTGCTTTTATTAATTTCCAGGACGTTATTTAGGCCCAGATATGTCTTTAGTAAATCACACCTTCTTGTAATATAAAGCAGAGTAATGTAACACAGCACTTTTTCCAATCTATTACAAAGTTTATAACTTATATTGTTTGTTTACTAATATGCAATCCAATAAAATTAACTACTTTTCATTTATTTATTTATTTAATTTCTTTATTGTAGATGGAAGATACCCGATAAAGAATAGAGATATTTATAATAAAAAATGAGCTACCAATGGACAAAAGTTTCTTAAACAGCTGTTTTGTCCTTATTAGAACTTATCGATCAGATTTACCCATTGATGATGGTTCAGCAAAGTTATGTCCATTAAAAGTTAAGTGTTCCACTACAGTGACCCTTGGGGTCGGGTGAGGTAAGGCTCCCGGCGTTCCGTGACCAACGGAATAAAGTTGGGGGTCGGGTGGCCAGCCTGACGTTCGCCCGCCTTTAACTCCGGGGAAAGAAACCCGGTACCCATTGAACAGACCCGTTTGGAAGAGAATGGAACATTGAAAAATCCCTGCCCTCCGCCGAGGCCGGGGATCGAACCCGCAGCCAAGCGCCCTTACCCACTCTGCTACCATTGGTTGTTCATTTTTTTTTATTATAAGTTATTTGAACTTTAAAGCTTTTTTCAAATGAGGCATTTATTTGTAAAGCAAACAATAGTAATTTGAAGAACATCTAAGATTCGAATTTCTGACGTCAACTATAATCTACTGTCTCACCTGGCTCATTACTTAAAATGAAATTCCGGTTTCTTTCGCTAGACAAAGCAGAAATAAAACTTCAAGAAGAATATTTTTTTCCTTCCATTTTTTCCTTACTGTTTCAAAAGCTTATCTTGGCTTCGGAGTAGGCTTATTTCCGAACAATCGAAGTCGATTCATGATCTGTTGACTCGCTGAATCATATTTTCTTTCATTCCAAGAAAATAAGAAACGGACACTTATCAAAGACGGTTTGAATGAGAGTCGTTATCGATTGGTTTTGTGTTTGCTTCACTTCGCTTTGTGTTCCTTGTTGTAATTGTCATCAGTCGTTTGGGCATCGGCCATTTTGTCTCTCTTTCAGGAACTTGGGTTTGCGTCGTGCAGATGTCCATTGGACTGGAACTGGAAGTTACACGAAACCCGTAGTCTAAGGATTACTGATCATCCGCGTTTAATTAGAGCTCAGGTCGAATAAAAAGAACTTCATTTAAACACTTGCCATCTGATACAAAATGCCAAAGAACCAGGAAGTCTCTTATAAAGTAATAAGAAATTGATAATTAAGGACTTATTCCAAGATCTTGTGTTCTCAAGTGATACTTTTAAAAAAAAAAAGAAAGATTACTACCACAAATAAATGTTTATCTTCTATGGGCATAACCTGACTGATCGATTAAGTCTGAATTTTATTATTACATTTGACGAAATATTTGGCAATTGTTTTCCATTGTCAGTGATCACAAGTTTTCTGCAATTTCAAAAAAAAAATAAAAAAATAAATAAAATTAAAAAAATGGAAATTGCAATAATTAACGTATGCGAAGAATAATTAGTAAAAAGTTAAATAATAACACACTTAAAATTTAATATATATATAATATATATATAAACCAGCTGTACTGAGACCGCCCCATTCACACAGACAAAACATCCATCACACCAGACCTGACATCACACTTGTTGATAAGGTCAACAAACAGACCTATCTCATTGATATTGCAGTGCCTATTAGCAAGAGCATGCAGAAAACTTATGCAGACAAGATCAGTAAATACTAGCACACGAGCTCCAGAAGCAGTGGAGGCAGGACCGAGTACGTGTTGTACCCATCATCCTGTAACGCCACTGGTCTGGTACCTAACACATTACACCACAGCCTCAGCACACTAGAACTTCATAAAAGCACTTATAAACAACTGCAAAAGGCTGTGGTACTCAACACAACACGCATTGTTAGGAAATTTATGGACACAACCACACATCTCTAACCCCCTTGCACAGTCTTTTTACACTTAGCAACATTAGTCCTAGACTCGCCGTGTTGTCTTTGGTGGGGAATCCCAATTATAGCAACTTTTATATAATAATAATAATAATAATAATAAACCAAACAAGCACCAGATGTCACGGTTGTAATGATGAAGCACTATTTCTGTGAAGGTTCTAATAACACTGTTGCTAAGAAAAATAGGCTTTGAGTTCGTTCAGGAACTTGATTGTTGTTATTGTTTTTGGTTCCCGTTCTTCATCAATTTGTAAAACTCCCATCTGCACTTCTCTTAGAGGATTTGAAGACTGTATCATTTACAGAAACCTTTTTATCACCACTTAAACTCTCTCTCCCCCGCTTAGAGAACGAACTAAAATGAAAACAATAGAGAGAGAAAAAATGAGTCCATTAGCAACTAGAGACATGACTTAACCCTGCTTTCAAACGCCACAAGTCAACTACTTCGTAAGTGGGGGTGGGGGTCAGTTCTTTACGGATTGTTTTCTGTCATTCAAGGGTTAGTGAAAGATATCAAAGTAGAAACTGCGCAGACGGATTTATTGTTGGTGAATAATAGATCCGCTGAAATATTTCAGTAAAACTGTTTCTAAACAGCTGCAAGTAACAACTTTAATTATTGGTAAATATTTCATAAGATTCATAATTTCGTGGTACTTCCCGCTAGAACTGTATCAGTCAGTTTTGTTTTTGTTTTTAAAAAAAAGGCTGCTCTCATTTTACGACTGCTTACTTTACGTGGATTCAGATTTACGACGGTTTAGAAATTATGCCAGAATTAGAAAAATATATTTAAAAAAAAATAAAAAATGCGAAAATAGAAAAAAGTAAATTTCTTGAGCGAAAATGCAGCCATAAACGGTGAACGCAGTCAACTTTTACAGCTGTACTTTGTCCACGTGGCTCGTTTGCTTATCACTTTTCTTTCACTCAGTCATCCGCGTTGATTTGTGATAAATACGTATTACAATTAATAGTGATAAAAGTCTTTAAAAATAAGTCTTGTCTGGTATCATTTAATAATTAATTATTTATTGTTTTATGTTAATTTAGTAGGCCTGCGAAAGTACGTAAATATTTCACATTAATTTTAGGCATAAAAGCTTATATTAGCATGGTTTAAATAAATAAAAACAATATATTTTTGGATATGTGGAACACGCATCTTCTCTCTTTGCATTATATAATGGGTTCGTTTTACGTCGATTCGATTTACGACGCCACTGTAGGAACGGAACACATGTGTAAAACGAGGGCTGCCTGTAGTCTTCATTTTGTTCATTACAATAATAATAATAAGGTGGGTGTCCCTGATATGGCCATGCTAAGGTTTGAGAATTTTTCTAGCCGCCATTTTGGAAAAAATCAAAACCATTTTTGCTTTAATCGTTCTCAATCTAATGAACTTTCATAAAAAATTTTGTCATTCCCCATAAAAATAATTTTAATGATTAAAAAAAAAAATTCCAAACGTCTACCTAGTGGCCATATAAGGAACATGTGTACCTGATACGGCCACCCTTATTTCATATTCTACAAATCGTGTTTTTCTTCAGTTTCATAGTGCAGTTCTACTAAGATTACATAATTTTGATGTAAATGAATATACATTATACTAAATAATCCTTTTTTTGTTATTTAAAAGTGGGTTCAAAACAGGATTCCCACTCTTCACACCGCTCACTGCCTTGGACATGGCTTCTAAAGTCCATAATCCCCTCTTCGTCACGTTGTCAGACATTATTTTATATCTAAAACACACACAAAAGAATTTTATTGAGTAATTTTATCAGGAGAAAAAATAAACTTGAAGTGAACTTGATACGGCCATGTTTCACTTAATACGGCCAAGTGAGTGGCCATATCAGGAGTAGGTCAGCTTTCACGAAAATTGGTTATTACGAACAACTCGTAAAAGATACGCCATCAACGACAACACCAATTGAAAGAACATTAAAAACTGAATAGATTACGATGGTTTTCATGAAAAAACTATTTGAAGACATGCATAAAACAAAGGAGACTCATCAGAGAAACACAAGAAGCAATCATACGAAAAACACAAAACAGACAACTGACGCCATATTGCTCAATCTGGCTGGATGATAAATTATCACGTGACACACTAGGAAGGCCCCTGACTGGATAGTGAGGCCATTTAGCGGAATTTTTGGTTAGCTAACTCACAAAAGGTGGGTGGCCATATCAGGAACATGGCCATAACAGGGGCACCCCTCCCCCTTAATAATAATAATATGTGCTTTGGTCCTTGACCCGCCATTTTGTCTTCGCTGGGGAAACCCAAGGTATGAAACTTTTACATAATAATAATAATAATAATAATAATAATAATAATAATAATAATAAATATATTTTCTCATTTCATCATTCTAGATTTAAGTTATTTGTTTGGTAAAGAAACATTAAAAAATAGAAATAAAACAAGGGATTGGTGAAGTGTCAACTTTCGGATACCTGTGTTGTTGGATCGAAAAATTAATGTTTCAATGACAGTGGATTGTTTAAACTTAAAAGGAGAAGTTGTCGGACCGGTGCTGTCCATTGATTGGGAAATTCGCTTGTAAATCTATAAATAAAGTAAGAAGATACGTATCTCGGCTTTGTTACTGCATAGATCGTAATTTTCGAGAGATTTGACCAGAATATTTATCATCAGAAAATTTCTTAGCTACTAACAATTACAATCTATGTTGCAATTTAAAGCATTATAATGAAACGTAGACTTTTTATTCCGCTAATTCGATTTCACTTTAAATGTGATTTTTATTTTACTAAATTACGGAAATGGGTTTATTTATTTATTTACTGTTTTGTTGTTTATGCAAAAGAATGAAAGATTTATTCTGATTAAAACAAAACTAATGCCTCTACGCATACCTACATCTTTCTACCCATAAATAAATGAATAGATAGATATAGATATTTTTGGACTCATTAGTTTATAAATATATGCGCTTGTAAATAAATATATCTTTATTGGAGATATATATCTCCAAAATACTTCAATAAATATTCATTAGCTGTCTCCAATAGCATCTGATCATAGAAGGGTCAATATCATAAAATCGATCTCATACAATTAACAGCTTTACTATTTTCCGGAAAAATAACACCTACAATTAAGTTAATTACAAAATGCTTAAAGAACAAGAGTTTTTAAATTATTCCGATATTTTACAACAAAATAATAAATCAATTACTAAGTAATTAAATCATCTTTAATAATTACAAAACATATAATATAGAAGTATCTATATATAAATATACAGGTATCAGCGGATTCGGACTTGCGCCGTAAAACATGTCTCATTATAACGGTTTGAAGATCTAGTGGAACATGGATTATAGGTGTTATTTATTTAAAAGCTTTTCTGATAAAAACAAAACAAACAAAAAACTGTTTTGGAAAGTAGGTGTAAAAATACACATTCGTAAACAACTTATTTAATAACCAGTACATACCGATCAGCAGTCGCCGTTTGGAATCACCTAAACTAACAATACTGAGCACTTCCTATGCAGCACTAGTTCCCCCCCTGGTGTTTTTCTGTGCTGTAAGTGTGCTGCTAATGACGACCAAAGGGGTCCGGCTATCATGGCACGGAAATGGCACCCCAGACCATAACTCCTGGTTGAGGCCTGTGTGACGTGCAATAGTGAAAGCAGGATCGGCACGCTGCCCTGGGCGTCTCCAGACACGTCTGCAACGATCGTCAGGACACAGTTGGAAACTGTATTCGTCGCTAAACACTATACGTCCCCAGTCATCATCATTCCAACCGGATCGAGCCAAGCACCACTGTAATCTGGCCCGATGGTGTGCAGACATGAGTGGCGGTGGCGTAGCGGTCGGTACGAGCGTAGATGTCGCTCTCTCAGCCGTCTGTGAATGGTCATGGTGGACACTCGTGTGCGGGTCGCACGTCTGATGGTTGATAACGATGATTCAGGCACTGTGACAGCTGATCTGACAATCACTCTATCCTCCCGCTCTGCTGTGGCCCTAGGTCGATTGCTACCGCTACCTTCATGATGCTGAAATCTGCCATTGTCCACCCATTCCTGTCAGCATCTTCTAATCGCTGCATCACTTCGACCCATACGAGAGCGATTCTCCGATTTGCCCAACCTGCCTCTTTCAATCCAATGATTCGACCTCTTTCAAACTCTGACAGTTGCACGTAATGAGCTCGAATCCTGCGGCGAGGCATTTTTTCAGTCGTTGAAAGGTATCCTAACTCGCAATGCAACAGAAATTTTGACCATCAGATTGAGAATCACTTCTTATATACACCTGCTTAGTGCGCAGTTCCGATGCGCTGTAGCTCTCGCTATTCATTCATTGGACACCAAAGTTTAATCATTTGCATCGGCGCGGCGGTCCCAATGTCTTTGCATACGAAATTTCATTACAATCGGACAACTCCTTCTAGGTCGTCGTTTTTTTTGGTAATGGGTGTATATATAGGCCATTCAAATTCTTCTTCCCACCATATATTATATATATATATTATATATTGTAACGGTACCACGTGATAATTTAGTCCTTCAGGGGTTGTTCGGGT